>JBBJLS010000002.1:16505781-16548325 GCA_037577275.1 Bryconaethiops microstoma | reverse complement strand
TCTCTCTCTCTCTCTCTCTCTCTCTCTCTCTCTCCCCTCCATCTCTCTCTCCCCTCCCTCTCTCTCTCTCGCTCTCTATTTCCCTCTCCCTCCTCCCTTCCTCCCTTCCTCCCTCCCTTCCTCCCTCTCTCCATCAGCACACACAGAAGAACAATAGGCTTGTGCTGAGAGTCTGCCCAGCATATCCCACTCTGCCTGGGCTTCTGTAATCAGCCGATAGCACTGAGAGGCTCTGAGCCTCACCACATAAAACAATACAGCAGCATTTCCCTCTGAAACCAGCCAGTCAGGCTGCCTCTCGCCCCAGATCCTGGCATGCTGCTAATCTGTACTGTTTCTGTTTTTATTTTTATTTTTTGGTTCTCCTGCAGCTTTCTAAACGTAGTGGCTGTTTTAGATTTTGAGAGAGAGAAATTAAGAGAGAGAAAGAGAGAGAGGTTATACGTCAGGGTGTTCTCAGAGCTCTGCTGCAGGTTTTGAAAATCAGTGTAGGATCTGGCTCATCTACATAACAAAAGGTTTTGACAAAATGCTCTGGAGATTTCAGCCATGATTACTAATGGTGTGCTGTGAACATAATTATAAGCTGATTAATACTTGATACTTCCACTGATTTATAAGGCTTGGTAATTTCACCTTATCCATTTATCAATGCTTTAAAAAAACATTAAACACTGTAGGGATGATTACCGTTCTCAGCTGGCCCAGACTCATGTTTCTGCAAATGCTTTTTGCAGCTCACTGTTGTAAGGTATAAAGGTATTCGTTGGGTTACCATGATTCATATGAAAAACCTCTTTTGAGAGTACTCACATGCTGTTCTTTGTAAATTAAGTCACACAGCTGAATTTCTTTGTATGTTTTTTTTTTTTGTTTAGTTTTCATGTTTCCCTTAAAGTAATTGATTGATTGACCTTTATAGAATCTGTATAATATGCACATGTACTGAACTTATGCTACACTGCACCATTTACTTTAATACTGGCACTTATACAGTCCAGACTACTAGTTCTATAATTAATTATGACTATGCTTCTGAAAGTCTTTCATATATGTTTATATATATGTCTGGTTATACTTTCTCTGTGATTATTCTTCTGTTCTTGATTTTTCTATGAAATGAACTGCAAATAACGCAAGCAGGTTTTCTTGGATCTCGTTTTTTTTTTTTAGATGCATCTAATTATTTACCACAGCTTACTCTACTTTCCCATTTTCCTGTGCTGGGGGTGTACTTGCTAAGCCTTTAAGTCTTACTTTATTTCATTTTCAACCACCCGCTATTGTACGCCTGTGATTAATGAATTCTTCGAACCGATGCTTTTTATGACTACATGGGGAGAAGCTATGGAAACTCAGTTCAAGAATCCATTTCTTTCAGAGGCCACTCAAAGACAGACTAAACATACATTTACATTTACGGCATTTAGCAAACATACTTTCAGGAAGTTAGAGGTAGCGTTCAATTACTAGATTTATTCCCCCATCTTCCATCTGAGGCCCTTTGTGGCAAGGTGATCTATTGCCCAGGGAATGTCAGGGAGCGAGGAGAGAGAGACAAAGAGAGAGCGAGAGAGGTTGTGTGTAATGTTGCCCCTTGCTAATTGAGTGTTTTGAGAATTGAAACAGACATAAGCGGGATATTAAAGCATCTTTCTTTTTTCCCTCTCACACACACACACACAGGTGTGGTTTGCTGGCAGCCATGAGTGGAATACTGAAGAGGAAGTTCGAGGAGGTGGAGGGGGCATCGCCATGCTCATCACTAAGGGAGTCCGAGGAGGAGGAGATATCGAGCAGTGAGAGCGGAGACAGTAGTGACAGCGTCAACCCCTCTGCCTCGCGCTTCACACGTGAGTCATCCTCTCTGCCATCATCTCCGTCAGCATCACACAGAATCGTGTGATAACCTGGAACATAGCTTATTAGGAAATATCTCACAGTTTTTTCATTTACCAATAATGCAACACTGACTTTCAGGCAAATATGTGGGGTTCATGATTCTTAATTTAATAGCATTTTTTGCTTAGGATTGAGATAACGAATGACTCCTCAACATATCAGTTTTGTAAAGAACAATATGTATACATACCAAATTCAACATGTAAAGCAGCTGAGACATCAATATAAATAGCTATTACAATCAGATAAACTGATATAAAGGAATTTCCATATAAACTATGAAATAGATAAATAAAAAAATCAATAAAATCCTACTTGTGAAGCAGACCAATTTGATCTGTGCTCCGAATTAAAAATCAACAATAGTCTATACAGAGCCTTATGGAATGCACACTTACAATGTGTTAGTATGCGACATTTTGTATGCAAACTTTTATTTAATACTTCATTGACATCACTAATAAATAGGTCTCTACCTTGACATTAAGCTAACTCAGTTCAGCTTGTGTTATTCTACTGCACTTTGAAGCACTGAACATCATAACTCTGAATATATCAACAGCAAACGGCCTGTTCATTTAACGCTTGATGTGGAAAGCTTCTGATCGAAAATGTGCTTCTTTTAGAAGTTCTCTTATTAAAAAAGTCCTGGTTATGGCAGTAAAGTGTCTGCATGCTTCCATCAATGGTCTGCAGAATGGACGTTGTTTAAAATGAAGGTTGGTTTAGAAAAAGCACATTTTTATTACTAAAGAACATAGTTTTCATTAATATCATAGTCCAAAGGGAGTCATAGTCAAACGGCCAAGCACTGAACCCGACTGGCACATCTTGCAGACATACAGATATGGTCTTGGATCGACCAGCGTTTTCCACACGTTAGTGAAACGTCATGTTTGCTAGGTGAAACCAGTCTAAACAGTTCTTAAAATGCAAGGAAAGCAATGAGAAACATTTATACATTTGCAGCATGACAATAATCGTAAGGTCCTGAATTTCACACTGTAATTTAATATTGATTTTTATTCGTGTCTTTAGTGGGTCTGCAATAAGATTTCCATTATCACAATAAACTTAAACTACCTGAGTCAAGTGGCTGGACTCTGTGGACTCTGGACTCGGTGCTTGTTTCTTGTTTTCTGGTATTTGACTTCATAAAACTAGAGAGCGCTTACGCATTAGAGGGCATGCTGTTCTAAAACCATCAGTTATGACGGTTGTGAAAACACAATACGAGGATCTATCCTGTTTGATGGGTCACATTAGATCAGATATAAAAGGATTGTGTTGCACTGAGTAGTTTTTGAGAGTTTTCAGCTGTTCTAACCTGTTCCTGCTATAAAACTGTCTCTCATTTAGCAGGTAAGCCTAGGCCAGTGAATCTGTGATTTAGAGCTGCAGCGGGCAAAGCTACACCAATGAATCTGTGATCCGCCCCCACTGAGTTCAGAGAAAGAGTATGTGGGTTTCTAAGAAAAAGCCACAGCTGAGTAAACCTATCCCCCATTGCTCATCACATAGCCTAGCGCAGTTGCTGCTCGCTGAGCTCATAGGTAGCGGATCCCTTTGCTTGGCTGATGCTAGCTAACTGCCTGACGGTGGGACTCATTAATGATTAATAGAACCAAAGGCGGCTGGCAGAGCTCAGGTTGTTAGTCCAGTGCTAATAGGTTGGCAGTGCCTTGCTTCTGTGCTGGTTTCAGAACTGCGAGGGGAGCCCTTTCAGCAGGGAAGGAACAGGTCCCAGAGGTCTTCCTACAGCAGCTAATGCAGACAGGGAGGTCTGTGGGGAGTTCTGTGTGATTCCTAGTCATGCATGGCAGACAAGTGCAGCACTGTGATTTTTCACTGTCCTCTACCCACCACACAAAGACAGACTGTACCAGGGTCACATTGTAAATGCTGCAATCCTATGTTTTGCTTTAGCTCAATTTAGTTGATCATATTTTAAAACGTGCTTGATTTTGAAATGAGTGTCTACCACATAAGATACTAATTGTGACAGTATTCCAATAAAGTAGCATGGTCACAATTATGTGAAAATGTGAAAACATGCGGATGCAGCTTGTATTGAATCTTGTTCAGAAAAGGTAAAAGACCTTTGCCTCAGGCCTGTCTGTCATTCATGCAGCTCTACAAATCTCCGGCCCCGGACTCCTCGTCTCACCATCTGGAGTGGCACTTAATTTTAAGAGCTCCATCACACCTCCTCGCTGTTTAATGTTTTGTGATGTTCTTATCCACTTAAAGAGCCCCTCATTAAAAATTATTGGAAGTTTATATGCACTAGATATGAACTGCTGGGAAAAAGATTTTGCTGTCCTCTCTTAATTTCACCTCGAATTAGAAAGCAATGATCATTCGAAGTATTTTAGAAGAGTTCTGATTCATAATAACCATAAATGCAGATGCTCAGTAATCACAGCAGTAGTGCACAGTTACAAACACAAACATCATTTGCTCGTCATTTTTGGCAAATATCAACATTATGCAAAGGGTTTATACAAGAATAACAACTGAATATCTAAAAACCTTCCATTGTATTGCCTTTTCCCTTTATGGAAATCTTTGGCAAGATTTCTTCTGCTAGTCTGATGCTGGAGTCCGTGCTTCCCAAGCCGTGAGAAAGTGTGAGCGCTTGTGTCTGTAATGAAATGTATTGTCCCTGTGCTTGTAGGGCTGTGCTGTAGGAACAGATGGTTTCTATTTGTCCTGTGTCTGTCTGACATGTGGAGAGCACGCAGAGAGGCAGTGGGAAACTCTGCGGATATTAGGCAGGACGAGAGATATTTATGCTGGGTATATTTACACTGATGCCACCCTCCTCCCTCTTTAAACGGCCAAACAGTGAGAACCACAGGCATATAGGTTCTTAAAGGAGCCAGTAGAGGTTACTGTTGGGGTAAATGGTAACTGCCTGTGCTGCTATGCAAGTGTAGGTGGTTTTTATGATTTATAACCTTCATTTTATGAGGTAGTCTAATACAAGGGAAGAATGCTAGAAGGGGAAAGACAAAAAACAAATCTGCCTAAAGCTGTGATAGAATTAATGCTTATCTCTGTCACTGTTCGAATTCCTGTCTGTAATGGAACTCTTGAGCTAAGATAAACATTGTCACAGTAAAACTCTATTTGCGAAACTATGACTACAGTTCATTTGAGATCTTTGTACCTCATTGTATTAGACAACAAGTTTTGCAAGTTTCACTTTATACTATACTATTTTCATTGGTAATTATTGGATTTACACACATGCAGAACCCAAATAACCAAATCTAGAATTCAGAATATGGTTCCAATGTATGTCTCTCTTTCTCCAACAGCGTCCTCCATCCTGAAGCGAGAAAAGCGGATGAGAACTCGCAAGGTGCATTTTGAGAAAGTGACAGTGTATTATTTCAGCCGGCGGCAAGGCTTCACCAGCGTGCCCAGCCAGGGTGGCAGTACCCTGGGCATGTCCAGCAGACACAGCTCCATCCGGCAGTACACACTGGGCGAGTTTGCCAAGGAGCAGGAGCGCATACACAGAGACATGCTGAGAGACCACCTGAAAGAAGAAAAACTCAACTCCATCAAACTCAGGGTAGGAAACAGGCGTTACAGAACAGTTCAGATTAGACTAGTTTATAAGGGGACATCTGTAATAAAATTTTTACAAGTTTCTTACAAGTAACTTCTACTAATTCATATAAATTTATGCCTTCAGCTGCCATTATACTTGCCATTTTTAACAGTCTGTCAGATTTCGCTTTTATTATTGACTTTATCTCCCGCAGTTTCCATCTGAATTGGACATTGCCCATTCAGACAGAAATAAAATCACACAGTAACAGTTGTAAAAGAGCAAATTACCTCAGGAGCCCCCACACCAAATGTTTTGTTAAAGACTCTGTTGAACCACCGGAGTTACATTCTAATTTGTAAAGATTTAAGGTCCCTTATCCTAATATTTATTGTGTGATTGTACTGTCACAATTTACCTTTACACAACCATTTTCCAACCTCTCTTTATCCCTCAGAGTAACCCAGATATTTTGTTAATTTGCTTTTAAAACTGATGTACTGTATATAAATGCCTCTCACTAGCTGCCCTGTACTGTGCCTCGTTCAAAAAGCAGCCTGGTCTGAAAAGCTCCTTATATCTTTAAAACGATGGGGCGGCTAACTTGCTGGATGGATCTATAAAATGAATTGGCTTTCATGCGATCACAGAAATAATTATTTTACAGCAAGCTGTTTATTGCAGTTCAGTTTCTACCTGTGAACTGTAAGGACCAGTATATTTTGAAACTTGAGCAATATTGGCACATTATATCAAATTCTTGTATGTTTTACACAGTGAGGACATTTTGGGACCTGTATGATAATGCTGCACACTGTATATAACTTACACAATGACCTGCCCATTTTTTTCTAGCTGACTAAGAATGGATCTGTGGAGTCAGACGAGGCCAATGCCCTTACACTGGATGACATCTCAGATGATGACTTGGACATAGATAACACAGAGGTGGACGAGTACTTCTTCCTCCAGCCACTGACCACCAAGAAGCGCCGAGCCCTGCTACGTGCGTCTGGCGTCAAGAAGATCGATGTGGAGGAAAAGCATGAACTGAGAGCCATCCGAGTGTCCAGGGAAGACTGCGGCTGCGACTGCAGACTCTTCTGCGACCCAGAGACCTGCGCCTGCAGCCTGGCAGGCATCAAGTGCCAGGTAAACACGCCTGTATGTAATAAATTACAGTAAATATTACCATATCTTACACACACTCATTCTGACTTACAGCTAATTCTGACAGGATTACCAACACACACACAATTTCTTTTATGAATTTACCCATTCATCCTTTCACTTCATTCATTAAGAAAATTAACTGCACATTGTTTTCCCAATTAAAAAAAAAAAACAAAACTCTCTTGCAGTAACTAAAGCTTGTTCACCACATGTGGTAAAGTCAAATCCAGCATGGAAAACATTACATGGCAGACTGACAAGTTAAAATGCTGATTAAGATGTTACAGAGATATTGCATAATTGAGATATGGTCTGATAAAATGAAGACATCAAGCACAAAATGGCAGACTTAGACCGAGCTGATAAAGAGAGTTAATTTAGCTTAAGAGGCCCCATGCTGACAAGTTGGCCTAATTTGTTTCACATTGAGTTCCATTTGGATTCTGCAGTCTAAATGTAGGGTGGTGGTGCTGTTTGTGTGCAGGTGGACCGCATGTCGTTCCCATGTGGCTGCACTAAAGAGGGCTGCAGTAATGCGGCTGGCCGTATCGAGTTCAACCCCATCCGCGTGCGCACGCACTTCTTGCACACCATCATGAAGCTGGAGCTGGAGAAGAGCCGGGAGCAGCAGCAGCAGCAAAGCTCCACCTCTGCCCCCACAGCCAGTGGCTACCACAGTGAGACCAACGGCCACTGCAGCCCACTGGCATCTGGCCAACACACGCTAGAATATTCTCTGTCTGATCCTGTACAGCAAAGTGCCATCATGCACCTACAAGCTGTGGACGATATGGACGATGCCCTGGAAGAAGAAGAGGAGGAAGAAGAGGAGGAGGAGGAGGAGGAGGAGGAGGAAGAGGAGGACGAAGACGACGAAAATGAAGACGACGAAGATGAGAGCAGCAGTTTGTGTAGTCTGTCGGACTCGAGCACTCAGAGTCTGGCCAACAGCGACTCTGAGGAGGAGGAGGAAGAGGATGATGTTGACAACGATGAAGACAAAGCGGAGGAGTTTGAGGATGGGCTGAGCGCTGTGCCTGTGTCACGCAGCGAGGTGGTCCCCGCATCTTCTGTGATGTGCTACTCAGAGAACACGGTCACACAGGAGAACCAGACTAACGGCAACTCGTTCTTCATCAACTCGTCGGCTGAGTACTATCAGATGGAGAACACTGCGGTTTCCGTCTTAGCCGCTGCTAGCCAGGCCAACGAGAGCTACGGGGGAGACTCCACTTCATATCAAGACAGGGTTAACAGTTCAAACGGAGTGATGACACAGGGACCCTTTAACATGACCACTGAGCATTACGGTGACTACACACAGACACCTGAGGAACAATACATCAATCACCATTTTACTCTTACTAACGGACCCTCGGCTGTGATTGGCTGCTGCGAACCAGAACAGGACCAAAGTGTTCAGTCAAAAGGGACCTTCCACAGCCAATCAGGAGAGCTGAGTCAGATGGAGTTCCAGAACTATCTAAACAATAACACACAGGATGGCTACACGACAAACGGGAACTGTTTTGTGGTAGAGCAGCCAAAGGAAGTTCCTTCATTAGCGGACGCCACTAAAGGACCTCCAATGATGGAGCCTTTCGCTGAGCCAACGCCAGTTTAATTACCTACAATACATCCAGTACGAGAAGAAATCTTTTAACTGGTGAAGTATGAAGCATTTGATTCAGATATCACGTAAACAGAGTGAATGGCCTTTGTTCCTGCACTTCAAGGAGTTTAATTTGATCACGTTTACTTCTATGACAATAAAGAAGATTCATACATATGTATTTTTCAATGAGCCAGGAAGAAAAAAATCTGTAATTAAAAGTGCAAAATGGGATCAGATAACAAACTGTAAGCTTTAGGCCTGTGCAATGTATCTTGTATTTCAAAAGTAAAAGTTCTAGTTTTGAGCAGATATTGTGGATAGAACTTTTCTATGTTTGTGTCGGTGGTGCAAAAAAAAACAAAACAACGTTGCTGTTCATTAATATGTTCGGAAAAATGTGTATACTTAATTGTTTTGATAAAAAAAAGCATGTTATTTTGTAGCTTATGTTGGCAATTTGTTTTTTTGTAAGAATTGCATTGATGTACTGTAAAAAAAAAAAAAAAAAAGGGTTGAGTTCTTGTTGTTACATATGTATATCATGCTTTTAAAGCATTCGAAAAAGCATGAAGCCCGCTCTTAAAATGTTTGCTGTTTTGCCTTTGATTACAATACCAAAATCACAAGATTTAAGTTGTGAATATAATACATTTCATGAAAATGATGCACTTTTTCCAGGGGCTGATGCCACAATGAACGGCAAATAGTCTTTTCGCAGAGCACTGACATGGTGGACTTTCTCTTACTGTACCATTATTTAGTCCTCATCACAACATTCAGGTTCAGAAGAGTTGAGAGAAAGGAAAGAGTTCTTCATTTCAGCCTTTTCAGCTATTATCTTTGGGACTATACAGGGACATGATGAAATGCACTTTGAAAAGCATCAAGCGAATTATGGGCCATCACATATCTTTGAAATGAAGTTGATTATATAACCGTGTTTAAATTATAAAACTGTGACGTCTATTGAAACTTACGAACTAAATACACGAATAGAATGAATATTTCTAATATGACATTTTTAGCAAGGTTATTACAGAATTAATTATACTGAGACGTTCTAGAGATCTGGAGAAGGAAGAGTTCTCATGCATTGTAATCAGTAATGTATAGCAACGTCAGATCATTTCCCCATTTAATGTGCTACTATATACTGAAAGTGAAATAAATGCAGTTCAGTTGTACTGGAAGATCTGATATGCAGAGGTTAAATTGGGTAGTAGCTATATCTCTTTATCTAATATAATGACAATAATTTTGATAAATTCTCTATATATGAACAAATTAACTAAGAAGACTAATTAGGTTGTCAAGTGCAATAGTGTACCGTAATGGGTAACCTTCAAGCGATGGCTTTGTTTATTTCCAAAGGCTATTTTTTACAGAGGTCAATCCTTCACTAGCCAGATATTCCACCTTTATAGATGGGCCTACATCTTGACATGAAGGCTTATTAAACGCACAAATACTGTGGCATGTGTCTTTGTAGTGTTTAAAGAAAATGTAGACCTTTTTCAATTAGTTGTTTCTCTAAAAAAGCATAAGATAGGACAATCATATTCCTAGTGATTTCGCCGGTGTGCAAGAGAAACACAACACTGACCACAGCAGGTACAGAAACATAATCCTTTTACAGGAAACAAGGCCATAAATGAGTTACTTGTAGAACAAAGCAGAAACCTGAATCACTGAACAAATGAGGGGAAATAGTGAATGTTCCTAGAAGAGAAAGATAGCAGAGATAGTGTGAAAGTAAACTGGAACGTTGCCTTTGCTGTGGCTCACGGAAACAAAAGTGAATGCCTTTCTTTTTCAGTCACGACGCTTGGAGTCCTCTCTGAACGGGAAACCGTGGGCTCCTGCCATAAGCTAAAGTCCTTACACTTCGCTTTTGCCTTGGAAGACAACGTCATGATATTTCTAGTCTGTTGTTTTGGTTTTGGTTTTTTTTATTTACCTCTTGACTTACAGTGCTCGTATGACCTCATTCTCTGGTGGAGTAGAAACAATGTACAGCCTTCAGGCCGCAGCAGCCTGAGACAGCAGTGCTACTGCCTTTGGCAGCGGGCCTCATTCACCACACTGCAGCCCTGTTAGCATCCCGGGACATTCTGTTTGCAGTATTTATTATGAATGATCTATTGAAATGTGTATTTATTGTGGTCTCCTGATACAGTAGCTATGTATTGAATAAAATCTTTCTTTGCTAACGGCGGCTTACTTGTGTTTTTGATTCTAACAGACATGTTTTTTTGTGGTTATAAAACTGGGCCTATTAAAGAAAAAAACTGCTAAATAAGAAACGATTGTTTTTTTCACAATGCTAGCACATTCATGTGATATCACATAATGCAGTTTGATAGTGTCAGTTAATAGCAGGTTGAAAAAATTAAATTCATATTTTTGCTTGAGTAATTTTGCTTCAGGTTGTACATTTAGTCTGAACTCCTGTGCAATAGCTTACTCTGTTAAACTGGAATTCTGTCAACTGCTAAATTAAAAAAAAAATCTGTGTAGGCCTCCTTGACTAGTTGAAATAGTTATTGAGCACGTTTTGATGTGCATTTTAGTGAAGCTTACAGATTTCTTTGATATCAGTAGTGGATGGAAACATGAATTTAGTGAATTTATTGGATGTTCAGTAGGGTTTTTTTAACGTAATAAGGGAAAACGATTGCCCTTAAATAAAATATTTTCTTTATATTTATGCCATATAATAAGTTTGTGTAGTAAAGTCCTGTGATCAAGCTTTTAGAGGTGTTCAGGCTATTTCCTTTGGGATAAATAAAGTTTTCTGATTCTAATCATTTTAATCTGAGATTATCAACTTTTAATCATCGACTGGCATGATGTATGAACACATTTGTCAGAAGGAAAAGTTTCTGAAAGTTGGGTTTTATTTTTTCATAAACAATTATAAGGGCTTGAAATGACACTGCAGTTTTGATGCCTGGAGCTGCACCACTGTCAGTTCTGCTTATGCTGAAATTTGGACACAAACCCTTTGCACATGATGCCCTCATCTGGTGAAAGAGACAACCTACATTTTTCTGCATTGCCAGTAAAAGGCCAGTCCAATTTGTCCACACCTGCCTTTAAGATAAAATACTTCTTCATAAAAAAAAAACATCCAAAGTGATCAAACAATGTAATAAAATACACAAATCAATTCTGGCATAAATTTCATTTACAGTGTTTAAGGCACTCCATTTGTATAAAATCCACTGATGTCTCCACATCAGATTTGAATGAAAATCATTTGACCAAGAGTGTGAAACTGCTTGAAAAAGGCTTGAATATGTCATGGATCCTCCCTGGAGTATAAACAGATCTCATGGGTGGGGAGAAATTGCACTTGGTGAAATCTGGGCTTATAAATACTCTTACAAAGTCTTTGGTGCATTAAAATGTGCAGGACACCTCAAATGAACTTAAAGAAATGTGAAGGCCTCTTCATGATAGAGTTTTGTTCTGACGCAATGGTAACAGTTCTTCCAGTAACAAAGAGAAGGAGCAAAAGCAAAAAAAAAAAAAAAAGTAAGATATCTTCACTTTGAGCTTCAGTGTACATCTTCAGCATCCTTCCTGAAGGTGCTTTGTTACTTTTTGTGTGTGTCTGCAAGTACTGTATGCACACTACTTCCAGCAGCAGTAACTTCACATAAAAAAATAAATTAAAACTCTTGTTCTGGCGTTCAGCGACTATAGTGCGTCATTTGCAGTGTGAGTGTGTATGTCACGGAAGTCCTCTCAGGTAAACACCCACTGTTGATATCTGTCTGCTGAGTTGCATGTGACCAGAGAGGGGTTTTCTAAACGAGCGCTGAGACACAGCCTCCAGGCCACATTATATAAGAGCTGGTCCTACACATCCAAAAAAGAAATGGAAGCAATTAGAAGCAGTACACTGGAAACCAATATGAAAGCCAACACTACAGAAAAGCCCTACTCTCCACTGAAATAAACTTAACTGTACTGTATGTTATATAATATTTTAATCTGCGTAATTTCTGACCATTTCTAATGATCCGTTTATTATTAAAATATTCGCACAATGTAAAGGGTAACTAGAATTTTTATATGGTATAAAGAAAATAGAAATTTATTTAGGATGTTTTAAAAATGACAGCTATGCTAGACTCATGTATGAGCCTCTCTTGTTTTGAGAATGCAGTAGCCAGTAGTGAACCGTTTAAGCAATAGCAAATTGCACAGATTTATCAATTTCTGTAGAAACCAATTAATGAAATGTTAATAAAATGATAATTTCTTTACAATGGCGGTAATAGGAACCAGAGACTGCGATGTCTTACATGTGGTAAAATAGCGGTGCATAAGCTGTCTTTGGCTTCTTATGCCTTACAATGTTCTGCATGTACCTCTCCATCAAGAATGTATTTAGAAAGTAGGTTTCAGACCAAAATCAATCTTAAAACTGTCAAAAAAGTGTCTCAGTAATATCTGTGAGGTATTTGTCTTAGGAGGTATTAAAAAGTGTGGACTACTTTTTCCTCCATCACCACCACAGCAAACTATGCTAAGTTTCTCTAGAACAACGTATTTCAAATCAAACCACTCTGAATGACTAACATCTTCATAATTATAAATTCCTCTTTCAAGGTTCACTACCTCCCGCAGCTCCCATTTCTGTTCGGCTCCAGCGAAGGTGTTGTGGCCTTTATATTGACATTCTTCCAGTTTCAATGGCCCGTCTTTCCCGTGCAGACAGAGCTCCTTCTGAATGTTGTGTCTGATTTCATGGTGTGTCGAATATTCGAAATACTGTGAGGAATTTTGAAAGAGTAAAGAAACATGCGGTTAAGACCAAGACAATGCAACAAGGGTGCTGAAACCTTACATGGCATATAAACTACACTACATATCCTAAAGTATTCAGACATTCTTAATTAGTGAATTCAAATACTGACACAGTTGTTCCAATTGTGCACATAGCTTGTATGGAAAAGCTCTGCCAATACAATGGGATTCTCTGGTCACCCTGCCCAAAGCTAAACGTAAGCTAGAGGGTTTTAATCCCCCCAGCATTGCGCTGTGTAACAGTAGAAATGCATTTTCTGGAGTGATGGGGCTTCATGTAATATCCTTAGTTGCATATATCCATCATTACCTTACTAGTGCTTTTATGGCTGAATACAATCAAATCCTCACTGCAATGTTTTAACATCTACAGTGAAGCCTTTCCAGAAGAGTAGAGGCTGTTACTGCAGCAATAAATCCCTGATAATACCTTTCAGAGTTTGCTCGAGTTTGGGTGGTCTGTCCAGTTATTTGGGTGCCACCTAAGTATATGCTGATGCATTTAAAAATGGTTATTAATCCATTTTTAAAAACTTGCACCCTTTGGCTCCACATTATTTCTATAGAGGGAAATATGCTGTGTGCATGAGTATCTGTTTTTAAATGTCCTTCGACGTGTACGATCCTTAGTTAATTTCACTTTCACAGACAATTTAATTTGCAGTTGCAGTGACTTATTAATTTGTTGACTGCTGTTTGCATCTAGTTTAGTGCTAGATGCTAACACATTAGTGCTGCTTTGCATTACAGTGTAAACGCTAAATGGATGATGTCCGTGGCATGTGTTAATGAATATTTTTGTATTTGCTGTTGATTGTACAGACCAGATGCACTCTCACGCATGCATAAGTGTCCGTGCTGCCTTAATGAGTAAAAGTGGAGAAAGTTTACTCATATTGTGTGCGCGCGCAAGCAAGGCATATGTTTTTTCTGGACAACATCAGAGGTTCTCTAACATAACATCTGCTCTTGCACTTGAGGTGAGGTCACTTGAATGCCTAAAATAAAACAGCTATAATTCATTCTTTTTATTTTTAGTTTTGTTTTCACATTTTACCAGATACTGCTGTCCTTTTAAAAGGCCTTTGCTGAAGAAATGTGTTGGACTACAAAATTGTGGCTTAAAAAGACAAACCTTCCAAATACTAAATATAGACTTCAATACTAATGAGTATTTCAATGATGTTGGCCAGTCCTAATATTGTCCATGATTTTGGAAGAAATGTTGGTGTCCAACCCTTTGGATATGTACAGTGACTTGCAAATGTTCATAAAACATATATAAGCTAAAGAATTTAAAAAACCTGAAATAAGCTGTTTGCACAAGCATTCAAACCTATGTGCTTTGGAAGCTCCAGATTTACACAAATGGCTAATTAATCACAAATTGCACAAAGGTAAAACTTATTTGACCATAATTAAACATAAATACTACTTGTGAGTCCTTAAGTAAGGTTGTCTCTCTGGATATAAAAAGCACCCTTTGTAAGGGCCATTTTCTTTGTTGGAAAATCACTGCAAAAATGAAGACAAAGGAGTATTCTACAGATCTAAATCATTGAAATGCACAAGGCAGGAAATGGCTACAAAAAGTACTGAAGAGTTTAATTGTCCCGTTAAGCACTGATCCAGTAGCTCATGACAGCACCCAGACCCTTATGAGAACAGGGCCCTCAAAACTAGGCATAAGAGCAAGATGTCGACTAGTGAGTGAAACTAAAAAAAATTAATTAATTTTAAAAAATTTTTTTAAATGACCCGTCACTCTCCGAGGTCTGCAATGCTATTTGGCTGAAACTGGAGCGAAGGTGCACGTGTCCACAATGGCAAGAGCTCTTCATAATACGGGCCTCTATAAGAGGGTAGTAAGAAAGAAGCCATTCCCTTAAGATGGTCCACTTAAAAGCGTGGTATGGCATACAAAGCATGAGAAAGACTCAGCTAATATGTGGGAGACAGTTTTATGGTCAGATGAGGCCAAAATAGAACTTTTTGCCCAGACTTCAAAAATGTATGTGTGGCATCAAACTAACACTGTCCATGCCTCAAGAAACATCAGACCTATGGTGAAATATGGTGGTGGCAGCATCATTCTATGAGGAAGGATGCTTTTCATCTGCAGGAACTGGAAATCTTGTCAGAGTTGAAGGGAAAATACATGGACACCTAATACAACAACATATTGCAACCTAAAAGCTCAGGAGAAGATTCATCTTTCAATATGACAGTGACTAAGCATATGGCCAAAGAGACACTGGATGGCTCAAAAACAGAACAGTGAATGCTTGAGGTCAAAGTCCTGATCCTCTGACTGAGATTCTGTGGCACTATTTGAAAACTTCTGTCCAGAGGTGACACCCCACCAACCAAGAGGATCTCTATAAATTCTCCTGAGGTGAACGGGGACAAATCACTCCCGAAAAATGTGCAAAACTAGTACATACGTACTCCAAAAGAATTACAGGTGCTATAGTAGCAAAAGGGTTCTCTACAAAGTATTATTAGTGTGTTGAATACTTATGCAAACCCTATATTTGAGGTTTTCTTTTTTAGGTAAAAATCTGCATAGAAGGTGTTTACTTAGAATTGTATTGTAACAGCATACGAGTTCACATTAAAAATACTGAATGAAAAAAATTGTGAACAAATCTTTTGTAATCCAAAAAATGATGACTTTCAAGGAGTCTGAATACTTCTGTAAGCCACTGCATTATACATGAAACAAAAGGTTTAATACAGTCATAATACAATTCTAAAACCTGAAAAAAGGTATTTTACTTGGCATCCTAACTAATAAAAACATCTACACTTCAACCACAGCAAATCCTGGATTAGTGTAAACCCTAAGGATGAGTATACAGCCTAAACCTATGAGTTTTGTGGACATTAAATCATTTACAGTAGTAACTGAGTCAGTTTTAAGATAAATAATTTATTTTAAGGGGTTTAATAGTCACTCATTATGCCAACTGTTTGGCAAACAGGCTGTTACTTATTTGACACTGCACTTTCTAATGTCAGTCATTGGTCACAGACTGTGAAACGCGGATACCTGGTTTCCTCCCATGCCATGGCAGGGGTACATGATGAGGGGTTTACCTCCCTCATTGTTCTCTCCGGCATCCAGACACGAGTCCTTCCCAATATTCTTTATCTGGAGTGAGAGGGAGTGAGAGAGTGTGTGTGAGAGAGATTCATGTCAGAAACAAAAAGAGAGAAAAGAAGTAAAGAGAAATGAGTCAGACAGAGAGAAAGAGGGCTAGGAAGGAGAGTCAGAACAGTAAGGCCCAAGCTGTTTAAACATGAAGCCAAGCTTTCTCCAAGACCCACTGCAGGGAAAGAGGTATAGCGGGAAACCACAGTGGCCAGACACAACATTCTGTGGTCTGGAGGGGTGGAAGGGGGAGGAAAACAAAGACTTGGAAAAGGGGTGGGGGGGGGGGCTGTTGAAGAAACTGAGAAGCCAAATGAAGAGAGAAAGAAAAAAGAGAGGGAGAGAAAGAAATGAAGAATGAAAGGAAAGGGAAGAAATAAAAGAATTAGAGAGAATGAGAATGTGAAGGAGAGATATAGAGAGATAGAAAAAGAATGAGCACAGTGAACAGGAGACATGAACATTGAGAGATTGAGATAGAGAAAAAGAAAAGTCCTTGACTCTAGACACTCACACACTCACACACTCACACACTCACACACTCACACACTCACACACTCACACACTCACACACTCACACACTCACTTACTGCACCAAACTGCAGTGGGTTAAGATCAGGCATGAAGACCTCAGGATACACGTTCTTCAAATACCAGGAGAAGCTCTTACACTGCAGCCTCTCCCGGAGGTCCAAGCGCTTGGAGACGTCTCCGAATGATCTCTGTGAAAACAGCCCCAGACTGCCATTAACCAAGAGGATGAGGGGGTTGGGGGGCTCATTTCTGAAGCAGCCTTTGAACCACAAGGAGATCATCTATTCCGTCTGCCCACAGGCCGTGTGTGGAACCGCTTTTAAGCAGTCTTTCCTCTCAGGTTATGGACTTGTGGCGGGTCTTGGCTACATATTGTAAATCGGGTGAGGGATTTCCGTGGTTAGGGCCATGAAAGAGCAGCAAGTCTTGATCTGGCACAGTGCCTTTGAAAGCAGCTTAACATTGCAAAATGACCAAGCATTTTCCACAGTACATATATGGCCACAAATTATAAACACACCGCACAACGGACAAAAGTAAGCAGATTTCTTAAAAAAAGACAGAGCAAAACATTTGCATCATTAGAAACTGAAAAATTCAAAATCAATTAAAACTCAGCCTTTACGTGGAGTATCCAATATTTCTATTTCAACAATGTTGAATATCCAGACTACACCAAGTATTGAGTTGCATATTATTCCTTTCTTGGCAATCACTAAAAATAACAAAGATCAAAATCTCTAGGACTTTCCTGGTTAAGCACAGGACAGGAAAATAAACATCCTATAATAAAATAAAATATTCTATATACATAATATAATATCTTTCTTTCTGCAAGCTGAGAAAAATCACTGTGTAATTACAGAGCAAAAAAACATTTTAGAAAGGGGAAAAATGAAGAGGCTCGAGACCCACAGCTTTTTCAAGACATATTAATGACAGATGAACACACTGGTAGGGGAATGTCCTACACCCATGCTGTTCCAAGCAAGCATTGCTACAACATTCCAAAGAGGCCTTCTCAGCAACCACAAAGACATGGTGTTAAGCTTCCAGTGTGACCCAGTGTGCTTTATAAGTAACTCTTCATCAGTTCAGATAGTTTGGAAAGATACATTCTAGCTAGAGTGAGTGCAGACAAAGCTGATACCAAAAGACCACAATTCTTTGGCAGATTCAGATTGGGTTTCATACTATTTCAATTCAAAACCAGGTGGAATGTGAAGAAGTAGAACAAGCCCCCAAAAATGGCTAGGAAAGTTTAAGCATGCCTTACTCCATGTGTAATCTAATACTACTGACTATCACAGACATAATGGACCAGTTTAAGACACATGAACAATGCTGGTTTTAAAGTATGACGGTTCACTTAAAATAATTTTTAGCCTATGTGTTGGCCTAATCCATGTCATAAATCCACACTTCCATAGTAGAGCCAGAGACCAATGTAAGACTACAACAAACAGTTTTATGAGGAGCTTGAGACTGGCCTGTAGTAAGTATACAAATAATAACATAGCTATACAAACAAGAGTCCTAATGTTCACAGCGTTTTGCTTCCAACAACAACAGCTTCTAATTGCACAAGGTCAAAAGGGGAGTTCATGTCACAAAACACAAAACAGCCATCCATGTTGAAAGGGACATTAATGAACTCACCACTAGGAAAGGACTACTGCAGTATATTTCAGGCACAAAAAGGTATTGTAAGTGTGAAGACTGCTTTTCTGGTTTCACCTTGATAAAAGCAAAGGTTTAACAAAGGTTGGGGACCATGCTGTTTGTAAACACCACTGCACTACTAATGACAGCGGGAACCATGACTGAACACTTGGGAACATAGCATTACCTCCTTAGCCATCTGTGCTGCCTGCTGGTTCCTTCGGTAAAAGATTTCTTTATAGTCATCCATCCAGACCTCGGCCAGCCGCACCTGGTTGCGGGCGATCACCTGCGTACCCTTGGGGAAAGTGTGAGGGCTCTTGGTGCGGAACACATGACCCACGATGGAACAGGGGATGATCTCCAGCTGCCCCCCGCACTGCCACACCTGCAGGAAGAAGAAAAAAAAAGGAGGAACATGTCTCCAGTATGTTAGATTCTACACACAACTACTACTAGCAACTAAGTAGAACTACTCTGAGAAAATCAAAGAGACCTGTTGGCTAAAAACTATGAGAATATCCTAACTTTTCAACTTAGTATATGCAGGACATCCAGTGGTATCGTGCTAACTGTGCTTGTTGGACATCCCATTCAAAAAACATGGGAGTTAATATGGAGTGATTTGATTTCTAATAATTAAAATAAGGCTGAATTTGTAAGGATCTCTACAGGGATTACTGTATGTTAGCACCAAGCTATTTTCACTTCTTCACACTGAATTTAGTACTATTTATGACAAGGAAAAAACTGAAGCTGTTAAGATGTTCATATTTAGTTTTGTTTTCAGTAAATCCCTAAGAAACATTTTGGGGGAATATGTTAACATTGTGACCAAATATATGGGCGTATATACTGATGTAAAAGCAGTCTACTATATATATGCTACATACACACTATGCTGTTTTGTTATCCTTGGAGCCAAAACACATCACGCCTACTGCATGCAGACACGTGTCTATGATTTCCCCCTAAAGAATCATACTTGAATAACTGGTACAGTTATTTAGCCATACATCATAATCTACTGACTAAACAAGAATACCTTTTACTTTGCAGTGGAGATGCTGGAAATCAGTAGTTCACTTTCTTACCCTGAAGGACATTTCAATGTTTTCTCCTCCCCAGATCTCCATCTCCTCATCATAACTCCCAATGTGGTAGAAGTAATCTTTTGAGATGGAGAACAGTCCTCCAGCAAATGCTGGTGTTCTGTGCAGCACAGAAAATGTCTAATTTAAATTAAAGAGGTGATTTCTTCATAAGATTATGGATAAACATAAGCGCTTGTTAACAATATTTTGACAAAATAGTTTGCGCACAATTTCTAACCCATAAATACAGACAGAGACTGTATACCTGGCCCAGTTATAGTGTGAAATAGCTTACAGATGGTATCTATCTTACTTGATGGGGTAGGTTTCGTCTTTTCGTCTCTGTTTTTCATGTTCTGGCAGACTCTCCCAGCCAAAAGACAAGCCCCAGTCAAAGTTGCCCCGGTTGTGGTTCTGCCCGTATGGAGAAGGCTTCATGAATTCAAAGGTGTTCAGGTCGATAGTTGTGATATCGGGGCTCACCACTGCAGTGTAATTCTCGGCTATCCTGGCCAGCAAAGGCTCCAGCCAACCGTGGAAGCACTCACCTACACAAACAGAGCAAGTTCAGGACTAGGGATGGGGAGGCAGGACTTGAGTGGAGAGCTGTTGAGATTACTTAACTGAACTCAATTGCATTTTTTTCAAAATTATAAATTAAAATGTATTCCCTCATCTAATTTGCATGACGACAATGTATATATATTTTTCAATGTATATATTTTTCTCCCAAAGAGAAAAGCTGGGCATAAACTGCGATTTTTGGCCCATTTTGAGACGATTTTTCACTCGTGCGACCATTTTGGGGATTGGCCCGAGTTTGTCGTGCATCGTGTAGTATACATGGGGTAACGAGAAGCGATTAACACCCCACGACCAGCTCCCGATCAGCAATCGTATGGGCGCAAAAAAAATCAAACCTGTTTGAAATCCTAGACGCCTCTCGTGAGGGTATCGCACTGTCGAAGCAGTGCCACCAGCCGATTTAACGCAACCTCTCACACTGTGCATGCGCAAACACAAACGTAATTGAAAAAGACGGGTTCTTCTTCTTCTGTTTACGTTACAGTTCCAGAAACAAGAGCCCCACGTGTTGTGTATGGACGTACAGTGTGAGCAGTCAGGTCACAGCAGAGCATCGGGCCGTATAGTGTGAGAACATGAATCGTGAGCTACGAACTTCTAACCCCTGCGATTCAGTCGTACAGTTTGAGCAAAAATCGCAATGTATGCCCAGCTTAACACAGAACAAAACCATTTGTATGCATTTTTTTAAAACCAAAAGTTAATAATCTTTGAGTCTTCCTTGTTTACACTTTCTAAGTGACGTGTTTTGGAGTCTTTGTATGCTTTGCTTAGTTAAATAAATAGTATTCAATAATCCACAATCTACAACTCGATTATTAATAGAATCCACAGGCAGCACTACCAAAGTGCTTGCAAGGTCCTCAAGCGCCAGTGGCACATGAGCTTGAGTTCTGACTAAACCAGTGTCAAAAACAACTATCCTGATATAGCATTTCCTGCTTGTTAGGCACTGGTGTTGGTCATTCACTCCTTCAAAAGCACAAATAGCGACTGAAACCATACTGCATGACAGGAGCAATATTTACTGGTCTTAACTAAACCAGTATGACAAAAATCTGCATTACTTTTCCAGTTAGAGGAGTCATGACCGACCACAGCTGAAATGCTGATTTGTTTTGCTTGAGGACAAGCCCTTCTGTGGTGTGTGGCTGCATGTGGTGCAAACTACATCGTGGGAGTGAATGAATGTAAATGGCAGGGTGACCTCCAAACTCACGATGACGCAGCATTTTTATCACTGAGATATGCACTCACAGTGGGCGTCAAGGAAGGTGAGGGTGTCACCAGTGGCAACAGAGGCTCCCAGCAGACGAGCAGTGATGAGTCCTTTCCTCTCCAGCTGCCGCACCACGCGGACGATGTGTAGCTGCTTCAGGTACTCGTCCAACTCTTCCTTCAGTCGCTCTGTCATAGAGGAAGCACATATTCCATTTGAATACTATAGCTGAAGTGTACCTTACTAAGGAGCCGCTGTGGTGCTAAACCAGAACATACCCAGTTGCATTTTTTGGGTGAAGGAAAACAAAAATACAGTTTACCTTTATTTCCTTTACCCATTATAAGCTATATGAAATGGACAGTGATTGTTGTTTTGACTGTGGCCTGACTTTATTGGAAAGAATACTGGGAGTACATATTTTCACTGGGTGAACCATATAAGAACTTTTTGAAAATACATTTTCCCCCCACAATTAAGTGGACAAATTGCAATCCAGTAAAATAATGTTAAGTTCAGGGTTGAAAATTCCCCTCATTGGTTTTTGACCCTCAGACATCATCAAACGCTAGGAAAGATTATACATAAAAGGGAATGAAAATTATTGTTCACATTCTTATGGACTGCAAGGTCTCACGACTCCCAAAATAAAAGGAGAAGTCTGAGTCTAACAAGGTACACTATGCATGTCTTTACACATCAATATCATCATAATCATAAAAGATGTGTACATGGAAACATTCATCATTTTAGCTGACATTGTTCGTGAGGTAGAGAGAAGTACAGAGAGAGAAACAACCTACGACAGTGATTCTCAATCCTGATCCCGGTCCCTGCACAATTCTGAACTGGGCATGTTAAACACAAACATATAAAGTGGATGTACCCCATGACCAGACACTGAAACATCTGCTGTGGGAAACACTCTCAAAAATAAAAGTGCTTGTATTGTTCTTGGCTTAGGCAAGTTGTCGGACAAAACGCTACTTGGTATTGAACTGCTGCTGATCATTTGCGCATGATTACGTTCCAGTATTCTATTTGCTTTCTACTTGACTGCTGATGCAACATTTGCACAACTTTTGGACATCAAAAATGACCATTGTACTAAACTGCACATTTTTACTTCTAGCTTAGAGCTTATTTATGTGTATTCTCACTGTATACATGTCTTTGCCATCTCATCTCATTGTATACAGCTGAGATGATAAAGAATCTTTACATTGTGTGGAAGATTCTTTCAAATTGAAAAATATTCTTTACACTAATCATTCACAAAAATGGTTTAGAGCGCTGTCCATGGAGTGGCTTTTTAGTAAACCAAAAATCAAAAGTTGTTGTTCTATGGCAAGGGTCACCAATCTTACTTACAAAGGGCCGGGGTGGCTGCAGATTTTCATTTCAATCCAGCAGAAGAACACCTGATTCCACTTGTTTAATCAGTTAGTCTCAGCCTTCAGACTCCAGATTTGTTATATGAGAAGTGGGGGAGTGCTCCTGCCTGATTGGAATAAAAAAACTGGCACTTTGCATATAAAATTGGTGACTTCTACTCAATGGCATTGCTCCAAAGAACTCTTCTGGCACCAGTGCATGATAGCAGACAGAGACAGAGAGGGGGAGAGAAAAAGAGAGAGAGGAGATAAAAGAGAGAAGGAAAGAATGAATATGAGAGAGAGCACGAGAGAGAGAGAAAGACTTACTGATTCTTATATCCTGTGGCAATCTGCCAGTCCCTGCTTGAGCGCTCTCTGGGTGTTCAGCCTGGGGAACACTTTTATGACTAAAACCTAACAGTGGGGCTGTTCCTTCCAGGTGACTGAAAAAGGACTGTAGAGTGTAAAGCACGCTGTATTCCCTATTGTCTTGTTTTTTTCTCCTCCTTTTGGCCTAGGGCCAGTTATACAAAACTCCTGCTAAACATCCCCATGACCACCACGAAAGGAACGCTTTCACGAGCAGCTCTGCTTCCTGCTGTACTGCTCTTCATAAGCCAGGGGTCCAGAACTGTCTCCAAAGTACAACTAGACAGCTACCCAATGAGCTGCTTTACTAAAAGCAGAGCCCAGCAGAGCCCAGTGAAACACTAGGGTGGTCCTGCAGGGCTGGACGCTGGAGACTAGTTACCGTCTGTGCTGGCGTCATCCACCAGGATGACCTCCTTGAGGAGCAAGGCAGGAGAGGTGTGCAGCACACTGTAGACCGTTCGCAGTAATGTGCTCCATGCCTCATTGTGGAACACGATGATCACACTTGTGGTCGGCAGGGGTGGGCAACGTCGGAATGTCTGCTCTATGCATCTGAGAGAGAGAGAGAGAGAGAGACAGTGAAATGGAACTATAGTGAGGAAAGATGGAGCAAGAGAGATCCATGTCCTTCTTCCATGGCCATAAAATCAGAGCGTACGACGATAAGTTGAATGCGTCCATGAAAAATCTGTGTTGCAGTGGATGATCGACGCTCTTTACAACAGAAAAGACCAATAAAATTGGGTTTGGTGCTCCGTAAATTACCCAGTCAAAATTATAAGGACATGAACAGACTTGTTTAATTAGCCAAACAAAGCCAAACCTCTTCCTCCACTCCTTTTTTCTCTCTTCAATCAGCCACATTAACTGGGCAGACATGCAGAAACAACGTCTCAGGAAAAAGCCAGCCTGTGGTTTTTCAGAGCGGTCTTGTATAACAGCAGCAGCCAAATCTACATGGCATGTTTTGGTTTCAACCTCCATCTACTGGCAACGAAAATATGTATGTTATTATTTCATTTTAAATGATAGGTCTTTCCTTCAATTGTTCTTTTTTATCCATTGTTTATTCCTGTTGGTTCTGACATGAGAATGAGATTTGATAGGCAGTGCTCACCACCATAGATTGCAATAGGCTAGCACTAGATGGCGCTACACCTACAAGTCAACCAACAATGAACTGAATCCAAGAGCCAACTGGAATACTGTCTGTAATGTATTTCTGGTAGGCTACAGTTTATTCATCATAAAATGCAGGAAAAGCAAACACAGGCCAGTTTTCATAGCTCTAAATAGATCTAACCTTTTATTTCAATTATACAAATACCTTGATCCTGCCAAATACCACATTAAGAACTAAATAAAGTGATGTTTTTCATTTAGTGAGACATTTTGTACCCCCATCAGTTATTTGTAGCATTAGCATTACTCATGAGGGGATGACTCATGAGCACTACAACTGTTTTAGTTATAATTTTGTGCATTTTACATGTGATTCAGCTGACTCTTACCTCAAAAACTAAACTATCTGTTACTTTGTAACTTTAGCATTGCTTATGAGGTTATCAAAATGTTCATGCTTTTCTCCTTTAAAGAATTGCTTCCGTGACTGTGTGCATTTAAGTGATTAAAACCAAAAGTATGAAGTGAAAGAAGTGTTATACCGAAGTTCAATTGCTTAAAGTGATAGTATGGTAAATTTACAGTTTTTCTTCAATAAACAAATGACCTACAAGGCTTATATAATTAAAAAGTATTCATTAAATACCCCACCGGTTGGCACTGTCCAAACTATATACCTGAATAATCACTACTACTGTTTTTAACAAAATGCTGCAATTCCAGTGAGGGGATTAGTGTACAATCAGTATAAGAAGGAAAACTGTAAATTTGACTTTCTGCAGAACTATTACAATGACAAAGGGCTACATACTCTGGAGGTCTGGTATCAGGGCCGAGGTCTCTGCTTAGCGAGATGCGGTCACTGGCATATAAGTTAAAGCAGTGCTTCTCCTCGCCTCGCTCCTTCTCTTTCTGTTCATCTGGGCTCAGGTTGTCTGTGTGAAAGGGTTTCCCAGAGGCCCCCGAGGCGCTGGGGTTCTGCGAGGGTCTCTCCAGTGCAGGCCTCAGCTCAGCAGCTGTGTAGTAGCCAGGCAGACATGACTGGCTGCCCCTGCTCTCCTGCTGCCTGACTGGGGCTCTAATCTGCATATTTGGCATGGCGTCCCTGAAGTTATTCACTGCCCCCATTACCATGCCCAGCACGGCATCCCGTTTCCCCACGATCCCCTTCAGCCACGGCTCCTCCTCCTGTAGGCCCTGACTGACCACCTCTCTCTGCATCAGGAACACAAACGTCACGAACACTAAGGCCACCATGGCAAGCTTCCATGGATGCAAGCGCCTGCGCAGCAGCCTGCGGAACACAGTCATTCTTCTGTGGTGGGAATGAACAGAGGTGTGTGTGTTTGTGTTTAGGGTGTTGTAGATAAAGCTTCACCTGACGCACACCCTCTGAGTAACATCACTGACTGCTAAACCTGCAACAAGAGAGAAGAAAGGCAGTGATGTTCACTGTAATCACAACTTGGAGGGCATTATACAATTACAGTTCTAAGAACATTGTAATCTCAAAAGAAAACCCAATTTAGAACACTTCGGAGTATAAGCTGGAGGGAGGAAAAAACTTTTTGCTCATTTTAACCCCAATTCCAGCATCTGGGTTATCCAAAATAAATGTTTTCACTGATATTTAAGACCTTTTTAGAGAGGCTGGGAAATTATTCTCCAGGAGAGAAAAATGTTTTTGCAAGCACATTATGCCCTTTTTATACATCCTCTAGGAATTCACCATGAAGGTTCCTCACCGCTCAAAACTACAACATGCCACTACAGCCAGCGGAAAAAATCTACTCATAATATTTGAGATTCCAGAGATTGGTGCTCTCAACACTTCATGTGACAAATTAAATTAGTGTTTTGACATAAAACAAGGGGGCTAGAACAAAGCAGAGACTCTCAGCATGGTATAGAATGGCAGTTGAGATCTTCAGCCGGTCAGGGTTTTTTTTTTTTACCCAGAACGGTCAGCATGAGATACTCAGGCATTAACATTACAGCCACAGTCTTACCTGCACCTACTCCCAGCAAGGTGTGTCAGTTAAAATAATCATATGTTTCTTCGAGCTGTGCATCAGAGTATTATCCCAAGCAGAAGTCCAGCTCTCCAACTAGATGAGATGTCCACGATAATGCCAGAGCGAGCTGCAATAATCTTCACACTCTACTTCCGTCTCGTTGGATCCAGGTGTACTACTTTCAGGTAGAGGGTGGAACCCACCCCCTACTGCGCATGCGTATTAGAGACCACCGGTCCACGCATCCACTCCACATCGGAACTTCAGTCTGTAGAGACTGTAAAGAAGCAGCCAAAGCACCATTCCTGATTAAGAGTGTGGTCTTGAAATAAAACTTACAACGACCCAACAAAGCTCCATCCTTCGGTCTGGCTTGTGTTGGAAATTAGAGTTGAATAACTGTATCCTAAATTCTCTCAGGGGGTGTTCACGGTCTCAGTGAACACAGGGGCTGCACTGGAGAAGTCAGTCAGCAGGAGTGTGTGGGAACAGCCGTGTGACCGTGAAGTTAAACTCAGCTTTACAGCAGGAGCTCCCTCACTGGAACCCACTCCTAATACACAAGGTTTTTCTTTCCCACCCGTTTTCCACTAACTATGCTAGGATTGGCCTGTAGTTCACGCCCATAACCAGTTCCAACGGCTGCCAGCCAATCATAAAGCAATACTTTCAAGATTACTAACCAACCCCGCACAGAGGGCATGGCTTGCCTTAATACAGGTGTTGACAAATTCGAACCGCATCGAATCACGCTCCTTCAAAAGTAGCGGTAGGAAATCTTAAAAAGTTTCCAAGAAACCTTAACTTATCGAAAGCGCCCCAATTTCGAAAGTCTAAGATTCATTGCAAAAATAAATAAAGCATGCATTAAGTAGACGTGAAGAGCCTTTTTTAGCCGTTAGCAGGTCCGAGTCTCCTAGCAACCGAGGTGACTGACATTCCCAACTACAAGCAAGTAAGGAAGGAAAACAAAAACAATACTAAACAAAGTAAACCCTGCCAGTTTGTAACGAACGTAGCATGTAATATTAAAATAAACTCACCGTCGCAGGCGTAAAAGTTGGGTTTTAAACCACCATTGAACACTGAATTCACTGAATTCAAGAAGCTGTCGGTGTTAGAGGGGTAAATGAAAGAAAAGTGGGCGAGATGACCATTTGAGAAGAGGAGCAGCAGGGAGGCTTTGAGTCTCCAGCTCGGGGCGAACATCTTTTACCAAGAAGGGGGAACCAGCCTCAATCCTGTGACTCTCGCTCCCCCCTCATTCCTTTACAGCACCTCACTGAACAAGTAGAGCTGCGACGGTGTAGCTAATTCACGAAATTAAATGTAACCCACTGATACTGCCTCCCTGAGCAAAACACGTGGCAAAAACAACTTTTCATCTGTCATTTTCCAGAGACATGCTGAAATATGCAGCACCGAGTGCTATATTACAGCCTCAGTGGTGGATCATCCCCCACAGAGGATACTCACGTACAACAAAGAGGTTTTTTAACGTAAGAAAAAAAACCTCTTTGAATAGAATCAAGGAGGAGGGATCCCTTGGGAATGAAAACAAGAGTTCAGTGACCTCCCCCCCAATCATCAGACACAGTTAAGAGGAGTTGAATGCCCTGGAACTGAGGCTGGTGTTTGTATTTTTAAAATTTATACCATTTATAACCCTAAAAAATGTACACCTTTTTAATGAACAGTCATTTAAATAAATAGTCATGTATTGTTTTAATGTTTAATTATGAAACAGTAAGCACAAAAATATACCACAATTATGTGTTAATACAAAAGGAGATCACTTTTTATGAACACTATTGTTCCAACATATTTTTTTGCCTTTGACACTTATGTCGAGAGACACACACACACTCATGATCTTAAAGCAGCTCTTGCTTTGTCCAAGATGTCCTTTCTTATCCTCGGATAGTTAGGGTGCGTATCCAAGACCTGAAAGAAAGAGATGTGCTTTGAAGTTTCTGTTGATCACAGTTTACACAGATCACAGAAATCCTAAGGGAGGAATAACAAATCATTTTACTTACTTTGTGACAAACATCGATGGCGTCCACATATCTCTTTGCCTTCAGATAGTTGAATGCAAGCTTATATCCTGGAACAAAAATAGTGAAATATGACTGAAGACCAAGGCAGCTTACAGTAGGCAACGCAGGAAAACATGTTTGTTAAAGACATACCAATGGTTGGATTGGTCTGATTGCCATATTTCCAGGCCATTTCATAGTTCATAGCTGCATCCCTAAATGACTGTTCTTTCTCCATGATGTACCCCATGTATTCATACGCTTTGCAGCATGACTGGGGAAAACAAACATCACAAAACATACAAATCACACTCATTCATTGCTTTTGATAAACTCACTCTGTTCCCAAACAGGAAGAACTGAGCAGTTAAATTTTATAGAGAAACCTAAGCCCAATTATACATTAGCAATACCAGACAGGGATTAAGCCTAGTCCTACACTACACTTTAATTTTAACTGAGAATCTCCATTCAGTTTGTAATCCAGGAACACCCACCTACTCACCCACTCACTCATCTCTCAATACTAAATTTGTCCCATTTGATGGTAGGTCTGTTATTTCATACTGATGACAGGCTTACACATACAACCCCCTTCATGGCATGACATAGCAACGAAATAAACATCATTAAGGGGTTTAGGGATCACTTTAGAGCTGGACAAAAACATTTCTCCACGAAAGGTTAAAAAGCTTACATCAAAAAGGTTCCCCCATAGTACAAACTAAAGAACCAAGCTAAGGAAACTGTTCTAGTGGGGGCTTTTTCTTCTAGAAGAACGCTGACCTTATTGTGGCGCAGGCATCGCTTTAGGAGCTCTCCTGCCATGTCATATTTGCCTGACTGGATGTAGATATCTGCCAGGAGCAGCCAGCTTTTCTCAAACTCGTCTGCATCAATGATGTTCCAGTTCATCTTGGCAATGCGCTTGAGCTGGTTCCTGGCACGTGGAGTCTGTTTCAGGATCATGTAGGCTGTGGCCATAGCCAGCAGTGCAGGAACGTGGTCTTTCTGTAGTATAGGAGAGTGTGGAAGGATTCAGTGTCACAATGATGGAAAGTTTCTGGTTGGGCATGCGCTTTAGAGGAAATTAGATGGTAGCTTAATTTTGAAACTTGAAATGTCTACACAATTATTTTCGTTCAGTGAAAGTCCTTTGACTTTTCTAAATAAAAGCAGACCAGGCATCCCTAACAAAATGACCAGTCGAAGTTAGATGATTCAGAAAAAAAAGGTCAAAGAAAAAAAGTCCTAACCATTTATAAGCTTTTCCTTACTATATTCAGTTTGGAGTGGAGTTTTTGTTTGCAGTTCAAATGGTCCTTGATTTCTATTTACTGAAATCAGTCTTTATAAATAGTTACAGTTTGTCTCATTCTAAGCGGTCTGCACTTCCCTTAAATCAACACAATTCCACCATGCTTTTATCTTGCCTAAAGAGTTTCTAAAAACATATAGTGGCAAACACAGTCAGTCATGAAATTTGAATTTGAACTTAATAAAATAGGCATATATTGAATTATTTTTAAATAAAAATTATTTTGCTGGACTACTGGATGTCTGTATTAAAACTGATGCTCAGCAGGTGTACTGTTCAATGAAAAGTGAAGAGAAACGTTAATGTAAGCTTGGTAGCTTGGTAAATTGTGTTTGCACAAGGTTCCGTGTACAGAGGTGTGTGCTCATGGGTGTGTATGAATTTAGGCATTTTGTTTGTCTATGCGCAGTTTGCTTTGTCAATATGCCCCTCACACACCTCACTGTTTGCAATCTCAGTAAACACTCCAAGGGCTTTCTCCACGTTGGCCTTCTGCTTGGTGGCCAGGTAACAGTAATGCTCCAGAATACGCAACTGCACGTGGCCCTGAGGGGTCTGCGGCTTCAGCTCCTTCAACAGCTTCTCTGCTGTTCGCACAGCCAGCTGTTCTGACTCCTGCTTCTCAGTGGAGTTCCTAATATTGTAAAAAAATAAAAATAAAGAAAACTATAAACCACATCTTTACCCTTCCCCCAATCTCTAAGCACATGTTACTGATCCCGACTTCAATTCCTCACTCTCATAACTACACACCTTACCTATTAGTTTCATTGTTAATGAATAACTCACATTAGTCACTGAATTATGCCTTAAGATAATTAACTGAATAATACACTGAGTTTAAAAGGCTAAACTAACATTAGTACACAATGACCAAATGTTTTATGCATACCAAACACTTTTTGATAATTGACATGATTTTAACACTATTGGTTTTACAAATGTGAAACGTTTCTGTTTTTGTTTGACCAATAACCCACTGCTCATATCAGTGGGAAATATGAAAGTTTAGATCTTGATAGTTTCAGCCTTAAATATTAATTAACTGCGCATCAACATTCACAGAAAATGTCATTTGGAAAACCATTGCAAAAATGTAATCACAAATATATCTTACACACATTACCCAGCATTTTCTGTTTTTTTGATAAATGGTGAAAGTGTTTACTTAATATTAGATGTGTTATTTTATCTTTTCTTATTTCCATGTATCTCAATTAACTACTCTACAAAAAAGCTTTCTGCTAGACTGCAGAGTGTTTTCTCACCCCATGTCTCCATCCAGGTTCTCAAACACCTCGCCTCCCATAGTCTCATTGTCGGGATTTAGACAAATCTCAATCATGTTATACACTGCATTCTGACCCCAGTCGTTGTCCTTACGAGCCTTATTGAAGTGACGTAAGCCATCATTGGGTTCCCCCGTGTACCTAAGATGTATACAAAAATAATCAATCTCTGGTACCTCAGTAACATTGGACTTTTTAACAAAAACCGTAAGGAATAACTGCCGTTTCGTTCTTGCCACAGTTACTGATGGCAATGGTCACAATCCAGCACAGTTCCTCTCCCAAAACACACTCCCTAAAACTGGCAGTTAACAAGTGAAAAGAAGCAGGTGCGTTTGAGCAGGGACATTACCACACTGTGCTGGACACCAGACCCTAGGACTGTAACTGGGAAACCCTGGTGTAAAAGGAGACATTCACAATGATAATAACAATATGCTTTTTATAATTAATAACTAATTAATAAATGCTTGTTAACTGAGTTGGATTTGCTGAAGGCAGTTTGCATTTGTCACATCATAATGACACGAGTGAATTAATAAAACACACCATAAAGCCTTCATACAGAAACCTGCCCTATTTAACAGTAAGGTAAATTTACTTAGTACACTGTTGACTTGTTGCCTATGAATATAATGAACACATAAGACTAACAACAATAACGGGCAAACACAACTTTCGTGAAAATATAGCTAATATTGTGATTCTATTATATAAAATTAAACATTTGAACTGGCACTTCGGGTGGTAAACCCAAAACACAGCAGAAGTGCAACTTGTAGCTTTAACTGAATTGACATTTATTGCCAGGTCTAGGGACTGCACTTGGTGTCTTTCCAAAAGGAAAAATTCTTTCTTCTTTGCAGCAGAATGGTGATTATGGCTTTCAACCATGCTCACAGAAATTTTCACCAACACTTTATGCTTGGTGGCCTGAATAAAATGACTGCAGATTTCTTGCAGTAGAAATGTGTGCAGCCTTCATTCTCCCAGAGTGGTGGTACCTTCAAATTACTCTGAAACAGACTTACAAGTATTCAGAAGATGGGTGGGTGAAATTCGGTGAAAAGCAAAAAAATAACCGTTTAAATATGAATCATAGTCCTACTGGTTGACCATAATATAATGATGTGTGTGAACATTTCCCAGAAATTTCACTGAATTCTACATGGTATTCATACCACTGGTAAAGGCCTTTGCAGTAGTTGTATCCAGGCTCAAACTTGGCCCTAGGTGAGTGTTTTTCAGCCATCTCCAGAAACCTTGGAACGTCTTCCAGTTTGCCAGCTCTGCGTAGCAGGTCAATCAGCCGGGACAGTGTTGGGTAGTTGTCTGAGACAGAGGAGACATGGGAAAAACATTAACGCAAACCCACACCAGTTCAACACAGAGCTCTGTATTTAAGCTGGGTGCTCAAGTTTCATTCAGCACTCCCTTATTAGCATCGTTCTGATGGGGCACAGGGTGGACGTGATGAAAGGTCAGTGGATGGCTTTTGGAAGGGAAGGCAAAGCCTGTCACACCTGGTTTCCTCTCCAGCAGCTGCTGGAAATGGAAGACAGCCTGCTCGTAGTCTTGTTTCCTGAACATCAGATCAGCCATCATCTACTGACACAGAGCAGAAACACTGGTTGGTAGATATTTTTGAAGCAAGCACCCAAGTTTAATAGGAACATACTGAATAGCGACTGACCAGTGTTGCAGATTCATTGACTTCATCATTCTTCAGGATGACACTGCACTGCTGCTGACAGGCCTCTACATCATCTAGAGTTAGATACAGCTGGGCTAGTTCCAACATCACCTGGTTTAAAAGTTCAATTTAAAGGTTAATGGAGATTTATTTAGCAGAACATCTGCTCACAAAAATAATAAAAAAAACTGTGTTGTCTTGTTTTGTAAACAGATACATTAATTATGAATGAATCATTAAAGAAAATAAGAAAGTTTGATACATTTAAAACCTAGTTCAATTTATTCCAGAAGTGTTCAATATAGGGATGGGTGATATGACAAAAATATCACAATACGTCAAGACTTGATGCACATGTACTACAAAATTTCATGCTGGAACAGACAAAAAAAAACCAAAAAAAACTGGTATCGACACACTTAAAGAAACTAAAGTTCAGATATACTACATACTCTTGCAGTACTGACAATATTCACAACATGTTCAAAAGATCATATTGTGATACAATGTAACAATTTAATGTGAAATGATTAATATCATCATATTGCCCAACCCCTAGTGCAAGGTTCTACAAAAAGCCCCATCAGACACAAAAGGAGGACTAAAAGGAAGTGCTGGAGCTCCTGAGATGCAGCTGCAGAGAGATGAGCACACAGCACACACTGATCCAGCCATGCTGACCTTGCTGTCATTCTCACTGTAAACAAGAGCTTCTTTGTAGAACTTGACAGCTCTTTCGTAGCCACGCTGGTTGCTGCAGTGTTTGGCGATTTCGGCACAGATCTCGGCAGCGAGCTGCTTCTGCACGGGCACAGCATCAGGCTGCTCTAGCTGAGCACGTTTCAGGACCTTCGCCTGTACATCCCTCGCCTGAGCAAACACACATGGGACCGTAACGTCAGTTAAACACTTAAACTGGCTTTAACTGGCTCTTTACGAGATACACAGGCAATAATTCAGAAAATTTTGTCAATAATACGTACAATACACCCTAAAATTAGCTGAATCGGATCCTTTAATTGATTGATGTTTTTACAACATGCAAACCTACCATCAGAGACTCACCAATCACTGAACTATCACACAAGTCAGGCGACTATAGACTAATGAGATAAATTAAAGGTTTTACACAGTCAAGAGACTCACACGATGTAGGGACAGCAAAGCTTCATCATTTTTATTGACTTTACTCTGAATCTTGGCCAACAGGACAAGGTAACGGCAGTCCTCAGTTAGCAATGGCAGTTCATTCACTAAAATGTAGAGAAACACAAATACAACATTAATGTCAACAGTAGATGAGAGAAATAAACAGTAGGAAGGAGTAGGGTTTGAGACTGAAACTCTAGGTTTATTATTCATGTATTAATCTCAGGATGCATTATTCAGTAACTACTGTACAAACCAAAACTAAATGATGAGGTTACATGTATTTACATGCTTTAATGAACAAAGTATGCATGTACAGCTCAGTTTCCTACCAGGATCATGGGTGAGAGCCTCATGCAGAACTCTCTCACAGCGCTCGTACTGTCTAAGCTTCATAAGCAGCTCGGCCAGGTCATAGCGCAGGAAGTTCTGTTGACCACTCCTCAGAGCTGCCTCGTAGTAGTTTATGGCCTGACAAACAAACACATTCGACACAGGCTTGAACCAGATTTTTAGAATTAAGTGCGTTCATGGTAATAGGCATTGGTTGACCTCTAACAGAGCAATTTCGATTTATCAGCGTATGAAATTCTCAGTACTATCAGTACTCAGTACTATCAGTGCAGTTTCTCCTGCATTAGCAGGTTAGAACAGTCCATTTTATCTGATGATGCGTTCCACTGACACTGACACTGGGTCAAGCTGTTTGCAAATGTCATTTAAAAACCCACTGAGTATAGTCTATACAGGCCATTACTTATCACTCTTATCTATCTGAGATACTGATCAAAGATTAGTTTCCGCCTTTCATATCTGAATGAATACTTTTAAGGATATGCTTATTTGTCTGATAAGTGCAGGCTATGGATTTCCTCCTCTTCATTTGAAAGGCACAATCTTAGGGCATTGCTCCTCCTTGTTTGTTGATGAAGCTTGAGTAGGAGAGGATGTTTTGGTGAACAGAATGCTGGGAATGTTTCTCCCCCTGTGCTTACCTTAACATAGTTGTGGGTCTTGACAAGAGCTTTTCCAATCTTGCTGGCCACAGCACCATCTTTAGGATTTCTCTTCAAAGCTTGCTCATACACCTCGATGGCCAGCTCAGGCTATAAGCACATAATTTCATATTCAGTCATAGTGGCACAGGTTGTGGGCTGTAGACATTCTTGGCTGAGCTATTCCTCTGAAGAAAAACAACACTCTGTTTACTATTGTGTAAATATTTGTACAAAGGTTGGGACAAGCATTTGAAAACCATACACTTCCATATGGCTCAACTCACTTTCAAGTATGGGGCTTCTTCCCCATTAAAAATATAACAAAAGTGAAGACTGAGTGAAAACATGAGTTTTAAAATGGGTCTTAAACAGAGAAAATGATGAGCAGTCACTGAGGTTCTGAGGAACACAATTTCAGAGTCAGAGGGTACCACACTAAATTATATGCCTTTCAGTGACATCACTCTCAGCTGACCCGTACTGGCTGACCAAAGAGTGTATACTGGGGCTTTTAACTGAACGAGCTTAAAGCGCTAGGGTGGGGAAAGATCATGTAGAGATTTATATGTGAGACGTCTTTACCTTAATTGCTGGGAATAAGTGTGCGGGACGAAGACATAAACTAGGGGTTCCACATCTTTCATTTTAAGTATGAACTGAAGCCAGACAGTGTTGTTTAGCTAATGAAAAGAGAACCGAGGTTCAAAGGAGAGTGTAGGAGGTAAGGTGTAAACCAAATATGTGATGTGTTATGCTTAAAGCTAAAATGGACTTAGTATGTGATTTCTTATTTTTCCTTCTGTAGAGAATGTGAGTTTATTTAGAATTACTCCTCACCATATGTACGTAGAAACCTTTACTTACATGTAATTATGGGTAAACTAATCACAAGATGCCCAGACTCATTCATTTTCAGCTATTTCAGCATAATTGACAGAATGATAAGAGACTGTTGCTCTTCATAGGTTATTAGGGGACTTTCAAAGGGAAGTTGGTTAACTAAATGTAACTATGTGAGGGGGTTAGGCCTAGATCAAGTTGAAAGGTGGACGGATTAGATTTTGTAATGAGTACAGACAGAGCTGGGAACAATGTGGTAATAAGTTACTTAATACCAACCTCTTGGATGTTCATGTAGGCATCTCCTAATAGGAGATATGTATGTGAGCTTGGCGTCTTTTCCACCAAATCCCTAACAGAAATAGAGGCACATTTAGTATGACCGGAAGAACGTGTGAGAATGTGTACAAGTGCATGTGTTGTTTTTTTCTTTTAATATGTATGTACGGTTGTATATGTATAGTTTTGGAGTTGGGGGGGGGTTAATACTTGGTACTTCTCTGTGTTAAATTAAATTTTAGCCAAGACTTGTCAACAAGAGAGATCAATTTAAGAGGAAGACCTGCAAGCCTCAGTGGTGACAACGAGGCTTTTAGTGAATTATATACAGAATCTCAACATGAGTGGACAAGTTCAACATTCCATTTGATTTTCTGTCATCATGAATGAGAGCCAGCAGACTCAATTTTCTTCATTAAAGGAGCTGAGTTAGGAGAACTCAGGTGCATCTAGCTCCTTCAGGAATACACATGCACTGAAATCCACCTTCTTTTTAGGGGGCCTAATTTCAGCTCTATTAAAAACTGCAGCCTGAAGAAGCATTGTGGAGCTGCAACTTAGGACTTGCATTGTTTTCTTAGACCTACTTGATGTATTACTTTAACCAAAGCCAGAACTTTTGCTTCACATTCACTAGAGCATATGGTGTAGCAAAATGACTAATTGTAAACATGTATACTGCCTGTTGTTGGAAAGCTTGCTGACAATGTTAGATGTGTATGTTATGCCATGAGCATAATGGCACTGGGTCAGGAACCATTTATTAGAGATACAGTAGTTTGTTTTCTCACGTACCTGTAGCAGCTTACATACAGACGTTTCTCCTTACGATGGTTTAGGTAGATGTCCGCCATTTTCTCTTTGGCCTGTATATAATAAGGCTGATCTTGTGTGATGTTTCTGAGCATGCTCAGTGCAAGCTCTGTGTCTCCTCTCAGCAGCGCAAGGTCAGCATTAGCAATGGTGACACGCAGCTCTTCAGGAGTACCCGTGAACTCGTTTATAGCATCCTGCATCACTTTAGCTGCTTCATGCTGTAATTACCACAAGAGGCAACATGCCACAGGTGTCTCCCATACAAAAATGTAGTACACAAAAAAAATATGCAATACATTCTATTCATGTTTTAGAATATGCTGACAACATATTAGGGGTATACAGGAATTGATTAGGTTACACAAACCTAAAAATGAATGATGTTTGAATTCAGAAAATTTAATAACCTCTCCTAACAAGAAAATATCTTTCTTTTATTATGAGTCTTAAAATGCATAAAATACTGTGATGCATTAGAGGTAAAAGGTAATTTACTTATTCCATTAACTTCAGGCTTCTGCATAATGTTGGCAAATGTTACCTGTTCGCCATTGAGCCAGAGTGCCTCAGCCAGCTCCAGATACACAGATACACAATCTGCTGCACTGAGCTCAACTCTCCTGGCCTTGCTTTTGGCAGCAGAGCCGACTCTCTTCACGTCTGGCAGGCTCATGGCCAACTGCAGTGTCTGAATGGCCTCCTGCAGCTCACCCATCTTCCTCTGAGCCTGTGCTTTAATGAGGTGGTACAGAGGGTGCTCCCTCACCTGACCAGCACAGAGGAAAGCAAGAGAGAAGTCTTAAGCTGCCAATAAGTTTGACATTATGACAGTATAGGGCAATTAAGGGAACTGAAACTGTACAACACAGTGAAGATACAACAAACAGTTTTAAAAGGTTTTTCATAGAATGTCTAGTCTGGATCAAAGTCATTAACATCTGTATGGAGATTTCCAGTACAGAGAGAACAGGAATAATTTACCAAAAATGTACACAATTTTCCCCTTCCCTAAACATAGTCAATAAGCAAACATAGGTTTGGTGTTTTCTAGTTAGGTTTTTTATAGTTCTGCACAGTTTGGCACATTTTGAGGCAACTAAGGATTCAGACATGCAGATTTTACGATGCCAATTATGGTTCACAAGCTTAGTTCCTTGTTTCTGTATCACTTGGGTGAGCCCAGACTTCTGGCCAGCAGTGTATGTTGCAGAATATCGAACACCAAACATAATTTGGCTAATTGACTACATCTGGGGTTAAGGAGACGTTTCTGTGTATTTTTTGCGATGGATTTTTTAAATTAGAGTTGTGCTTATCTTTAAGTTCTACTCAAAGCTGAAGCATGTACATTTGCTACAGATTGTTTAAAAAAATGGTCTTTAAGAAACTCTCACCTCAAAGTTGTGGCTCAGACAGAGCTCCAGAGACTGGGAGGACAGTTTGAAATTACCCTGCAGGAGATAGATCTGGGCCATGAGAAGGTGAGCATCAGCGAAGGCAGGCTTTTGATCCAAACAGTGCTGCAGACTGCTCTGAGCCGCCTCTATGTCACCTAAAATGACCCAACATAAATGGAGTGAATAAATAATGCTGGAAAGATCTACACAAGTTTCTGGGAGCCCTGGTGTTGGCTTTGGGAACATTCTGACAAAATTAAACATTCACCTGACAAAAACCTGACTTTCGCCATCAGAAACACAGCTTGGAGGAGCCCAGGGACAATCTTGACCACCGTGTCCAGCACAGAGGCACAATGCTGCAGCTGAGGTGCAGGGGCCTGGCCTTGGGCTGGAGGCTGAAGAGTGAACAAAAAGATAATCAGATCAATAGAGTGAAAAAAAAAACCCAAAAAATAAAAACAAATTGCACCCAACTAAGCTATGGAATGCTCCCAAACTCCCAAGTTCTTTAAAAACAGCACAGGCATAGACACCAATAATGGCTTAACACTGGGTAAATATTAGTACATGGTTGGTTAAATGAATGGCTCACCAAAATTTCAAATGAACAAAAACTTCCCCTTACTCCAAATGCAGTCATTCAGCCAAGACATGTTTGGTGACTCAACACTAAATGATTTGAGAACCTCATTAAAAATATATGTTCAAATGTTCATTTCATTTACTGAAGAAAAATTGTTTTGGAACACCTTTGTCACCTGTAAAGGTGCCCCCTTGATTGTGCTACTTTTAGCAGCAACAGCTGCAACAAACTATAACTGGAGATCAGTCTTTCACATTGCTGTGGACGAATTCCTGCCCACTGTTCTTTGCGAAATTGCTTTAATTCAGCCACGCTGAAGGGCTTTTAAGGATGAACTGCTAGTTAAAGGTCCTGCCACAGACTTTATCTGGGGCGAGTAAGGCCTGCAGTACCTCAGCTATACATCTGGGTTCTTTTATTATTTTCCGGATGAGCCATCACTGAGGTCTTAGGGGAATTTTTTCTGGGAAGATTTAACACTGTTCTTAGTTTTCTCCATTAGAAGAGCATGGCTCTCACTGTGGTTCGTTGGAGGTTCAGGAGTCTTAGAAACCGTTTTGTGGCCTTTATCAGGCCAATATAATTCAGTACCTTTCTTTGTCAACTTTTCTGGAATTCCTTGTGATAATAGTATTGTGTGCTGCTTGTTGAGGCCTTTCACAGCCTCACTTCACATTGCTGGAACGATTCTATTCAAGTGTTACTAGATTCAGTAGTGCTGAGTGTAACCAAGGCTGGGTGTGTGTGCAGTCTAACTAATCCCAATTATTTTACACTAATACAACTGAAAGATCTGAAACAATTAAATAACTATGTAAATATTACTCAATTATAAAATAAAACCTAAAATCACTTAAAATGCAAGTTTTTGTAAGTTAGAATTTGAGTGCTACTTAAGAAATCTGTAGGTCATTATGAAGCAGTTTGGACACCCTTTTCCCAAATGTATTTGTGAGAGAGAAAACCTACACCAGCAGGATGTCACGAATGTGCTTACATGAATAATAAACAAATTTAATGTATATTAGAAAAAAAATGTTTTCTGATATAAAGTGCTCATAGATGATTGCTTGGTAATTCGCCCAAAACATGTGATTACAAAATTAATGATGTAAGTGACAGTGACAGCCTTAGTTTGGGGCAAGGGCAAATTTGTGTAAATTAGATTTTTTAGTGAATTGTTCTTTTAATAATTTCCTTCAATGGAAACCTAAAAGCCATATCTGTGTGATGCATACATCCCAAGTAGGATTCTAGACATTCTCCAAAAACAAAACAAAAAAAAAACCTAAGAAATGCTTCACTCTGCGGCTCTTTCTTCATAATATATAAAATGAGAGCATGTAATGCATGATGTAAGGGCTGCCACCACAACAATAGCTAAATGATCCTGAAGTCAGTCTCACAGCTTGGATATTCATTTAGGTTGACACCTCGTACATGTGATGATAAAGAGGTTTACCTTACAATGAAATAAATATAAAGACTATATAAAGACATCTGCAAGTCCATAAACTAATAAAATGGTCTGTGAATGTGTAATGAAACAGTGGTTGCAGCAAATGCATATGTTTAGCAAGTACAAAGACCTTGGAAGGACAGAGTGCTAGATACTCCTTGGCAATCTCCAGAAGGAAGTCAGGGCTGAGTTTCTCATAGTATTCAACACTCAGTGGTAGACCCTGGAGAGTGGAGAAATGTGTGTCCACTGTGTCATTCAGCAGGTTGGTCACTTCATCCATAGATTTCCGTTTCTTAATGGCCAACATTGCCCGCAAGTACAGCAGCTCCTAAAACACAGACATATACAGTGGGAATAAGCAAAGATGCTTGTAAGAGACAAAAATGGTAGCAACACATGAGTAGATGGGAGTTACCTTGTATTTCATTTACAGTTCGTATTCTGTCATTACGTCAAGCCCTCCAACAACTTGAGAAGTTTTAGCCGCACATACTCAGCTCAAATCATGTTTACAATGACTCCCCTACTTTATGACCACTTGCTTATCTAGTAATTGGAAACATATCTTACACTGTGTACTCAGCTCTGCAGTCCAGCTGAGGACATACTGTGCCTTTGACTGATGTCAGTAGGAAAAGCATCACATGCAAGTGGCAGACACTGCGCACAGCAGATGACTCCATATAAATAAAACACAAGTGGCTGTTTCAAAGAATTACCACTGTCTCTGGATGATTTGCAGAGGACTGACTGTGCAATTCAACAAAATAGTCCATTGCACATGTATGATTCAGGATTACTCAACTATCCTAGCCTTAAGAGAGATAAAGACACTAATGTGAAGAAACACTCAAATGAAAGATTATGAGATTTAATTTCATGGAAGTTCACATGCTCCTGCTACTGAAAATGTCTCTGAAATGTCACGTATAAAATTTTTTACATGAATTAACAAAAGAATTTTGAAGAAATAAAATCAGAAGAGAACAGGATAAGATAAAGAGAATGCATGTTTGCTGTCTCACCGCTGATTTACCAATAGACTGCTGGATCTCAGTGAGGAACTCAAGCTGCTGCTCAGCGTCCTCCAGATGCCCCTCAATCAGCTGGCATCGTATAATACCTGCAGGAGACACATTTTATACCCGAGGTCTTCACAACACAAAGAGAAAAAACACTGGACAGCATGCACTGCTGTTATAAGGCACCAAATTCAATTTCTAAAGGGCATTCTGCTATTCTCAGATTAAGTGCTAATACAGTCTTCAACCGTCAGGTCATACATCTGGAATCTTTACCTAATTATATAGGTCAGAGATACTGGGCTAATTAGTAATGCCAAGCTTGTCCATTTGGAATTGTATAGATTTTATAGTGTGTAGATAGGTACACTGTAAAACTTTCTTACCAATCAGAGCAGAAACACTGCTCTCATCCAGACTCATAGCAGTTTGGTACCGCTTTATGGCCTCCTTGGTCCTTCCCTGCAGGACTAACTGGTAGCCCAGTTCAGTGGCCAGCTCTGCATCACCTGACGTCCGAGAGAATGCCCGCTCCACCATCATATGGGTGTGCTGCAGCACTTTTTCTGCTCTACCACACTGATGACAGGCCAGCATTATCAGTAAGAAAGCTTTCATTATTGTACAGTAGTATTCCTCTTAGAACCTTCTACAGTACAACACACAGGGTGAATTCTTAAGCACAGGCTAAATCACTAAATTGCAATGCCAATAGTGTTTTACTTTTCATTGTAATTATTTAAATCTTTGGGTGGAATCAGGCATTAATATTCTGACTGTCCTTTTTTCTAAAGCAGGGTTTTAATTAGTGTGCACTATCACTATAATATTATATTATGTAATTAAAAGGTTTGTTAATTCTTACCACTCGAGTGAAAGCTAAGGACATTCTGTAGAGGAGCTCTGAGTTGTTGGGCTCTTTGCTTTCAATGTTGCTAATAAGGTTCATCAGCTGCTTGACTGACTTAAAAAAAAAAATTAAAAATAGTTCAAAGATTAGTTCAATGCTAAGAAAAAAAGCATAATTTGACAATGTGGCTAATTTAGTCCATTAGGCTTTTATTGTTGGTAGAGTGTGTGTCTGACCTCCCCAATGTCTCCTTCTCTGCAGAGAGAATGTAATACCAGCATTCTCAGAGCTTCCAGATTGTTTTTGTCTCTCTGAAGAAGCCTAAGTTGAAAGACACAGTGAGTACTAGACAGAAAACAGGACTTAAACACACACACAGCATATTTGACAAAAGGGTCAATGCTTATCTGTAACGTGTCATTTAAATTAAAATTATATATATATATATAACATATGTGTTGCTGTTTGTTTATACAAGTGCTCGAAAAAGCAATTTAATATGCACAAGCAGAGCAGAAGTGGTCTTTAGACAGAGAGAGAGAGAGAGAGAGAGAGAGAGAGAGAGAGAGAGAGAGAGAGAGAGAGAGAGAGAGAGAGAGAGAG
>JBBJLS010000002.1:16466198-16503345 GCA_037577275.1 Bryconaethiops microstoma | reverse complement strand
GAGAGAGAGAGAGAGAGAGAGAGAGAGAGAGAGAGAGAGAGAGAGAGAGAGAGAGAGAGAGAGAGACAGACAGAGACTTTTCATTAAACCTGAAGCCCAGCATGAGTTAGCAGTCGCACTATCAAGTCTTGAACCAGCTCACACAGACTGAATGGGCTTTCTCCTCTCATACACTCCCTGCAGCGGTGCACCCTGGGATGTATGTGGCTTTAGCAGTAAGCCTCAAAGACCCTTTTGATTCTGCCTGCCACTGGCCCTCATCCAAAAGGCAGAGGAGAAGAGAACAATGCACTAGTCTTTTAGCACGGATCTGTGGCATCACATTTGATTTTCATTTACACTCACACACACACTGACTCACAGAGGCTCACTTGGTTTGGCCTAGTGACTCTGATGTGTTTTTGTTTGCCTGCTGAAAAATCCATCATTCTTAAATTAGGGTCTTTGAATTTACAATTAACAAAGACAAACGGAAGCCAGTACAAACTATGTCTGAATATGGCAGTAAACAAAGTTCTACCTCTGAGCAGCATCCACAGCCTGTTCCCAGTCCTGTAGGCTCAACAGGAGCTTCATCTTCTTCACCAGAGCAGGCATGAAGGATGGGTAACTCACAATGACTTGGTTGACCGTTTCTAAAGCACCAGAGTAATTCTGTCGAAACTCATAATACTGCACCTGCAAGCAGGCAAGTTGTTAATAGAAAGCTAGGATTTTTTTCTGCTAGACCTGTAATAGCCAATTCTGTGCAATGTTGCCAAATGCCCTGAGCCCCCCGATTGTACACTTTACTTGACATGCATTGACTCTCAGATAGCATTCTCAAAACCAGTGACAGATCATATGACTATATTTTCTGCAGTTTTATAGTATTATTAATGTGGCTCCACTGGAACATCTCTATTCCAACTCACCAAACTTCAGAAAATCTAAATAGTGTGACATATTGTATATTACAAAAAAACAAAAAGTATCATGACAGTGTATTTTTGCAATACTGCCCACTACTATGAACTGTTTTATAGGTCATAAAGTGTTTCACAAGAGTATGAACATACTATAGTTCAGATAAAGTCATATTAATTTCCTTTTCATAGAAATTGTTTATAGCCATTACCTTTCCCATTAGAGCAAAAATGTTGATTTTCTCCTTTAGAGCCTCATCAAAGTACTTTCCAGACTTCTTGGCATAGGCATCTTTACCAGAAGTCAGATCTATCCACCCTTTAAGTATAATCCCCTGCAAGAAACACATTTGTCCCATTATTTAGCAAAACAAAAGATTCGTATATCTTTGTAATTCAAGACAAAGCCACCACATACATTTTAAGCCATATTAGATTTCTGTCATTCATTCATTCACTCCCTCAACACATGACGATTTGACTATAAAATGATGCTCTGTGAACAAGAAAAACTGGTAGCAAAATCTTATTTAAAACTCTTATTAATAACTGAGTTTGCACAACAATGTGTATATGGCAGTTTACTGATTACATTAACGGAGCAGACTAATTATCTTCTTATTTCATTCATACCGCTTTTAAACAGTGATAATTATTATATACAGCAAACCCCCCATGGTTCAGCAGTCGCACATTTTTTTCTTCGAACCCAACAATTAATTGCTCACGGAAACTATCGCAAATCCACGAAAACCGCAAATATCCTCTGCATTGTTTCCCCTCACTTTTGTGACATCCAGGCCTTGTCCACCACGCCCCGTCACCCTCGTGCTAGGTTGTTTATGTTTGGACATGGGCCGAGGCCCGGACGTCACAGCTTTTTTCATGGCAATATATAATTTTTCATGCACAATGTCATTAAGACAAATATAATGGACTAATTTTCTAACAAGTACTAATATAAATTCAGCTACATTTCCATATAAAATGTAACCATATAAATGTTTTTGGTACTGTCGAGTGAACACAAAGAAAGCGCGTCTTGGGATGTTGAAATACCCCCTATACTCAGAGGCGGGAGGTTTGAAAGTAGGCGCTGTGACGCATCTGTGGCATCTGCAGTCCAGAATTTCCCCCATGGAGCCTCTTGAGTGTTCTAGCGTTTTTCGTTTTGTTCTTCTTAAAGCCCTGTATTTTTGATACTGTAAATTGAATTACTTACTGTATTTACCTGCTTATACCAAAGAAAATTACAGCGCATACCAAAGAAAACGCGCTTGTATGAATTACCATAAATACTATACAGGGGTAACATCGGTATTTACATTCTAGCACCGCGGGAGACAGCAGTTCAGTATAAACTGTACAGTACGGATACGGGTTTACCATTATATTTTCTTTAAAGTGTTTTGGTAGAATATTGGAGGGCATATTTAGGGTTTCCGTTTTTAAACATCACAAGTTTTCCACTATTCGCGGGTGCTCTTGGAACGTAACCCCTGCAAATGTCGGGGGCTTACTTAATTTTAAAATGACATAATTACTAAAATGATTTATTAAATTTTACCTCTGTGGAGCCACTGGAGATTTTTATCATCCTGTCCACATACTCTCTGGCTTTGTCATTGCGCCCCAAGAGCCACAGGAACATTCCAGCATAGTACAGTGCTTTTGGGCCGGCATTTTTTCGATCTTCCTTAACCTTTGCATCAAGCTCCTGGATGGTGTCTCTATCTGTAGTCAAGATATGCAGTCAAACGCAAAATACATCACAGAGGCATTCACATCCAAACAGAAGCATTGATTGATTTCTCATGTTAAAGACTCACTTACCTCCATCAAAGAAGTGCATATGTATTTTTCCAAAAATATAACAGAGCAGAAAGTGTGAAATTACCCTGTACCTGGGTGAGGTCTTTTCTTCTGGGCATAGACCAAAGCCATCAGCGTACACAGAGATACATCTTTCCCGTCTTTCACCTGTTCCAGCTCCTGAATAGCCTCCTGCACATGTTCTACAGCAGATAAAAGACAAGGTTTTAATTATATTTCGACAAAGAATCTGTTTTAACTGATAATGCATCATACAATTTAAACATGAAGTTGTGCTGGGAGATATATTGTCTACACTAGCACTATGACTATTCATATTACTATACACTATGTAGCTTTTTTCTTTTCTCTTTTTGCTGGTTGCTTCCACTGAACAGATCAAAATACATAAGAATTAGAAATAGCTTTATTTCAGGCAATGTGGTCTCTGTCTAGTTAATATTTAGACATTTGTTTAAAAGATTCCTCTTGTCCTGATTAGCAGTACTTTATACTTCACTTTATTAGCCAAAATAATTTCTTTATTTACAGTTTCAACTTAAACATCATCCTTAAGATTTACCTTAAATATCATATGACAATGATATAGTGCACAACACCCCAGGTCTACAGGGAACTAAAGCAAAATAAAGCAGTCTCAACCCATCACAAACAATCTTTACCTTGCATGAGCAGCCCATAGGCATGGAAGAACACAAAGATTGGGTCATTGCTAAATTTTCCTTGGGCTTCACTTGAAACATTCAAGACATGACTGGAATACTTCTCTTGGCAGTAATATATGATCAAGGCCTGGAAATATCAAAACATGAAGGTTCCATTTCTAGGTTAACTTAAAAAAGACACATGAGACACAATTTTCTAGTACAAGAGTGAAGACACATCAAACACTGACAGCCTAGCTACACTATATGGACAAATATATTGGGATGTCCGACCATTGCACCAACAGGGACTTTAATGACACTGCATTCAAATACATGTACTTTAATATGGAGTTGGTCACCCCATTGCATTTATAAGAGCTTCAACTCTACTTAAAAGTCTTTCCACAAGATTTTGGTTTCTGTGGGAATTTGTGTCCATTCGTTCTGTAGAGCATTTCTGAGGTCAGGCAATAATGTTGGACGAGAAGGCCTGGCTCGCAATCTCCGTTCCGGTTGATCCCAAAGGTGTCGGATGGGGTTAAGTTCAGGACTTCATGTGGGCCAGTCAAGTTCTTAAACACCGAACTCATCCAGCCATGTCTTTATGGACCTTGTTTTGTACATTAGGGCACAGTCATGCTGGAATGGAAAATACCTTTCCCAAACTGTGTCCACAAAGTTGGAAGCATGGGGTTGTCCGAAATGTCTTCGCTGAAGCATTAAGACTGCCCTTCACTGGAAGTAACGGGCCACCTGAATTCAATAATTAAGGGTCGCGTCCCAATACTTTTGTCCACATAGTGTAGCAAGTGCTGCAGAAAGCTAGTCTAGTCAGTCTGGCTGCTGTAAAATAGCACAATTTGTGTCTGCCTGTCTTAGATAACAGATGAAGACTTAAATCCTTTCTTCTGTAAACGAAAATACAGCTCAACCATTGCAGTAATACGGGTCTGATAAGAAAAGTACAGAGAATTTTTTATTAGCTTGTCTTTGGAAACAATAAAGGAAACTTACCAGCGTTAATTCTTCGTCCTCAACGTTAGTCATGTCTGCACACTTTCACGTCCAGAACAGATCACTTACTGACAATGACTTAATGCAGCAGCACAAAAACAAAAACACTTGTGTTTACTCATTTTTCGCCATCTTGGAGATCACACTCACGGCGTCTTGGTAACCAAACAACCGCCGCCATTTTTGTCTGGAGTCTGAAGTGGATTAAATTAAACTCCTCTCGCTGTTCTCCTGTAGTCCTCAAGGTGGCGCGCTTCACCTTCACATTTGTGCTCTGTTTGTGTTTTCTGTACATATGCACTGTATGGACAAAGGTATTGGGACGTCGCCCATTACACCAACAGGGACTTCAATGACACTGCCTTCAAACACATAGACTTAAATGTTGAGTTGCCCCACCTTTGCAGCTGAATGCATATGTCAGCAATGGATGCACCTTAAAGTTATTGTATTCAGTAATAAGTGTCTGGACACTTTTGGACATAGTTTAACTACTGGGATAGTTTAAGCTGGGACATCTCCATCTCGGGTATATCCATGTGGTCTGCATGCCAAAGGTTAACAACAAGAAGAATCTTTAAAAACATTTCATCATATTCTCAGTATTAAAAATACAAAAAGATTTTTTGTGTTGCGCATATCCAAACTGATCAATGGACTTGTGCATTAATCCCCTAAACTCTAAGGGCCTGTACCAGGGCCCACACTTCACAGTTCTTTACTGTAACTATATACCTTGCATGTTATATATTACTTGCAAGATAAACAAAATTTGTAGTTAATTACTGAAGTCGTTATTATTAAGAGCTGAATAATATCCCTCCAGTTTTAGGGATTAAGAATGGGTTTCTTTATATTGCTCGTTTTGCCTTCATCTCCAGGCAAAAGCAAAATAAGCTTCTTTTGAATGTGAATACAAACCCAGTGCAGAGCTGCTGATGTGGTGAGGGATGTCTCTTACCCATTCATGTGGAATAATCCCAATCATATGTTTGATCTGTGCTGAAGTCAAATAACGCACAAAGCTCCTATTTTATTGTAATGACCAAATGGAAGCCAATAATTATACCGTTTTATTCAGGGAATGAATGAGGGTTATATTAGCGCTTTAAAGCCAAGGGCACACGAACCCAGCTACCTCCAACAAACAACAACAATCCAAAATCCTGTGTTGGTGTGCCATACAGTCTGGGACTCTCCAAAAAATGGTTCTTCTCTTTTGATCTTGGAGGGCCTAGAATATTATCCCACCCATTCAGAGAAGCGTTTGTTTTGTTTTTTTACTGGGGATTTTAACTGTTTAAACGTGAAAAAAGAAATAGCTGTCGCTTGTTGGACTCTCCTGTGTTAGCCAGTTCGAGTTTCAAGTTTCAAGTTTCAAGTTTTATTGTCATATACAGATAACAATGTAGCATCATTACCTGTAATGAAGTTCTTAGGCTTGTGCTCCCCCATCTTTACATAAATATATAGAAAATGTACAGATTCATTAAAAAAATAATAATTAAAAAAAAAATTAAGAAAATAACATTTTTTTAGTATTTACAAGTATGGAATGAGTTTAATATTTACAGTATTAATAGTATATCTAGTGCAAAGTGATGCAATGAGGTATTTAGAATGTGAAGTGCAAAATTGTGCAGTGAGGGTTTAAAGTGACATTTGTTTAAAGTGACACTGTGAGAGTCCAGTAGTGGACTCCTACAGTATGTGGAATGGAAATGTTGTCTATCTTTGTCAGTAGTAATGAGCTTCTCAGTATTACACAACAGTTTGACAACATTGATCGTGAAATTAGAGCTGTGGAAGTCTAGAGCACTGGAGAACTGCATTGTGGCTGTGAGCCCAGAACTGGGAGCCCCTGAACCCTGTCTGAACACAGGGCCTGCCTAACTGCTGTCCCAGAGGAGACCTTAGCCTAGCCTGTCAGATTCCATTCCATACATGCACTGGCAGATAATCATTAGGCTGGGCTGCATTCATCAATGGGGGAGTAAATCAGGTTGATATTGAGTTCGGAAGCATGGGGCAAAGCCGAACATGGAACTGTGTTCCTGCTACCTACGTATCACACATCCACTGTTATATTGGTTCTCTGGGCAGTTGTAAGATTTTATTGTAAAAAATGGGGCATGGTCTAGTCCACTTGTAACCACCTAGTACTGACTTAGCTATCAAGGACTATGAAATACTGTGTTTGGGTCAAACTGATATTGACAGCACAGAATCTGATCAATAGTTTTTTGTTTGCTCTTTGAAACAACGTATATGCTAGCTCTTCAAAGACCTTTAAAAGTCAGTAGAACTCTTGTGATGAGGAACTTCTATCATAAAGACCCTGCTATACGTGGCCTACTCAGTTGGATTTTCTCTACATTAACCCTAATTAATCAATATGGCAACCTCAAAAGAGCACTTTACAAGGGTCATTTACTGACAACAATGCATACAAAGCCAACGCAGTCGTTAAAATCACACTGTAAGCCTTCTGTGCATAGTTTGAAATCCTGTTTATTTTTCATTTTAGGATTAATGCCCTCTCCATAAAGCCCTTCCTAAAAGATGAGTCTAGAGACATTATTGGTGTCAATACATTTGTAGTCAGAAAACACCTAATAATGACATAAAGCAAGGTGACCAAATTGTGATAAACGAAGAATCTGTAGCTTCCAGTACCATGCATAACACAAAAATGAAATATATTTTCAAAACATTACATTTATGTGTGCTACTGTATAAATTCTATGTACATTTTGGAATATGTTGACACAATTGTGCATTAAATGATATTTTCCAATGGCTGGGAAGCATTGGAATACTGAATCTTATAAAGGATCATAGAATTTGACACAAGATGTCAATTCTCAATTCTGCTGAAGTTAATTTCATTAAATGATGCTTGTGATACACTATATGGACAAAAGTATTGTCAAGTTCTTGTACACCAAACTCATTCAACTATGTCTTTATGGACTTTGCTTTGTGCACTGGGACACAGTAATGCTGGAATAGAAAAGTGCCTTTCCCAAACTGTGTCCACAAAGTTGTCTTTGTCTGCTTGATTTTACACACCTTTGGCAATGGGGATGATTGAAACACCTGAATGCAGTAATTAAGAGGTGTGTCTCAGTACTTTTGTCCATATAGTTTATGCATCTTTAAATACAACTAGCGGTCATTAACTCAGTTTATTCTTTCTCTCTTTTTTTTTAATTTAAATCTGTTATACTACTAATACTGCCTGTTTGCTGAGTGTTGTGACTGTAATATTGTAACACTGGTACTGTTCAGGTTTAAGCTCGTGATGAACCCGGAAAAGTGAGTGGCCGGTGGACTGCCCGTGATGTCATGTTGCCAGGCAACAGGAGAATGTGCAGCCTCCCATTTGATTTAAACGGTCGTCTGGTAGGGGAGCTCTGCTTTAAAAATTCTGTACAACTCGGTAAAGAATGAAAGTCTCTTCCCTGGCCATCTACTACTTAGACTAATTTGTTCTGAAACAGGCTAGTGGTTGGGTCAACTCGAGGCCACAACGCGACCATAACACAATTACACCAGATGACTCAAAACAACTGACAGCAGCTTTAGGAAGAGGGGAAATTGATAGTGGCATGCTAAATGACTAGTACCACAACAAATCAGAGAGGGTGTGGTGCGGAGGGAAGTGGTGAGGGAAGCAGAAAGATGAATCCGAGAAACAGAATGAAGATACACAGAGGTCTACTGCGTCACCTTAATCTTAATAATGAGCAAAATGTTTGGCCTGCGAAACAGCAGCCACCACTGGCAACAGCAGCCACCAATCGCAATCTGATTTGGGCCTTTCCTGTGTGTTTCGTGGCTGAACGTGGTCCAGACTCGAACACATGCTGCACTGGTCAACATTTAATCACTGTATCTCTAAATGAAAGGCAACCTCGAATAAGATGGGTTTGTATTCCTAGGCACAGCTGTTTACACATGCAAACCAAGTGTATTGTTCAGGTTGTGAACCCATGCTTTGTGTGTTAGATTTACACACTGAGTTGGACTCACTAAAGCTCTCCTCCCATTCCTCCCTGACTTATTTTACATTTTTGGGCAAATTTTTCTAGCACTGATGGTAACAGTTTTAATTGATTATCTTGGTTTATTTATTCTTGTTTTATTATTTCAGTGCCTGTTTTGTTACTATTATTATTATTATTATTATTATTATTATTTTGTTGTTGTTGTTCATCTTCTTTTTCTTTTCTTGTTATTTTCCTTCTTCTTCTTCTTCTTCTTCTTCTTCTTGTTTACCATTGAGTATACCATTGAGGACGCACGCACACGCACGCACGCACACGCACACACACACACATACACAGACACACACAATCACTCAGTTCACCCTTTAATAGATTTAAGTGGTCATTAGCTGAAACAAAAGAAATGGATGCTCTAAGAAACGCTCTTTTCCGGCTGTGTGGAAGCCCTAATGCTGATTGCGGTTGAGTTGAAATGAGCATGGTGAATGTCATAAATAGGGTGACTGGAAGAGCACAGGGCACTAATGCTCTCCTAATTAGGTGTGGTTAGTCACTTGAGACAGAAGCTTACACCCATAAAACAGCCTCTCCTGCCCAAACAGCATTTGAGTCATGTTGAACTGAGCTTGTGTGGCCAATGTTGTTGGACATGGATGTTAAAGCTTCATTCCCAGGGATTTTTTTGCAACTGTAATACGATTTTGTAGTCTAAAAAAGTCACCAAATGAGGTATTTGACAAAAGCATGGGAGGCATTTGGCATACAAAATAAATGAATGCAAAACCATTTAAGGAAACTTCTGACATTCATGTTCCTACGTTTTATTCCACAAAAACTTGTCTTGCAAGGTATCCATAAATATCTGAAGCACAGATCGGCTTGAATACACAAATTGAAAAAATAAATTCAAAAAGCTAGATTGCATAACAATGGCAGTAAATCAGTAGTTTGGCAGTAAATCAGTAGTTTGCATGAAGATCACTTTGTTCTGGGATCAATAAAGTGTTCAGACTTTGATCGTCATGGATCATTTTTTGATCCTGATATTTCTTGTGAGAAGTGGGCTTTACTCATAAAAGACAATGCTACGTTATGATTAATGCCACATTTATTAGAGAAATAACAAAGTGTGATATATTTCAGCTGTTACGGTTTTCAGATCTCTTAATTTCAAAAATTGTTACAAATTGGTATACGGCGTTTCAGAAAGTCTGGAATGAATCCCTTCGAATGTTCCTTATCATTTTAGTGGTTAAATCTTCCTTAAAATTACATACATTTTTATAACCATTAGTCCATGAACTCATATCTGCAAATAACGCAATAAACTGTGTATATCCATGTAAAATAAAAGCAACAGAAAAGAATATCACACATATACCTGAGTTACATGACATCTTTATTCTTTTGGTTTCCTTAACCACATGACTCATAGCAATGTCTTGCATGCAGTTTAGACAGTTCAGACTACAAGCGTAAATGCATGTGCAAAATATGGCATCTATTACTTATGTAATCCAAACATTAATGTTGTATAAATGTAGATTTCACTGACAAACTGTTTTCAGTACAGGTATAATATACTTACAGAACAGTATGTCACTCAACAGCAATCTTAGCAGTCTTTATGTGGGAATCATGGGTCTTGAAAGAGATGCAGTTGGTATGAAACAAAACAAAAAGTTACCTGATAAAATGTCATAACAAAAATGTAAACACATGTGTAGATCAGTTCGATGACACCATATTTCTGGCACAGTCATAATCAGCAGTCAACCAAAAGCCTTCCTCTGTTTCGGTCTTAGATAATATTTCAGATAATGCATGTGGAGCATGCTCACGTTGCAAAGACATCTATTGGAAATACAAATGAAACTCAAATACACAGATCTGACAAATGAAAGTAACCCCCACCCCACCCCCATATTTTCTGATGCAAACAGAAATACTCTCCAGAGAATTCTGTCTGCAGAAAAAAGTGGACAAGGCCAGGCTGCTTTAGCCCTACATTGCTCCAGATGACACTCTAGCTGTATCTTGTCCCTTTATGCACATCTATATACAAAGTAGAACAACATATTGAACAGTTAATTAAAGATTTGTTGTCTGCAGCAGATTCTCAAAACATGCAGAGAGGTAAGACTTAATAGTATTTCTTGAGGAAGCAGTGAGGTTTACAGTGCTGTAACATGTTTGTACTGTATGCTCATGATGGAAATGTGGGGCCTGTGAATAGGCGTTAAGAGGCACCTGAGAGGCATAAAGCCCCTCTGAAATACTGGATGAGATAGACGACTTTCTTCCATTTTACTATAGGCAAATTATTTATGGCCCAAAAGAAAAAGACACACTGGTGCTTAGTTTAAGCTGTAGTCAGTTTCTAGTTTTTATTTTATACCTTTGGAGCAATACATCATCTCACTTACTCTTAATCTTTCTGTTAAATAATAGCAATAAAGAAAATGTCATTAAGAACATGACTTTTTAAGTTGTTGCATAATTTGGTATTAAAATGCAAGATGTAGCAACGCGCATTACATGTAATTTTTTACCTTCTCAGAGAATCAGCATAAAACCTGCAGCCTCATCACATAGCTACTACATAAATTTCAGGCACTAACTTTCATATAAAACTCATGGTTTGTTAGTTTAGCATAGATAGCCATCCTTTGGAAAGGAGGATTGTTGATCCTTCTAACTCTCCTTAAAAGTTGTAAATGCTGTGCCCCTTTACATCAGTTTTGCAGTTTTTTTTAAACCATTTTGCATTCATTTCTTTCGCTCCTTGTTATCCTTGGCTTTGACCTCTTTCTCCCCTTTGTCCTTCTCATATTTGTCCTTGCTAGGCTGTGTTACAATGTTGTATGTTGGTGGGGTGGCGGTGGAAGGAGTTGTGTCAGTTTTATTTGAAGTGAAACGATTGTTAAGGTCGTCTCTGACCACTGAGCTTGTCTTTGAAACTTTTCCATTCTCCTGTGGAGTTTCAATGTACCTCTTGGGGGCATGTTTCTGGCTCTTTCTGCTGACATGTGTCCTGTAGGCCCTCTGAATAATGACAGCAGACGTGTCCTCATGTTTGCGACGCAGTGTTGTGGTGATGGGCTCATAGGACGCCTTGGATGGATTGGAGGCCATGAAGCGATCCTCCATCTGCCCACGAAGGATGTCCATCTCGCCGCCTTCCCCAAGGACACGTTTTGTGAACGCAAACAAGATATCCAGGCAGTGGATTCGCTCTCCGCTCACCATTGGCAAGTCCATACTGATTAGCTGGAGCTTATTGGGCTTGGGCATACGCAGAGGAGGGTCCAGAGCGTCAGCAAAATCAGACAGTTTGTTGTACTCCATGAACTGTGTGGCCTTAGGGTCAAATTTCTCCCACACCTCATAGAACATTTCAAAGTCATCCTCGCCTAAGGGCTCTGCGCTCTCCTCTGTGGCTACGCTGAAGTTTTCAAGGATCACAGCTATGTACATGTTCACCACGATCAAGAAGCATATTATGATGTAGCTGACAAAGAAGATGATGCCCACAGTTGGGTTACCACAGTCGCCCTTAATCTTGCTGCCAGGGTTTTCTTTATTAGGGTCACAGTCAGGATACTTATTATTGAGGACTGGGGACAGGAGCATATCCCAGCCCGCAGACGTGGTGATCTGAAACAAGCAGATCATGCTGTTGAAAAATGTCTCAAAGTTAAACATGTCATCGATGCCTGCTTCCTTCTTGACATAGGCAAAGTTTGACATGCCAAAGATTGCATAAATGAACATGACTAGGAAGAGAAGAAGGCCGATATTGAACAGAGCTGGAAGGGACATCATTAAAGCAAACAGAAGGGTCCGAATCCCCCTGGCGCCTTTGATGAGGCGTAGAATTCGGCCAATCCGAGCAAGCCGAATCACACGCAACAGCGTTGGTGAGACAAAGTACTCAATGACATCAGAGACGCACATGCCTGTTGAAAAAAGGCAAATACATTAGAAACACCATAGCCAGTTACATCTTCAAGTATCAAATGTGCAATTTCTGACCATAAACAATGAACAGATCTTACCAACTATTGACAGAATAACCACTACAAAGTCAAAGATGTTCCAGCCAACAGTGAAGAAGTACTGTCGAAGTGAGAGCATCTTCAGTGCGCATTCCATTGTGAAGAGCACAATGAAGATCACATTGATCAAGAAAAGAGTATTTTCCATCTGGTTTGTCTGATCATCTGTCTCCACCATCATAGTGACCATATTAAGGCATATAAGAACCATAATGAAGATGTCAAAGCCTTGATTTGTTACGATGTCAAAGATAAATCCCTGGACCTTGTTCTGAAATACACAAGAATAAGTTACGAATGTTTTTTCTCCTGGAAAGTTACTATGCTGGAGATTTTATTAGGTCTGAGACCACCCTTTTGTTTAATTAATGTGCATCAAAAATGGCCATTGACTACAAGTTATTTATTTTTCTGTGACAGAAAATAATAAATCACGGTTTATGTTATGCACCCTACCCCCACTTTAATAGGTCTTACAACCAAAACCAAAAATACCAGCGAGTTCTAGCTCTGTCTTCTCAACAAAAGATGTGCCCAGAGCTGGCACTGACATTGTTATCCTTCATAGGGACACTTAAATTCATGCAAGCATCTGTCCAAACACATAGCCTTGCAGCTTTCTTTCTCATGATCATCTAAATTGGCCAAATGAGAAATTTATCAGAAAATTATGTATAATTCAATAAGCTTGCATTTAGAAGGGGAAATCTAAGGAATGCTCTGAAAAAAACAGGACTTTCCTAAACTGGAACTTAAAAAACTGAAAGACATGTAGAAAATGGGACGACAATATGACATTAGGTTAGATCCCCAAACTGTCCCTATTAAATAAACAGAAAACTGTCATTTTGGGGGAGAGGAGAAAGGCACGCTCCTCTCTAGCATCAGATCTGAAAAAAAATAACAGCTGTTCTTGTCTATTCTTCCAATGTGAGATGATGACTTAACACTGTGGAACTGAAAGGGTGCATAGCAGGTAAAGAAGCCATGACTGAAAAAGGAACCAAATGAACAATAAAGCAGAGAAGCATGGAAAAATATCCTGGCAATTTTCTTTGGAAGAATAAAAGCTGAAGTCTCCTGAAAAAAATGGAAAATGTAGTAAAAACAAAGTGTTTTTTTTGTTAAATATGTTTTCTCTCTTTTTTGCTGAGGGTAAAGACTGAATAATTTGTACTTAATGACAGTTTTATCTAGAAATTAAATCAGTTAAAAGGTGGTCTCTGGCTTTTGCACAGTACTGTATATATTCATGGAATGTCTTACTGCTGGTCGGGGAATTGGTTTTTGCAGCTTCTTTGATCCCAGTTTCTTCATAGCATTGTAATATTTCTTCTGTTCCTCTGTCATAAAAATGTCCTGACCTCCAAAGTAAATAGGCAGAATAAAAAATGTCAAATTTGGGATGAAACTTGTCACAACACAACTAAACTGAAGGTCCCTAACTGGTACAAGTCACCACTAAGTCACACTGACTCTCCCTGGTCCTGACCCAGTGTGCTCCTCAACTCCTTCCGGTAAACATTTGTCAAACAGTAAACCAGGATGTTCACACTTATGACTGCAAAACTTCATTATGTTAGAATGCTATAGGAGCCAGATGTTAACATTTACACAAAAATATGAATATATGATGTAATGTAATGTTGGGCTGCCAAAGGAGTTCAACCTCAAAATAATTAAGATACTTATCTTTTTCTTCTGTTGATTGAAGTTGTCAATAATGACACCAATGAAGAGATTTAAAGTGAAGAAGGACCCGAATATGATGAAGCATACAAAGTAGCCATACATGCTCAAATTTGCTTCGTACTTTGGCTGTATATTTAGCTGCAGATACGAAATAGAAATAGTACACATCATTAACGTGACAGAATACTTAAGCTAAAGCCATCCACCATCCACACATTGGCATTTAGAGTTACTGTAAGAGTACAGACTTACACCACGGGAATCTACTGCTGCATACATAATGTCCATCCAGCCCTTGAAAGTCGCCTTGAGGGAAGAAGGACAATTAATTTGACTGAACATGAACATGAACATGAACCTTGGTCCATTTCTTTATCATATCTTCTACAAAACAGTACTTCGTTATTCTGTTCACGTCACTCAACAACACGTCCCTCAAGCATCTACACATAGATCTACACTAAGCTCTTGATTTCAAAGTCATCAAAGGGCACCTTACCACTTGTAACAAGGACAGATATCCAGCTCCAACATTGTCAAAGTTAATCTTCAAATTTTTCCATCGGGCAGTTTCGTTGCCTAGTGCCAGGCATTCTGTACTGTTTGCAACTTCAGTCTCATTAAAGCGAACTCCTGAGGTGACATTTATACACTCATAGAACCTCCCAGCAAGCAGATTGACACCCATGATGCTGAAGATGAGCCAGAAGATGAGACAGACCAGTAGCACGTTCATGATGGAGGGAATGGCACCAAGAAGAGCATTGACAACCACCTGTTAGAGAAAAGTAAATCGCTGTATTACAATATTGTTACAGACTCAAGCTCCTCTTGGTAGCACTTTATTTTACAGTTATATTTGCCATATGTACCCATTAAAAGGGGGGTCATTTGCTATGAAAAATGAACGTCAATGAGCCTTTCATGAACAAGCTTCTTCATATCACACTGTACTGACAAAGACGATTTCACAGATGTCTCTAAACAAAGACTTAATTTTCACTGCTATGGTAGTATCTTAAACCGCCATGCCATGTATTTGAAATCACTGCAAGTGTGAACTGCAAAATAAAGTGCAAACTCTAAACATTACTTAAGCTATTTTGACTGGTCATGGTGAAGAGAGGAGAACACAAGAGTGAAGTGAACAACTGCCAAGTGCACAGATCAGTAAAAGCACCACAATGGCACACTTGCACACATGTTGATGTTAACAGCAACAGCTACCACAAGGGGTGTAGCAGGGAAACCAGGATGAGGAAAAGAAAGGCAAGTCTTCTGCACAAGCCATACTGTGGATTTGGTGATTTTTTTTCTGTGTTACACAACTAGATCAGGGGTGTCCAATCTTTTCTGCAAAGGATGCGTCTGGCTGCAGATTTTCATTCCAACAAAGCAGGAGCACACCTGATCAGCTGTGTGTGATGAGACTGATTTGATAAGCGAAATCAGGTGTGCTAGTGCTCATTTGAAAAAAAAAATTGTAGCCATACCGGCCCTTAATGTGTAAGACTGGACACCCCCGCACTAGTGCATAATAAAACAAGAACAGAATAAGAAACCTTGTTCAGGCACCGTCATGTCACACATGTTTACTGCAAATAAACGCATGAAAAACAATTAAAGACACATGACAAAGTCACGCAGCAGGCAACACATACTGACGCAGTATGCAGTTTTCAAACATATCAATACAGATCCAGTAAACTGACGAAAGGCTAGTCATGCAGATGGGAGAATTCAGTGGCTACCACGTGAGGAAAGGCCATCGCAACATCAGGACTGCATGGAAAACTCGGTCCAACCAAAACATGAAAGTGTTTGATCAATGTCAGCCCTCCCGGATATCTCCCATACCCCTGGTGTTATGTAAGCAAGTGCATCTATCCCTGTGCTCTACAGTCACCAGCAGTACCCTGTTGGCCTGCGTCCAGCAAGAAAGTGCTGATGACGAGTAAACACTGGCACTGTATTGGGGAAAATTCCAAAACACACTACACAATTTGGTCACATTTTGCTTTAAATTATAGTTCAAATCATAAATTCACACACAGGCAATTTAGTACATACATATCATCATATAGTTGCAGAGATGTATGCAATAAATAATGCAAATGTGTTTTAATGCATTATAATAGCTGAATGTCCAGGTCCATCCTCTTATATGCTCATTCATGGAACGTATTGTGAGCTGGACATGTTTTATAGAACGTCTGCAACAATTCCATTCAACCCAATGCAAAATTGTAGCTTACGCTTTTGTCAAAATAACAGCATTTTTGGAATTTCGAGTGGTCACACTGGTATTATAGATGATAGGTCTTCTTTCTTTTTTCTCTTTTGCATAATTAAATTAACATTAGCATAGTGACAAATTTCGCTGCCATTTCCAACTCGGGCAGTTTTAATTAGCTGTGAATACACAGTCAATACTCGGTAGTAAAGTATTTTAAACAGGAAATTCAGTGTTATGTAGTGAATCTGAACTCAAACTTATTAGGGTTCTGTAAAGACTGTCTGAAAGAACACATTTGTGGGTGAAGCATGGGAATTTTCAACCACCGATAAGTGTTTGAATTGCTTGAATCTAACGAAACAATTTCATGACCACTATAAAGTACTGAAATTGATAAAAAACGCAGAAAAAGATGTAAAATGTACGCAAATATAACACTTGACTATAGCGCGCTGATATGATTATGGGAAACTGTGCTGCAGCTCACTGAGCTGGGCATTTCTTAGGGGATGATGGAGACTAAATCTAATGTTCTGAAAAACACATTTGGCTGGAGCAGTCAGAGGATGAGACAAGGAAAAGAAAGTGTCTGTATTAAATCCCTGTAAGCCTTGCCTGCGCACACACAGACTCGTTCCCAATGCGCTATGCTTTAAGGGAGCATACTGAGAAGATCTCATTCAAACAATTTATAGGCACTTACTGTTCACTTAAAAGACATTAATAACACTTCAGTCCTTAATCTGATCTTCAGTCAGCTATTGCTCATGTGAAGATGACTGTAGGTTTACATCTTAGACCATTTGATGATGAAAAATGGGTCATCTTTGCATTGTGGCAAGTTTGGAGAGCTTTTTGAAATAGCTTAAAAAAATGAGCATGTTTTCTCTGATGATTTGCAATAACTGAAAAGTCTGTATATCGCATCTTCATTTATTAGCCTAAACATCAGCAGTTGCCAGCAGTCAGGATTTCTTTATTGGTGTGGGGCAATAAAGGAATGCTATTTATTGTGAGAGAACGCTGATGAAAGAAAATATTAAAATGATATAAAATCACAAATTCTGTCAAATGTATGTGGCATGTAAATTATCATGTAAATATCTTGCAAGATTATCTAGTAAATTATCTTATAAAGTATGACAAAACTCACACAGATTACCCCCTTTTGTGACACCTGCACCCAAACCTTGTAAACCACCTTTGAGTCAAAAGAGCTTCAATGTGTTCTTTTAAATAGTTTACTAAAAACTCTCAAATCATTATTTAGGCAAAATCGACTCTTCACACCGAGGAAGCTAACTTGATGGACATGAAATTGAGTGTATCTTTTTGTGTGGATAGAAATATTTTGCATGTATTTGTATGCGCTACTTTTTCATTTAAATTCAAACATTGCTTGGAAAAACTTGATGCCATTTTGTCTCCAAACTTTTGATGGGCTTGTGTGTAAGAGCGTTTTTAAGAAATGATGATTAATTGAATTTCCTCAAGTGAAGCGCATACATAATTTCCACATAATTGTATGATATCGAAAACAATTTTCTTCGTCAATTCACCTACAGTTGGTAATAACTGTGTTGATGTAATAAAATGTATTGATGTGGAAATGGTGAGCACATTGTGCAGTCAGGAAGTGAAGCTGGTTAGTAGTGGCTCAGTCTCTTACTCTCATTCCCTCGAAGCGTGACAGTGCTCGCAGTGGTCTCAGGGCCCGCAGTGTTCGCAGAGATTTGATGGCACCGAGCTCCGAATAATCAAGGGCGTTGGCCACCAGACTGACCAGAGAGACCTAGACACACACACACACACACACACACACACACACACACACACACACACACACACACTGTTCATGCAGATGATGTCATCAGGAGCCACTTCTCTTATCTGCCGCTCTCATCTTATCTCTCTCTCATTCTCCTTCCATCTCTTTACTCCCGTGGCTGGTAGCCTTAGACCTACAAATGATTAATCCATTCACTCATTCAATGTTTGACAAACACAATCACACACTCACCACATGCTGCTGCACTCATCTCTCCCCTGTACCCATACAGACACATACACTGTCTATAGGTACACCCTTAATAACAGAGATTGCAGCAAGAATATCAAAACAAGTGCAGCTTGGAGCTTTAACCAAAAGCAATTATAGTGATTTAAAAAAACAGGACATACATCAACTATAAAGAAGTCCAGCCAGCACCAGGCATTGGTGAAGTATTTAGCAAATCCATAGGCCAGCCATTTCAAAAGCATCTCCAGCATGAAGACATACGTGAAAACTCTGTCTGCATATTCCAAAATCATCTTTAGCCTCTTGCGATTCTCAATGTGTATGTCTTCAAATGCCTGAAAATAACCACACATATTACATACTGATACACAGTCAAATATTAAAAAAAAAAAATCCACACAAGAACATCATCCTCTCACCAGTGCCCCGCTGCTGAGCATAATCATGAAGATGATAAATGACTCAAACCAGCTGTGCTCCACTACCCTGAAGCAGGTTCGTCTGATGGTCCACCATGTCTTCCACCTGCCTTGCTCCACATCCACCTGACAACACTTAAATCTTCGTACACACCCTGGGAAAAGGGTGTGACACAAAAATAATATATATAATGCAAATATTTTAATCAATAAATATATCTGCTTATTTACATATGTCTGTATATCTGTGGAATTATTTATTTCAGTGACTTCAGTGGCTAAAAACATGGATGGAAATGAAAGCCAATATGGCTATGGCAGAGCAGAATGTAATTCTAATGTAAAGCTAGTTAACAAAATGAACCAGCAATGAGAAATGACTCTAACTACACATTTCTCAACAACACTAGCAATGCCACTGGCTTGACTACCTGACTAGCTAGCTTATGAAAGGTGAATAAAGGGCGTTTATGTCTCTAGATTAATTCGCATCATCAACTGTTAGAAGAAAAGTATATGAGCTATAACCTGGCTGTTGCCTACAGTTAACCAAAAGCATTACAGCCTTTAGCCTACAATCCTAAATTCATTACAAATTACATTCTGTAATTCATTTTGATGGGAGTTACAGAATGTATTGTGCCATTGGCAATAAATTTTAATTAGATGAAGCTAAGAAAAAAAAACTTGAAAAAGAACTTTATTTAACCCCCTTATCTAATTTATTACACTCCCCCACTAATTAAAAATCCTCCATAAATGTCACCTCTCATGTTTAACCCTCATATCTCCATTTTATTAGATTTAATTATTATTATATACACCATTTGAAAATACTGGCTTCCCTTTTACATTGAATGATAAGCTCCGACATCTAGTTTGAATGCACTTTAATGCCCTTTGAGCTTGAACTTTGTCTTTCAGTGCCAGGCCAGAGACTTTGTAAATACTATTTAGCCTGAGAGAAAGTTAGATCTGGCCACACTGTCTGACTGATAAATTGCATTTAGTTTTGACAGTCAACTACTTGCTCACCATCTGAGAAGCATGCTTCTGGATCCATGGACTCTTCCAGCTCAAAGTCCAGTGACTCTCCCCTCTCCCTCATCTGCCTAATGTCCACTGTGCTGCCATCGGAAGAGCTCAGCTCCGATAGTTTCTGCAAGAGCCACCCAGACATAGCACATATTTCCATGACAACGCCTGAGCTGTGGCTGGTCGCCTCGGCGTCGCCGGGGAGATGATACATGGAGTCAGTCATTTTAACTGAGCCATGTGGCTGTCTTGTGAGGCCAGACTTGCTTGTTCTATGAGAGCTCACAAGACTATCGACCACACCCTGAAGTTCATGCAAAAGCAATCAAATACACCTACAGACACGTACAAGTTAAATCCAGCTCACAACTAGTATTTGTTTTGAAGAAAACTGTTTGAGCTGTAGGTAAGTTTGATTCCACTTTAGCTGTATGGCATGCATTTTAAAATGACCTATCTCTAACTGTAATGTGAACGTTGAAATATGAACGTGTTTCAGTCATTTCAAGCCATCCGTCACATTTTTAAAAAAAGGAAAAAAGAGTTCATTCGGCAATGATATGACAACACATGTTTTCTGTGAACAAGACACAGGCTTCTGTAAAAGTTGTCATTTGACTAATGGTAGCATGCTGTGCACTTGTTCAGAGGTAACACTGAGGGGTGTGTAAAAAAATACATGTAAAGAAGGAACATTATTGGTTTTAGTTTTCTCACTATACACTGAGAGGGTTTCATTATACTAATATTAAATCACAGCAACTGTATCATAAAGTTGCTGGTTCTCTTTGAGAAAAAAAGACAAGCCAATCTCTTTATATTCATTTCATTCACATCTTATGGTCAAGACAGTCGATATAGAGCCACCGTACAGTGCCATTCTGAAAACATGTACCAGCTAGCAGCAGTTTGCCGAGAACAGATCCAGCTGATGCAGCCCCGGGAATGATGTAAGCATAGGAAATACATTCTCAAAATTCACTCCCAGAATGGGAGATTCATGAGTTTCTCCCTAGATACTTTGTTTCTTAATAGTAGATAATTTTATGCACAACTGCAATTGTTTTCAAGAGCACATGACAGCAGACTGTGCTTCTGTAATACTCATGTTTCTTTTAAATATTGTTTTTATTGTTTTATTATTTTTATTTCTAACTGTAATTTCATTACAATTTAATTATAGTTGTTTTTATGAATGTAATGCTAATTTAAAGACAAATACTCATATTTCAAGATTAAACACAATAAGGGGCATTGATAGATAAGCTTTTCTAATGTTAATCTGCTTTCATCATTCCAGTGTGGAGAATGTGAAATGTCATCAAACATTTTGACACTCATTCAATGAATTCTGGCATTACGAAGCAAAATCCATTCCTCCAGGTTGATGCTATCAGAGTGAGCATTCTCTGACATTTCAGCGAACAAACCAGCCAAGGAGACATCTAACAATGAAATGAGTAATCCTGCCCATTCAGAATGTCAAAGTCTTGTAGAAACATCACATAAAAATAAAAAAAATGTGAGTAAATAATGGCATCATTATGTCATTTCTGTAAGAATTATTATTTTCTGTAGAAAAATGAGAAATTCTGATCAGGCAAAAAATGAAAACAAAAAAGCAAAATGAGTGATCTAAAGGTGGCTGTCTATTTCTCTTCTTCATGAATGGTAAAAGCAATCTCCATGGTAGGTGTGGTATGTACGATAAATAGATCTTACAAGTCTCCTCTCTGAAAACTTCAGAGCATCTCAGAAAGAGCTGGAATAACAAACAGGTTTAGGGGGGTAAGACTCACACCAGTGAGAGCAGTAAGCTTTTCTTTGAAAAGAAGATTATTTTGCACAAATAAAAAATGTTATAAGCTTATAGCACATTGCGGTAGTTTCATCAAACTTCCAAAAAGAAGATCTGTGTAGACGGTCGTACTGAATACCAAATGCAGTATGAAGGCCCACACAAACTACTGATACATTCTGTGGTACAGTGAACTGACTATAATAAAAATTGCTGTCTTTTCTTTCTGTATTTCATGAATTAAAAAGAGGGTTAACAGGTGGACGCGCACACATCTGGAATTATGTAATCTAATTGTGGCATACAGACTTGTCGTAGGTAAAGGGTTAAATGCAGAGCTTACAGGCACCTAGCATAGTGTTTCTTTTGGCTAATAGGGGACTGGTAGACTATGATGACACAAGAAAACACAAGTTTATCTCATCAGGCAACCATTAAAACATGACCAAACTGTATAGTTCCATCAGTATACCGAAGGATATGACTGACCTTTTATTGAAACCCCTCCCCAAAATATAGAGTGTCCAGTAGTAACTTAGCAACTGTAACTAGGTCCAGGCACCTATGACAAGCTTTCTGTCTTACTTTTACTGTCCTTAGTGCTGCCGTTGGGGAAAAACTCAGCAGAAAGGGAGATGAAATTTTGTTAATTTGTTAATCAATTTACTATTTTGTTGAGCTATATAAGTGGGATGGGATTGACCTATATATCACAAAAGTGTGTCCAAAAAGCTTTTAGTGTAAAGTGTCCATTTGTCATATGTGAACACACCACAGCACAAAATTGTTCTCGGAAATTAACCCATTCACCCAAGTGGAGCAGCAGGCAGCCAGCGACGCAGCACCCGGGAAGCAGACTGTGGGGACAGAACCTTGCTCAAGCGTCCCTCAGCGGTGCCATGGGCAGTCCTGGGATTTGAACCCACAACCTTCTGATCACAGGGACGACGCCCTAACCACCAGGCCACCAGTTGCCCCAGACCTAGCACTCTCGATGACCTAGCACTCTCAATTACCTAGCGCTCTCGATGACCTAGCACTCTCAATGACCTAGTGCTCTCGATGTTTCCCGCTTTACGTCAAAAATTTGTTGATGTCACTAAGGGCTGGACATTGATGACCGTAGGGCTTAGTCTAGTCAATTTAAGTCAAGCTGTTACACATCTAAATCACTTACAATGTATGCATTAAAGTAAAGTCTTAATTAGCTTAGTAGACCACCTTACCTCTTTATCTTCCTCTAAGTCTGAAGAGTAACTGCTGAAATCCTCCATGTTCTGGCACTCTGCGTCAGACTCTGCAGTGGCTATGGGTACAGTAATAGTCAGGCTGGAATTGACAATGAAATTCTCAGAGTCAAGGTCTGCTCCAGATAGCTCTTTCATAGACCCTGGGTCTTTGATCAGCTCAACTGTGGTATGGTTGATGACATCGTTTGGCTTCTTGCTGTTTTTCAACCCATCCTCTGATGGTGCCTTCTTTTTTCTCCTCCTGAGGCATGCACTTAGAAAGAAGCGGCGCAGACAGGACTTAATGAAAGCGATACCTCTGCGAATGCGGCCCATGGCAATCTGCAAGTTGTTCATTTCACTGTCATCTTCTGGGGCTGCCAGGTTATCTGCACTAAAGGAGCTTAACAGCAAGGCCAGGAACAAGTTCAGAACCTGAAAGAATACAGGCTTCATAAACTACTGGTAAATGATATTTTTCTTTCATTTATTCATTTATTCATTCATTTGTTCATTCGTGTTCAACATATCAGTATCAAATACAATGATAATTACATATTGCAGTTATCAGTTGACCCAATAAAATCCATTAAAAAGGGGGTTGTTTTATGTGAACGTTAACTGCAGACTGGGGTAACAAAGTCCATATAGTATGACTAAATTAAGACATTATAAGTGTTTTTATTTTAAAAAATCAGAAAACTACAAAAACAGATATGGGCCTACCACAAGATTTCCGATCACCATGACCATGAGGAAGACAATTAGGCACAGGGGCTGTCCAGAAACCTCCATGCAGTCCCACATGGTCTCGATCCACTCCCCACACAGCACACGGAACACGATGAGAAATGAATGGAAAAAATCGATCATATGCCAGCGAGGGAAGGTGGAGCCTGGTGAGATCTTTTGCACATTCTCCCTGTAGTACTTCCCAAACAACTGCATGCCCACCACAGCAAAGATGAAGACAATGATAGCCAGAACAAGTGTCAGGTTGCTGAGGGCACCGACCGAGTTGCCAATGATCTTGATCAGCATGTTTAGAGTGGGCCATGACTTGGCCAGCTTAAAGACCCTTAGCTATGATGGAAAAAAAGACCAGATTATAATATATCCAATCATGATGTTTCTTATAGATAAACCTTTGGCATTTGAACTCAATATAAATACTGTATGCAATGTAAATACTGTAACATGTAGTTCTCTTACCAGCCGGAATGACCTAAGAAGAGACATTCGAGAAGACGAACTGGCCAATATAACTTCTATGAGACTAATACTGACAATGACACTATCAAATATGTTCCAGCCATCTTGAAAGTAATAAAAAGGGTCCAATGCTATGATCTTGCAGATCATCTCAGCTGTGAAGATCCCGGTGAAAATCTGCACACAAAGATGTTCGGTCAAACTAATGTAAACTAGCGTATTCACTGGCACAGGTCTTTTAATAAACCCAAAGAACGCTTATGTTAAATAGCTGGATCATTATACCAATGCAGTCTCTGACAACTTCGAAGCCATGAAAGGGATCTCAAAATAAGATTAAACTGCAGAACATTGATGTCTGTGCATTCACTGTTCTACTAAATTGTCCAAAACAAACACTTTGATATTTACATGTAACAGCAATGACTTCCTAGATGTGGATGTATTCATTTAATTAAGTGTAAAACAGCAATTTTGTTGCTGGGTTTACATAGTAAAGTTTACGTAGTAAAAACTATTTTGTAAACAAATTCTATTTTCATAATAAATTGATGTTTTGTTTGTGGTATTGTCTTGAATGGATGTCTCAAAGAAAGAAGGAGTAACTCTGAGAAGTCCATTCATTTCTGAAATAAATCTGTATGAAATAGTGATCTCTTCATATTTCACAAAAAATTTAAATAACAATATGAACAAAATATTTGCAGTTTTCTACAACCACATGAAACTAAAGTATTCTATATTTAACAAAAGTTCAGATTTTAGTCATTTTGTGGTGGTACAATCAGTAGTGTTACAACTGGTGTTGTTCACATTGCTTTACACATTATGCATTCCTCAACATTCATACTCTGTTTGCCACCACAAAAATAGAATGACTCAACTATATTACTTTAATTCAGTTAGTTCTGTAGTAAGCATTAGATCATTTGGTTATTGAATAATAAGACTTAAGATTAAAAACCAAAAAATAAACCCAGGACTCGGGCCAAGTCTTATTTAGGTAGAATTAGGCTATTTCTACTGTTTTGTTGTTTCAAAGTAATAGAAAAGTATGTAATGTAACTTAAAATACTCTTACATAGTTTCCCGTTGTAAGCATTGCATTGAAATCATCATTCATGGGGTGATGCTCCATGGCCATGAATACTGTATTCATTACAATGCAGATAGTAATAGACAGATCCACAAATGGGTCCATCATAACCATTTGAACCGTTTTCTTTATTTTCACCCATGTTGGGCAGCAGTTCCAGATGAAAAAGGTGCGGGCAAACTTATACCAACATGGATGGCACTTCTGCCTAGACTCCTCCAGCTCTGGAACATTAAACAAAAACACACTAAATGAAAACAAACAGTAATGCTGAGACATTGGACTTGGAGTAGAATGTAATCGCAAACAGGCATCTATTAGCTAAAGAATGAGAAACAGAAGACTAAAAATTGAACTAACACAGGGACTAACAAAATGAAAAAAAAAAAAAGCAAAAAGGGACTGGGTGTAAAATACATAAACAGGAACACAAGAAGAGCAAAAAGTTTTGCACAGGGCAAAACACAGAGCAAACTAATAAGCAAAAATACAGAGCCAGAAGAACTGAGCAAAAACACAACAGAGCAAGAACAACAGAGCAAAACACGAATCGAAAACCACACCTAGCAAAAATACTAAGAATCAGTTCATACTAACTTACTCTGATGTTTATGACACATAATGCCATAGTGACATTAATATAACCCCGCATGGACACATACAGACACACAAGTCCTTGGTATGCTACTGAGTTTGCATAAAGATGGAAAAGCCAAGGCCAGGATTTAAGTGAACCAACCTTCCATGGTGTTGGTAATAATACTGGCTACACTCAGAGCTCTCTGCCTGACTGTCCGGTCATCCAAATACCCGTCTGAGAGCTGGGGTGACTCATATCTCATCCTGTACTCCTCTTGTGTGTCCTCCTGGGCAAAACATAAGAATGACAGTGAGGTGTAACTATAGACAGGCTGTTAGGCCACAGAGTGCCTACAGTCATATGCAAAAGTTCAAACACCTCTGTCAAATTACATGTGATGAAATAAGTACACACTCTCTGCCATGGACAATATACGTTTGGATTTTATTTGTGTGTAAATAACATTAACATTTAATTTATGGCAAATTAATTGACTGTGCTCAGCAGAAATCTTTTTGAAGGCCACTTTTTCAGTCCTATTAAAACACAGCATTTCAACCAAGGACAATAATAAGCAACTTTGGACAAGCGAAAACAAGGCAAATCACCAAGCTTTCCTTACATTGTCATCTGAAGTTGCTTTATTTATGGTCACCTCGGGAAGCAGCAGTCCAGCAGGCGAGCTGGGCAGCGAGTGTCCAGTCACAAGTGACACCACACCATTGCGATCCACAGAACAACGCACTTTGCCATCGGTGGATATAAGAATGCGAGGGCTCAGGCTGCCTTTACTGACCGTACTATAAAGCCGCTCTGAGCGGTGGGGCGGGAACAGAGAGACTTGCCGGCTGCCCGTGTCCTCAAACGGGCTGTGCTCGTCATCTGCAAAGTCGGTCTCCGATCCCAAGGGGCTACGAAAGCTAAAGACGCTAGTTCTGCTGTTCCGACGGGGACTGAAGACTGAACCTTGGATGCTCACGACAGACTGGAGAAAGAAAGAGGCCTCACACTCAGCTGTCACATCAACATCACTTCAAGTGGCCATGAACTGATGATCATGAAGATCATGAATGGTAAAAGCATTCTCTGTGGTAGATGTAGCATTTGTAGTAAATGTGTTTTGAAATGCTGAACAGAAAACATGATAAGCAATGAAGATGATGATGTTGAGGATGATAATGGCAGTGTTGATGATAATGACAAAAAATGAAAAGTCTGTTGCTTCTGAAAAGCTGCAGACAACGCTACTGGGGACAAATGAAGTAATGAGCAGACAGCAAAGCAGATAATGAAGGCTGTGTCAATGATACTGACCAAAAAAAAAGATTAAATTGGAAAAGACAAGAGAACGGAAGACACTGATACGGCATGAAAAACTGCAAGCTGAATGGATGACATGGAATGAAGATGAAGATTAATCATAACATTAATGGTGGTGAGACCCAGCACTGACACCTCATGGCCAGACCTCTAAATAAGTTAACTATTGAAGTATAAAAGTAGAGTATTGACTTTTAGGCTATTGCATGCAGTGTACATCAGCCCTACAGGAATAGAAAATGATTCTGACCTGACGAGGAGATGCGTACGTCCTATCACAAGACAGTCGGTTTCCATCTCCTGAAAACCTGAAGCTGGACCTTTTAACACTGCTCTCAGACTCAGAATTGTGGGCCTTCTCACTGTCTCCTTTTTCTTCCTCCCCCTCCTCCTCATCTTCTCTTTGCTTCTTCTTCTTCTTCCGGTTGCGGCGCTCTTTGGCACTTTTGGAACTAAGTTTGGAGGCTTCCGAAGAACTCTCCGTCATTCCTCCACTAAAATCGCCACTTTCGCATGCAGCAACTATGGCCTAATAAACACAAATAAAAGAGAAAAAACAAAACAGCACATTTGATTAACATGCAGATAATGGCAAATAATTAGTGAAACACCACAAGGACAACAGAAAACTGAAAGGATACAAAAAATGAAGAACAAGGCCAAAAAATATTAATTCTAAATAGTATTCAGAATTATTTACTGGTTTCTTTATTCTTCATTTTTTATATTCTTTCAGTTTTCTATTGTTTTAATGCTGTATTAGTTATTATTTATGGTTTGAACTGCAAGTTAATGAAATCTGCAATACAAAGGTTTTTATTGTTATTGCAATGATGATGATGATGATGATGATGATGATGATGATGATGATGATTATTATTATTACCTCAGATATTTTTGCTTTTTATACAATGCAAATGTAAAACGTGATTGTATTTAAATGGACCTGTGCATCTGCCTGTTGCTTTTTGAGCTGTTCCAGCATGGCCTGGAACTCTTCCTCTTTCTGCTGAACCTCTGCTAAAGTAGCCTGGTTCTGTTCATCATAGGCCATGGCCACCACGGCCAGGATCAGATTCACAAGGTAGAATGAGCCCAGGAAGATGACAAACATAAAGAACATCATGTAGGTCTTCCCAGAAGCACGAAGAGTCTGCAAAAATATAAACAGCCATTATCACATGGATACACTAAGCAGACTATGCTATAAACATTGTTATACATCCGTTTACTGACACATGGGTTAAACAAAAGATTCTTCCCAAAATGTTTTATTGGTTTGCAGCATAGTGCATCACATGGGAAAAGTATTCACAGTCTTTATTGATAATTATGTCAAATAATAATTTATTGATAGTTGTATCAATAATGTCAGGTAATTAGAACAAAAATGTTCAGGCATATGATATTTCCTTAAACATTTAATGAACGATTTAACTATGAACACATCATGGCATAAAAAATTTGCTTTACAAGTAGTTTTTGCTTGCCGAATGACCACAGCAACAATAATACTAGCACCAAACTGTACATTTCACTTCTCACACTGGCACTGAATCTAAAATTAATTTAACCAAGATAATGCTACTTCCATTAATTAAGTAAAATTCATTTTTGTAAAATAGTAACCTGTAGCTTAATAGACCAGTACTGTTATAAGATTCAATGTTTTAATTTGAATTTAAGTTGCCTTTTTTTGAAGCATGGTATAGGATTTGGGCCTTCATGAGGTTGTTTATTTATATATGATCATTTTTAGAAAATAATAAAGGACTGGTGGCAGAAGATTTTGCCGGTTTGAACAATTTTTTTTTTTTTTTTGGAGAAAAAAAGTTTTAGTTTTATTTAATGACATCCCTAACAGATAAGACATTAATAGGATAGTAACAACTGGAATCCTCATTCAGGATTACTTTTATGATTTAAACGCTGTGTCTTAATGCAAGTGAGCACCTGTCTTTTATACTGCTTTGCGTAAATTGCAGACACACATGACTTTAAAATCTTTTCTATCAAAATGGGTAAAACAACACAATAGACAAGCAGATGTTCTCCATATTGCATGCTTTCATCCTCACCACACACAAAATAATTAATGGCTTTATATGAGCTTCAGGTCAAACATTTACTGAGGCAAACAAAGACCTAGACACAGGTGCAGTGGACATCCATTAGGCAAATCCAGTGGGCAAATGCAGCACATTGATCATCACTCAAATTTCATAATACATGTACACACACACACACACACACACACACACACACACACACATGCGCGCGCGCGTACACACACACCTGTTGGTAGAGATTCTCCCAGCAATCTTGAGTCATCAGTCTGAAGAGAGAGAGGAAAGCCCAGCCAAAGCTATCAAAGCTAGTGTAGCCATAGTTTGGATTTCTGCCTGCTTTATGGCAGAAATAGCCCTCTGGACACTGCCTGGAGAACAGTCAACAAAAAAACACGCTAGAAACAGTCATAAACAGGCAACATTTTACACTGTTGAATATTTACTCATTCAACTTTGTGGCCCTTTTTCATGTAGCAGTCATATTAGTACAATAATATTAAACATTAGTGCAGAAGAATGAAATAAAAAATTAAAATAAAAGATAATCTATATAACATGAGAAAATAACTGTAACATAAAAAGTGCAATGGATGTTACAGATTCACTCGGCCTATATCAAATATGGGATTTACCGTTTTTAATAGAAAGCACCTGTATGCCTTGTTAAATGAGAGACCCTTTAACGATACAGAGGGGTGAATTGTTGATTTCTAATTTGTCCTATATACAATAATAATAAATCACAGGACCCCATGAGGATCCTGAGTTTGTGATCACATTAAAGCTGTACATGGTGGTGACTGCTGACTTACCCTGACTCTCTCGTAAGCCCACAGATCAGCGGGTCTTTCTTCCCAGGAATGGTATAATAAGTAGCTACAGGAAAGGGGAAGAAGAGTTTTCAGTCAAGCCCTGTGGATGTATTTACACAAAGAGTCACAGTGCCCAGCCACATGCGACAGTATATAAACTTTGTCACTGTCCGGTCGAAAGCTATTATCTCTGGGGTTTATTTATTTTTTACTTTTACATTGTGAAAAAATTTCATAACTAATGGACCAATAAAAACAGGAAAAACTTTTTATTAACTTCCACTATAAGTCAAGAATGTTTCACCACTTTGGAGATTCGATGTTTTGCTCCAACAGCAACAATATATTAACATTTACAGCATTTAGCAGACGCTTTTATCCAAAGTGACTTCCATTCCCTAACTACAGGGGACAGTCTCCCTGGAGCAACTTAAGAGTCTTGCTCAGGAACCCAGTGGTGCTTTGCTAGAAGGTAGGATTCGAACCCATCACCTCTTGGTCCAGAGGCAAGTATCCTACGCAGTAGACCACCACCACCACACCCACAATATATAAGGTATATTTATATCATTTGATAAATTTGACATGCTGGACTGGGTTGTTGGTTGGCACTGGTTGAACACTGAACAATGCAGTTAAATCAAATATCCTAATTAACAGAATGCATATTCTCCACAACATTCTCTCATTTTTGTATTACAAAATCACAACTTTTCAATGCATTGTTACATGCCTACCATCAAGACGTCCCAAACTGTGCGGAGGCCTAAATTACTAATATCAGGTGGTGAATGGCTGTTATCTGCCACATCCGAGAAGTTAGCCTCTACACCACATAATCACGGTGAAAAACAGCGCCCTTAATGAACACGTTCTCAAAAGAAGCACCCTAGTGGAACCGCACGGCTGCACAGACAGCTATTTATGCATTTCCTTTATCACGGTAATGTTTTTAACAGGAGCTGCTCTGCTGTTTAATTCTTACTTACAACGTAAATATGTTCAAAACTATCTCTTAAAGCTCACTGCGAATTCAGCCAAGCAGACATGACAGCAGATAGTGAGAAAACTTCCAAAGACACGGATTAGCGCAGTTTGGGGGGGATTGCTGGGATGAAATTAGGTCATTTCATTTCATGTAGGTATGACCTGTCACAGGCTTGGTCTTGCTCATTTAACCACCCCAGTGAAGATTAATGCAATTTTCGTGCCTAAACAGACGACTCACTGGGTCTGGATCAGATTTGAATGAGCGGCTGCAGCAGTCCAAGATGTTTTTCAATCAGTGCATTGATTTTATTGGGTTATATCCACTTGTTCCATCAACACATTAACCCAAAAAATAAACGGTTCTTAGTTTGCATACAGTTCTAGAAGAAACCTTCAATGGGTGCGGAATCATTACATCAGGTGGACGTTATTCTTTAAACTTTAAATGGTCCTCATTTTCATGCACCTCTTTTACACCAATGCTTCTTTACGAGTTCTCAGGCTTTTTACAGCCAAGGACCTTTCCAATGACAAAAATTATGCATAGCTGTGTGAAATAACTCTCTGTGGTGGATGTCTAGTTTAGAATAAGCAGTTTAATTAGCATTTAACTTAATAAACTTTGGGATAAAGTTTGTCACCATATGCTTTTATGCCTTTCTGGGCATCTTGTGAATATTGCCTGTATTTAAACAACATTAACTGCACTGTCATAATAAAGAAAGCATAACTAGTCCTGTTTGATTAGATTTAGTGCATTATAAAACAACCTCTCAGCCCTTAGAAAACCCTAATATTGTGATACATGTCGTATTAACTGATGAAACTGTGTAATACTGTTTGTCCACTCCTACCTCAAAGCTGTTAGCCAGTAAGGAGTGTGGAATATTGGCTCATGTCAAAGTTTAGAGGCTACTAGCTCAAAAGGGGTGAATATAATGTCCCTACCCATATCAAGTCATTTAGAAAATAGCAAATTAAATCAGGGACCCCCTGGCTATACATTCCAGGTCCTTGGGGGCCCTCAGCCCCTACTTTCTGAACAATTTCTGTAAAGAATCATCCACTGAAACGTTCTTAAAGACATCGAAGTGTTGGAAGTGAAGTGCTGTTAATTACTCGTTTGTCTCTACCATGTTAGCTTGATGTACCTCAAATTAATTCCTTTTGAAGCTGTTAGTGAAAGCCTTCTTGGGTTTATTTTGGTTCCCCTAGTGCTGAAAGGTGTAATGCCAGTAAGACATGCCATAGCTGTGCAGAGGGAGTTGCTATATTTTACTCCCACCAGTGGGACAGTTTCATCGCAGGGGGAAAACCAGGCTGACAGATGCATGTCATTATAGCACCGGCCGCACAGCCGCATGATGAATGACCAGCCAGAGACTCCACAGCTGTTGACCTAGTCTTTTATATGCAACTGTGCACTAAACAAGCCAGTGTTCATTTTACTGGGGAAGCACACCTTTATATAAGGCTCAGATAAAGAATGACTTCATAAAAATGTTGAAAAGGAAACGGTTTTATACTGATACAATGAAAAGGCATGAGCTTCAGCATGAGACAGACTGAACTCAGAACTGACTGTTTGGACATCTTTACAAATGTGATTAGCTCCAGCAGTGATTAGCATGAATGCGCAACGACATTGGGCAAAGTCCCAGCAGTGATTAGGTAAAGCTCACAATGGCATATGGGCTGTAGCTAAAATGAGAGTCAGCGGTGTACTGGCTCCAGGTGTAGTGGTCAAAGTGACAGACTGGGTGAGTTGTCAGTGACAGTTGTCGTCCTGATCTCTGAAATCCTCATAATCTCGTTAATGCTAATCAAGATCACATATGCTGAGGCTTCTCCAGACCACCACTGAATTGACATCTGTGCTGTTAAACACCGTGAGACTAATACAACACACTTTTACTGCGTATGCAGCTGAAAAAAATCAGAAACGTACATTTAGCTGTAGAAATTCCTGACACACATGTGCTGCATAGTGCTTCTAGTCTCTATTATTTGGAGATAAGTACCATGAGTACATTGGAATGCTTCGCATGCCTCTACCTGTAAGTTAAATCTTAGGCCTTAAGCCATTCTGCAGTTGCCCTAGAGCACATATGAAGATGGTATTTGTGTAGACACCCCTCATTGTTCATGCTTTGCCAGTGCCCTCCCTGCCCTGAATAGAAAGGTTAGAGTTTATAGCTCCGGCTTCTTGAAAGGATTACATGCTGGGGTTGGTGGTCAGAGGACGTTTTTGTTCAGCGAAGTTCATGCAGTACAGTTTCTCCTGTTTCTCGTGGAGCGTTTTAACTTTTTCCCACTGATTCATGCCGTCATCCTTTGACCTTCCACTCTCTTTCAGGCCTGGCGCTGTTGGAGATGGAGCAACAGGCTGCTGTAATAAAGTAAGCCATGAGTTTTTATGTCTGTTCACTCACCAAAACACTAAAGCGGCTAGCGATCGTTTAGCAGCTACTTCCAAAGTAATTACATTTAGCAATGCTGGCCATGCTGAATGCATCTGGTCAAAGAGCAGCTTATTTTTTTTAGCCTTTGTTTCACCTAATTCCCATCAGTCAGCTGCTTTTTCCAATCAGTCACATTTTGGTGCTTCACAAGCATGAATAAGGAGGTCAAACAGTGGGGAAACTGGTCGATTGCACAAATAAAGAAACTTGTTACAAACATTTGAGCGACTCCTCCATAGTAATGAGGCAAGACCTTATTTGTACACATGTCTAGCAGTATCTCAACCCCCTCCCAAACACATACACACAGATTTCAGTGTTTTGGTTCAGAGTTCAGTGGAAACTTTTGAACTTTCTAGACCTCAGTGGGAGCCGTCTTCCAGTCTTCTGAGAAACTGAACATCAAAACATTCAGTCTATTGACAAATAAACAGTAATTGTGCATCAAAACGTAAAAGTGTTTGTTGTTTGGTGGACGAGTACTTATTTACACTTAGAACACCAAGAAAACCTCCCATCTGACCATATGATTTAATTGTTTATATACAAAAGCCCAAACATTTGCATGCGACTGTATGTGAAACACTAAACCAAGGGTCCTGGAGGGCTGATGTCCCACACAGTTTAGAGATTTCCCTGCTCAAACAGTCCTGATTCAACTGATCTGTTAATTGGCAGGTATCGTGGGTGTGTTACTGAACTTTGCTTGGTGTGTGTAGCATTGCCAATGCGTGTTATTATTGTTCTTCAAGCTGCTGACTGTGTTAAGGGTCATCACTGTCCCAGAATTCATGTCAACACAATTAGGAAGCCCTAAATAGATGCTTGTATGATTCTCCAGAGCAAAGACTATTTGAAGCACCATTTCTGCACTGCAATTCTCTGAATGGCTAGACTACTGAACGCAGTTTCCTCTGTCATGGACCAGCTTAGTCCGTGTGTGACGTCCTGTAAACCATCTGTATGGCTCTAAGTCACAGCATTAGCTGGTGATGGGCTGGTGGAGTTTTTCTGGCACTGAATCATGTGTGTTTAAGCAGGAAAACTGCCTTGTGCAGGTGGACAGCAGGCCAGGAGCTGGAAATCACTGGAACAGAAGAAGGACTGGACTGTCCTTCTATATTAAGGCTCCAGTGTCAGTATTTGTCAGACGCTGTGAATGAGGTCATCATCAATGATTACATCTCGGCTGCACTCTTTTCTATTCAACAGTGATGACCAATCTAATCTGTCTTAAAATGTTGGGAAACACAAAACAAAGAGAAATACAAGCAAATTAAAAACACTCATACTAGAGAAGGCGGATAACAGGAAACTTGTCTCAATTAAAGTGATTACGTCAGACCTTCACTGTGTACTCGTTTTGAAAGAGCTCGCAAATTCCTTCAGCCTTAAAACTGACAATGTCATCATAATTCCACTTAAACAATCACTGAGCACATACATAGACACACACAACCACACTTGCAGGTGCCAGGAGTTGTATAAAGAGAGAGCTGTACACTAACTCTAAAGACAGAAGAATAAGTGATTGCAATGATCAACAGAACAGAAAATAAACTACTGAAAAATCAAATTATTTTACATCACTGATTTCCAGTCAGTTTTTGTATACTTTGTTGTTTTTCACAAAGTATACAAAAGGCACAAAATCTAGCTCATACAATTTTCCACTAATACATCAGCCGAGATATGTTTGGTCTCCAAATTTAGCTTCTTTTGTTAAGCACTTGATCTACAAGGCAAACTTTGCTCACAAACACGAAGTCAATAGTCACCCAAAACCTCTCACAGTCCACTCAAACCTAAACCTCATCCTGTATTTCAATAAGGTGTCACAAATAGATTTTCTGACAACATATTACTGAATTACTGAAATAACAGGTTCCTGCTGTAGAGGCAACATCTGATTTAGCATTAGGTGTGTGGGACTGTATCACATAGTGAAACATGAAAGACAAATACTAGTGTGTATGAACAGACACCTTACGTTTGCACACCACAAATACTAGTTTACCACATTATTGTACAGTAGCGTACAAACGAGAAAGAACAAATAAACCACTGGTCATAATGGTGTAGAGGTCAAATGCCTCCTAATGCTCTTCATATAAAACAGACTTTAGATTTCCTGTTAAAGGTAAAAATAACAGAAATGTATACAACACCATCCCAAAGATGCAACTGCGTCCCTTAAACAAGTTTGAAAGATAAAGATTAAATTACTTCCATGGTGGAAAGGGGCATTATTGTACCTTCTCATAACTTTTTGAAGCAGAAAATAAGATAAAGAAGTCTGACATTAAGACAGGGTGTGGGTAATAAATGCAACTTACTAAAGGCACAGTAACAGCACTTGTACTCTGAAATCCACCTTTTCTGAGACTGTACAGCACTATGTCAGTATGCCTTTGCCAAAGGCACTAATGAACCCAAAACAAGACTTCCCGGAGTTCCTCAAACCCTTTCTTCTACAGTATGTAGTACATTTTGCCCTACAAGTCTAAAGAAGCTCAGCATGGTCAAACTGAACCTTTTCCCAATAATGTACAGCTTTGTTCCATTTACTATGAGTGCAGATTTAAAGGAAATCTGCCACAGTGATGCATTTTCTAATAACACTTTCCTCTGTACATATGAAGAACATGCTTCTGGTTGTTTTCTTGGCCTCTGACACAGAGTCCACTTAGATGCATCATTCATCTCGATTCTGAATACTTACTTCACTTTTATCAATTCAGGTGAGGAGCTAATCTCCTTAAAAGGTACATGGAAATGTATGGGTTTTTAGGTTACATTTAGCTAGGTAATGGAGTACACTAAATTAGTTTCTAAACTAATATAGGAACTTGAATTTGAGAATGTACCTTGAATTGACTTCACTGTCCGTTTGTTCTATTCTGTTTGTTCTGTCTAAATTAAAGCTACATGCTAATTGTGATACTGGAACCTCAACAAGAACTTTTTTTTTATTGGTATAAGCTAAAGTCTTAGTCATATGTCGTCTTAGTACACTGTGCATTAGACATGATTTACAGTCATTTTCAGTTTATTTGTTCTGGAACACAGCTGCCCAAAGTGGGGTCTGTGGGCCAAAATTAGTCCATGAGAATATTTGGCCAGAAAGTTGTTTTAACCCAACAATAGTACAAGCATAACTTTGATTATATTTACTTTACATATATATATATACTGTGTGTGTGTGTATATATATATATATATAAATATATAATATACATACACATATATATAATGCTGTGCGAACACCCCTCATTTCTTATCTTGCTTCCAAAATCTTGAGGAACTCCAGGTTTCCTGAAGAACTCTGAAAGGCTCTCATTCTCAGTCCCGTTCCTGAACCTGACCAGTTTCAGAGGAATGTGTTTTGTTTTCTAATCCACACACTGACCTGCCTATGAATCACTCATGCAGAACAAAGCAGATCCAACTTAAGGCCAGAACCAGTGAAGAAACAGGTGCAGATGATTCCAGACGATCGGGCAGTGATCAGTATACTGGTGGTGCTGAATACTGAGTAGTTGGAACTCCTTTATCTAGACACCGCTACAGCCGGTCACAGTGAAACATTTGTCTTCATCATTTCTTTAATGTAATCTACTCAATATGCCAAGAAGAAAACTGCTAGCTCAAAAATGTGTATATATATATATATATATATATATATATATACACACACACACACACACACA
>JBBJLS010000002.1:16414178-16466098 GCA_037577275.1 Bryconaethiops microstoma | reverse complement strand
CTCTGTCTCTCTCTCTCTCTCTCTCTCTCTCTCTCTCACACACACACACACACACACACACACACACACACACGCACACACTCACTCTTTCCCTTTCTCTCTCTCTGTCTCTCTTTCTTGCTCACTCTCTGCCTCTTAGCTCTACCTCTAATACCAGGCCATGCTAGCAGCCATTATCATCATAGAATGAAGAGAGAAAGAATAAAGATAGAGAGAGGAGGGGAGAAGTGGAGGCTTTGATGGATAATGGCATAGTTGATTTAAGATGACCTATGTGAAGGTCATACTACAGTCTAAAGAGAGCAGAAATGTCCAGAGTGCCGAATGCAACCCAGCGGTTTAATGCTCGTTTAGCTGCTGGGGAGTGTGAACGTGTGACTATGTGCATGTGAGCAGTTCTTAGTTTCAAGAGTGATAGGATATCAGTTGGCTGTCAGTTAGCAACACCATCATTTACTCATGACACATACATTCTGAAGCATGATGATGATTCATGTGTTTTGCTCCCATGGCTGCGGCCTACCCTCCGCTGTGCTCTATAGGGCTGTCGTTTTTCTCTGCGTCTTTGGCCCTTGCTTAGCAAGGCATAGCAAGGCTGAGCTGGATGTGAGAGTGATTAAGAAGAATGTGTGTGTGTCTGTGTGAGATGATTCAGAGGAAGGAAAGGTCAGGAATTGAATGTTAACTCAGTTAGGGGCTGATGATAGAGTGACTCTATGGCCACTGCCTGGAGCAAGATGTCTGTGACATGTCTCTGCATTAGCTGCCTTTGAGGAATAAAGCTTTGAATACCTCTCTTTCTCTGTCTCTCACACTTTTCCCCCCTCTCTCTTGGTCTCTCATTCTTAACAGTAATCATTTTATCCATGCTTTCATGTAAACGTATGTTTTCTTTCTACACTGCACTATTACATAGTGTGTAGCCATATGGGGGAGAGTCTGAATACACCTGATACACTAGGAAATGAGTTTGGTTGTTTAAAAGTAGTAACCCATGAATGCTTACATTTTCATTAAACTTAGCACATGCATATGGGTGATACTATGGAGTAATCTTCTACCATGGGCCACTCACAATTTAGCTTTGGAAATAGTCCAAGCTGTTTCAGCTGTCTTGAAAGAGGTCTTACTCTCTCTGCAGTCTGGAAGTAAATAATTGTAAAAGTTGACATTTTCCCCCCAAACACCATGTATAATAATGATAAAATCTGACATAGCATAAAGTAGAAATAGGTTGGGCAAATAGATTTGAAAGTAGTGCAGCTACATGCCAGTAAAAGACAAGCAATGCATGTCAAGTGATTCATATATTTTCTCAAAACAATTTGTCAGCAAATTTTAAGCAATTTAGTTTTTCATTCATTTATAAAATTATTTGTGCGTATTATTCTAAAGCTATTATATGCAACATTTTTGCTAATGCTTCATTGGAATCTCCTTATTGTTAATGTTTTTTATATGTCAAAGTGTCTCTAACTGTTTTATATTATAGCTGGCATACAGAACATGGGTAGCGCTTAGACCCCAGACTTTGATGACTGAAGCTTGTGGCCAGCCAAATTGATCTTTCTATGATATCTATTTTTTTAAATATATCCTAGGATATATTTTATTAAACTAATCAAGAAAAAACACTTTGAGGTCACTTAACTTTTCCCTTTACCCTGAACATTTTTTCAGCTCATATGACTGTTTCAAAATTTCATATTTTTAAATCACAGTTACAGTCATATAGCCATGCCTGTTCCAAAAACAGTCAAATGGGATTAAAGTGAGTCAATTATGAAGTAACAAGATTGAAAACGCTGCTAGATCAGCAGTGCTGTGTGGATTCCTAGACTTCGGACTTCACTTGCTTGCTGTACGTAAATGCAGCAGATTGGACTTCCATTGAGAAAACAGTAATATGGAACCAGCACAGACATTACCTTTTTGATGTTTTACCCTATTTAACTCCTGTCGTCATCTAATAACGACATGTCATCAACTATGCATCACAGCCAATCATGATACAAATGTTATAACAACATGAATTTTCTTAATTTTGAGGTAGAAGAGCTCCATGAAGGTTGTAATACATCACAGCTGTAATCCTCATTTTCTCCACGTACAAATCCTCACATGCATATGATTTTGTCCTGATCTTGACTAGCCATCTTGTTCCAGATCATTTTTTGTCCGTAGAAGTGTTGTGAATGAAATCCACCTTATTAAGAACAGATAAGAAATTTTTGACCCATGTAGTAAAATCATGATTTTTGTGTTCATAGAACCAAAACACACATTGTTTGCTTACTGTAGCTGCTGATCATTGAGACGACAACCAGATCTACTCCTAAGCAACAAGGTTGCATGCTTATGTCTGTGGGAAAACTCTGGCTGCTCCACTCTGATACACAAAGCCTGACAACAAAATCACATCCAGCAGTAGACAGAAATTACTCATACTGTTCTCAAACATGACCAACCTTGCTGGGATTAAGACAGGCTTTCTGAATTTATTGTCATTTTACAGATTTAGGTTGTTTGACCTTCTGACCAGTGTTACTTTTCTCTGAGTGTGATGAAGTGAACAGTATGACCTAACTCAGCCTGCTGACTCTTTTCAGCACAGCTCTTCCAGAGGGGTGTGAGTGTGAATGAAGCCCTCATCAGTGAGTCTAATGTGCTCTTCTACACTGGAGATATGTAACACAATGCTCCTTTGTCTATGTTGATTGCATCGGTGGTTGTGTTGGCTCCTTAAGGCAACAGCTGCCCTGCTTTCATCCAGCTGAGTTGGAGCATCATCTGTTTGGAAGAAGAACCAGGGTGACAAAAACGAAAACCACATTCCCAATCCACTTCCCTCAAGCTGCTTCCTTCCTCAGCAGCTTTTGCAGTGCCAGGATGCCATATTTAATCCATGAGAATGAAAAATGTGTTTGTGTGTCCCGTAGAGAATTGCTTGGAATGGGTAAAACACGGGTTACCTTTGTCGTACCTATACTATGGAGTCAGTAGAAAACATATTTTCAGATCATTTTTAGGATTGTGAATTTGTCAGGTCTTTTTCCTTCTGTTCTATTTTCATCTGTTGTCTTTTGTTCCATTCCGTTCTCTTCTGCTTTGTTCTGTTTTCTTCTGTTCTATTCTCCTCTCTGTCTATAATGTTAAAGACACTCTGTACCTTTTTCACCTACATTCTGCTCTTCAGGTCCAAATGCGACTATACATCATGCAGTGAATTTTATTTCAGGTCCCTCATTAGGGGAAATGAGAAGCTCAAATATGGTAATGACTGCTTGTTAGGTTGGCTATTACACTGGCTAATTCCCCACTTAGACGGACGAGGCCTCCCTCTGCTTTGGATGAGATCTTCCAGGGAGTGTGGTGAGCCTATGCCCACACACACACATTGCAGAGAGCCTCCCTGTCCAAACGTACCAGGGAAAACAATATGGAGAAAAATTCTAGAGCTAGGCCAGGGCGTAGTGTGCTAAAGGCCTGAAGGGCAGTTGAAAAACTTTTAAGGTTTAGACGTTTAAACCTTAAGCTCTGAAGGTCAGTGGGAAACCTTTAAGTGCCTTGTAAAACCCAGGAATGCATACTTGCTGCATAGACTGAAATGCATTCCTGGACACAGATTATTGCACTGAGACTTGGATCATGTGCTTCATCTAACAGCACATGTGTACTTGTCCCAGCAGAGAAAAATAATTTCTAAACTAATGTTGTTAGTCTGGCTATGTGAGAAGATTAAGCACATCTACCGGAGAGCACTGTAATTTCCCTAGTGATCTGGACATTAGTTTTTCAATGGCTGTAGAAGAGATATGGCTCAAGTGTGATATTCAGTGATGATGCATGTGTGTGTGTGTGTGTGTGTGTGTGTGTGTGTGTGTGTGAGAGAGAGAGAGAGAGAGAGAGAGAGAGGAAGACGCTGAGTTGTGAGAGTGGTGTTTGGGTGAATCTGCCTGCTTCCCTTCCCGCTATTTGGTTCTACTTTAGAGCCTAGGCTGCTGTCACCAAGCAGACAAATGGGGCCGGATTGTCCAGCGCTCTGCTTCACAGAGATGGGATTTAAAAACACCTGTCAGGACTGATATACAGTGTTTCCCCTGCCATTAAAGGTTTGCTGTAAATCAATTTAATACTCCTCCACAAACCAACCCCAGGTTTGTCACATGAAGAAATAATCCACTGCTTTCAGGGCTTCTGCCAAAACACAGATTACTTCCGTCATTTACAGTGTACCATTTTTTCTCATCCTCTCTGGACCACTTTTTTGTTTTATTTTTTATTTTGTCCCTGAGATTCATTCAATATGTCGGCATGGATAGGGATGTACTAGTCTTGACACCTAACACCTGGCCTAAAAGCATACTCTAAAACATGATGATGTTACTAAAGATAGTAACCACATCCTTCACTACCAATAAATAAATAAATAAATAAGTACATATATACATTCTTTTTTATTTCTCCCCAATATAGTCACATAGAATTCCACCTGCTAGCTTGTTCAGCCCCTGTATTAGGTCTCGATATAGGTACTGTGGGAGGCCGCTAGAGGCCGCCATTGTATTATTTGGGTGTTTGGGACTTTTATGTTGTCAGGGTTCACTGGATTTTGGGTTAATGTATTAGTCACAGCTGGCTTGTATTTTAGTTAAGTGATTGTGCTTGTATTGGTTCTTGTGTTTGTGTCGTAGACATTTAAAGAAGTTTTGGTTTATGCACTGTTGTTGGTACACCGTCATCCATGCCGTTGTATGGTTTTCCTTTTCCTTTTGGTTTTGAAACTTGAATCCTGTTTCGGGCCACTGAGCCTGTTTTGTGCTGTGTTCTGGTGAAAATAAAGTAAACGTCAAGCATCGAAATTCATGTGCATGCCAGCCATCATTGGGGACAAAGAGGGAGGCGTGACACCCTGTCACACAATCCAATCAAGATGGGAAAGTTAAGGCCAATATATGCTTTTTCCGAGACATATGAAACCAGCCACTACATCTTCTTGAACTGTTGTAAAACTGCAGAATGAACAGACAGCTCAACACGTCTGGCGAACAATGCTAACTGCAAATTCTGTTATGCCAACTAACAAATGCCTGCACACAGGCTTCTTGCAGGGTCTTAAAAAGCTTTAAAAAGTCTAAAATTCAGAAAGTTAAATTTAAGGCCTTAAAAACACCCAAAAACACAAAATGTCTTAAAACACCCAGATTTTCATCCTAGGTCTTAAATTTAATTTACCCAAGTCTTAAAATTCTTACCTCCGTTCATTCCCAAGAAGCATTGTCCACAGAAAATAAAATAATAAAATGCAGTATAACTAATCCCTTGTTTGTGTTTTCTGGTCTGCACCGGTGTCTGCGTGGTGATAAAACTACAAATCCCATTGCGTGATCACTGCAGTTAGACAACCATCCGGTTTGTTTACTAGGCTACCTTTCCAGTCTATGGTGAAATGTCAGCAGATCAACAGGCTGTCAGGCAGGGCTCTCAAGTCTCATTGAGCGTGAGACTCACGCATTTCAGCAAGTTCACACGCTCACACACCACTGAGAAATGACTTACTTCGCTGCACAGAAATTACTAAAGCCTAAACTAGTCAAAGGCAGACTGTTCTGAGCTCGTATAGCTGTCTTGAATCAGAAAATAGGCTTTCTCTAAAAAAAAATTCACTTTCATAGCTGAGGCCGAGTTCCAAACGTCTTCCACATTCTTACACATCCTTCCACGCCTTCCACACACTTCATAACGCCTTCAAGGCCAGTTTTTCGATGTGGAATGTGGATAAAGTTTTAAAGGCCATGCACACCCTTTTCCGCAACGTTTCTGCAAGGAGGGAGGACTACGAACAAATCACAAAATCTACTCTGTAAATCTCCCAGTTGTTGAACGGTCTCTGACAGTCTGGCAGACCGAAAACATGCAAGAAGTTACAACTGTTGCACAAAGGTTGATATGTTACCTTGGTACAATGCATGGGGGTGTCACTCAGGTCCCCCTCACCAAGGAAAAACTTGCCGAACTGAAAATCCTTGAAACTGAAATCGGTGCTAAAGGGGATGAACTCTGGCATATGCAGGGTTAGGTTGTATGTGTTAGGCTAGTGTTGTGTTGGGAATATGTATGTCTGTCATTAAGTTCTGTCATTTTAAGTATTTTGATTATCTGTTTTAATACTGAATCAATAAAAATAGAATGTTTTGAGAATTTGTGGTATCATTCGAATGTTTCTAGTAATGCATCGTGTTGGTCTTAAATTTTACTCATGATGGTCTTAAAAGGTCTTAAAAAGGTCTTAAATTTAACTTACTGAAACCTGCAAGAACCTTGTGCATATGATGGGGTAAGTGTTTAGAATCAAAGATTACTGTACAGGCACAGCAATGGTCATAAGATTCCATCGTGTACCTTAAATTGGTTTTAAATATACTTATGCATCGCTCACTTTTCCAGGGAAAAGAGACATATTTCTACCTTTTCATACCTGATGTTTTTAAAATACAAAAATAAAATAGAAAGCCTGATGTTAAGAAAATGTGCACGGAGACAATACAAAACAGAAAAAAAATATATAAATGCAATGAGAGTATGGTGCAGTTTTATTCCCTGAAAAAGGTACCGAAGATGCTTGAGAGTATAGCTCCAGTGACAGTTGAGCACCTTTTCTTCTGAATGTCCAACGATGGCTGTGACGTTTACAGCATTTCGCAGACGCTTTTATCCAAAGCGACTTCCATTCCCTAACTACAGGGGACAGTCTCCCTGGAGCAACTTTTGGGGTTAAGGGTCTTGCTCAGGAACCCAGCGGTGGTGCTGGAGGTAGGATTCAAACCCGCAACCTCTTGGTCCAGAGGCAAGTATCCTACCACTAGGCTGCCGCCACCACCACCCCTGGTGGCCTAGTGGTAGGACAGTATGATTGTCTTAACTGTATGTGTTTTATACATGCCTGTGTCTAAAATGACCAAACCTGTGTCTTAAAATTACCACACTTTTCAAAGCTTGCATTAAAAATAATAAAATATTTGTATTTGCTTGTATTTGTGTTAGCTTAAACATTTCCAAACCTTTTTCTTTCTTTCTTTCTTTCTCTCTCTCTCTCTCTCTCTCTCTCTCTCTCTCTCTCTCTTTCACTCTCTCTCTAAGTGAAGCCCAGTATTTATACTCTTAAATAATATAGACAAAACTATAACTAAACAGTTTGAATATTCATAAACATCAGAATTGAACACTGCCTGGGATACAAGCTGTCAAGCCAACGTGTTCTGTGAAACCATTTTCTTACTATGAGCTTCAGTTTCACATGAAAGCTTTCCTCTGTATCCAGCTTAAGTACTTTATAATGGGTATCATATTTCCTGCCCATGTGGGACCTGTCTTTCCTTGTAGCTCTCTTTCTCACTAACACTCTCTCCCCTCTCCCCACATACATCTGCCCCACTGTCATTTCACACACATTTACCCACTGCATTCTACTGCTCTCATCCACACCACTCTCTCTCACTCTCTTCTGAGATAATGTCTGTGTAGTGTACCATCTCCCGCCATACCCTGAATAATAACCAAAATCCCTCTCCACTATATTCTTATTAGACACTGTCTCAGCTCCTCCCTCCTGACATAGAGTTATGCACTCCCTTGGGCAGCTGCTGTCAATCATCATTAGCTCCTCCCCAGCCATGAACACTTACACTATCATGCTAATCTATGTCTCCTGGGATCTGAAGACTAAGCCCTGCTAATGCTTGCTAATGACCCAGGAGTGAGCACTATGCTGAAGGAAACATGTGGGTACAGCAGGGAATACTGACAATTTCAGTAAAGTGGGTATATTTTCATTGGTATGAATAAGGATTCCAGCTTAATGGATCCCAGTCCCAGTCCTAGAAAACACATTTGCTGTGAATATTTAACTATATTTTCTATGATTATGTTCTATTGGAGAAAAGTTGCCCTCACTGACTTTTATAAATCTTTACTTTGTAGCTAACACCGCATTGTAATAACACGTAAAATGAAAAATCTACAGTTACATAGAATCACGATGGGCAACGTGTGCGTTAGCATTAGATAACAAATATCCTCAAGTTGGATATGATAATACTGAACGATGACACTGAATTTTCCACCATGGTACTGATTACAAAAAAAATCTGAAAAGTGTGACTTTCTGAACACATACTGCATTTTTTTCACATTTGTTTTGCTGAAAGAAGTGTGTTCTAATGTTCTTTCAAATTAAAATCAAGTGTCCATTTGTCATATGTGAACACACTACAGCACACAGTGTGAACAGCATGTAATTCTTCTCTGCATTTAATCCATTCACCAAGTGAAGCAGCAGGCAGCCAGGAACACAGCGTCCGGTGAGCAGTGTGTGGGGACGGTACCTTGCTCAAGGGTACCTCAGTGGTGCCACTAGCAGTCATAACCCCCGACCATCTGATGACAGGGGCAATTCCCTAACTACTAGGTCACCAGTTGCCCCAGAAGGCACTATTAAGGAAATGGGTTAATTAGAGTTAGTGTTAAAGTCTTTGTAATGACACTCACAGTTATCTTTAATGTAGTTCAGGAACCATTCTTCAGTAGTATTCTGTGGGATTCCATATTCATTTAAAGTGATATTGGGATGCACCCGTATGCATTTTTGCCTCAGGTGCCCCATGAAGAGTTGCAAGCCAACTAGGGCAAACACACTCAGACAGAAGACGGTCAGGATCATCACATCTGAAAGCTTCTTCACCGACTGAATCAGAGCTCCTACAATGGTCTTCAGGCCTGCAAGAAGCACAAGAAGTCTCAGATAATGGTCCGGATTTGCACTGCAGCAAAGGATTGTACAAAAAGTGCAGAAAGTGAAGGTATGCGAATAACTACATTAGACCTGACTAATTCATTAAAATAATTGCCGCATGCTCAAAAATGAAGCTGTTAAAGACATACTGGTGGTGGCAGTAATGAAACAGGAGTGCAAGCGTTTCTGTTTCAACAAGTATAAGATTTTATAAGACCCCTATTAAGGTTTTACTAAAAGTCTACTAAGATTTTCAAATAAGCTACAAATTTATAGATTAATGAAAGAATATGTAACATATAAATGGATAATCGACCAGGTAAAATAATTGATATAGGCTAATTAACAATTTTATAATTAAAATTGAATTTATTCAACCCAAGTGTATGGCAGGGGTTGAGTAAATTCAATTTTAATTATAAAATTGTTAATTTGCCTATTAGTCTCACAGGGCCAAGGAAACCCCACCAAGTTACATTCCTCACGAAAACTGATGGATGCAGAATGTATCTACGACACAGGTGACCATGGGGTACTTGCCATCAAGGCAACATTAGAGGAGTGGAGGTATTGTTTGGAAGGGGAGCGGCATCCCTTTCCGGTCTGACTACTGGAACCTAGAATACATCTGTGCGTTTATGTGCAATTACATGTGATGTTTTCTAAATGGGTGCTAAATCACTTAATTACTTGCAATATCTTGTGTGCAATAGTCTTTGTGTGCAATATTACTATTTAGGCCAATATTACTTTTTCATTACTTAATATTACTACTGATTTTCTAATAAGTGCGATAACTTACTCCAAACTAGCATTTGAGTCGGTAGTTTTTCACTCAACACAGTTATTCATATACAGTATTTATACCAAGCATTTCTGTATGTAGCATGGGGTGTTCTTATTGAGCTTTTTTCTTTCTACAGGTTTTTAAATTTAGATTTTATTTAAATTTTATATTATATTGTTACTGTCTCTGTGTTTCTGTGTCTTCCTCTGGGATCAATAAAGTTTTCTGATTCTGATTCTGATCTGGCAGGCAAAGGGTTTGAACTTTAGGCAAACCAGGTGGTCGCTTTACTTGCTTTACTTACTATCCCTTCTTAGGCCACTGCTTAGGGACCGTTGGATGGAATTTAGCTGGGCCAAGCCTACCCTACTGGAAACTTTGGAACCAGAGGGTACCCTGGTGTATGAGTGCACCAGCTTCTTGACTCAAGGCGACAGAGGGGCATACCTGACGGACTGGGAGTCCTACGGCACTGAGGAGCAGAGGTTTACAGGGCATGGCCGGATCACCCTGCTCCTCGCCCCAGGGGCCGCCCTCCCAGTAGCACCCGACACCCCTCAAGTCCCTTAGGTCTGGGACGACGTAAGTGTCGGAATCTGGTGTTCCCTGGGCTTCGGAAACTGTTTCTGTTTAACTGTTAAGCTGTATTCATCGCTCTCAGACTGTTTCTGTTTCGATTACCCGATTGCATCGATTACCAGGGCTACCCAGCAATATGACTAGGTGAATTAGACACTTCCCCACATGGAGAATGCTCACACTTCAGAGAACGCCTGTGGATACCATGTTTATTATTCCAATTTTACATTTTGAATATATTTTCTGAGAACGTATTTTTTCAATGATTATCTTTTTAATAAAGTAATCATTTATAACTGAGTAATCATGACAGCACTACAAATGTGTACACAATATTCACACTAATAAAATATATTACACAAAAACAATTATTTCCAAATGTAAACAAATCTGCAAACAAAACTGTGTTAATGCAATATATTTTATTCTCCTCAAGTAAATTTTGTGCCTTTTTCAGTTTGTCATCATGGTTACTATATTATGAAACATTGGCACAAATGCTGAAAAGTTTTGATAGAAAAATCAAACCTATCGTGAAATCAGTGAAAGAGAAGCAAACTTATTAACCTTCAGACAAACCACACACACACACACACACACACACAGTACACATGTAACAGTTACACACATGCAAAAAACTATGTTTTTACTCAGATGTGACTAAATACAGAGACAAACTGCAGTCATGCAAGAGCTTAAAAACAACCTCACGTCCACAGATACAGCATAACATACACAGGACAGACAGGGAGGTCTGGGGAGCAGTAGGAGGTCAGAGGTCTCACACGTCCAAATGCTCTTACTGCTTACCTGGGATTACAGAAATAGTCTTCAAAGCTCTTAGTACTCTGAATGTGCGGAGAGCTGATACGTTGCCTAGTTTTACAAACTCTGTTACAAACCTGTACAATCAAAGGCACAGTTACTAGGGTTGTCAGTGTATGATTTCTTTCTGAATGCACAAATGTGGCTAAATGAATTATTTACACAGCACTGGAATAGAGACAATAAAAACAATAAACCGAACATTTTCATTTTTTTCATTCAAAAACAGTGCAGGATTTAGTAGCAGAGGATTTAGTCAAATATTAGCACATACTGCACATTGTAACTGATTAAAATAAATTGTAACTTTCCAAACTGTTAAATAGCCAGTTTTACAGTGACACTTCCTGAAGCGCTGGTGCTTTTTGTCAGTTTTAATGGCAGAAACCTCATATTATAGATTTCTAAACCCATCTTTGGGTCTGGCGCACAATTTTATGTTACTCACTTAGGATATAAGTACCTACTTAATGATAGGCACAATCAATAAGATGATGTTCGGCATGGCCATAGGGCTAATGCGTCAAATCAACAATGCTTTTATGGACTGACACAAAGCTGTTGGTAGTAAGTGGAATATTCTCAACAGATGGGCCTGGCGCCTTTATGCACCACCTGGATATTTATCAAACGGTGCATTCAAAAAAAAGTGACTTGATTTGTCATTTTGGCATGCCTATTAGAATATGAGAGTATCATCATCATATTTCAGCTTTGAACATATCATCACTATCCTGACAAAATCTCCTACCTCTGGAACGACAACTTTAGACAAAATGAAAAACAAATGTTTAGCCGAATTAAGCGACTAAAATGAGATTTTATTCCAAGTGATTTTGGAACATTTGTACTGTTGCACAAAACGTGTTAAAAAATGATAATGATGATATGTTGAATTTATGGACACTGTTCGGTACTTACGCCATCACGATAACACTGAAGTCCAGCCAGTTCCATGGGTCTCTGAGGAAGGTGAATTTCCCTATACAGAAGCCCCTGGCTAGGACCTTTATTAGAGATTCAAATGTGTATATTCCCGTAAAAGTGTACCTGTTAGAACCACAAAACATCAGCCAGGGAAAAAGACTACAGCATGTCATCTGAATAACAACTATTAAGCAGATGTATTCATTCTAATGATACTTTTCAATTCCATGTAAACAGAGAGAGAGAGAGAGAGAGAGACTTACTCTACATTCTTGGCCCAATCTGGAGTCTCACTCAGAGTCATAAATGCACAATTAGTAATAATAGTGCACATTATCACCATGCTGAACAATGTGACAGCAGCTGTTAAAGAAAAACTGATTCCACGTAGGTTTTGCATTTGTTATGAAACATTCATCTCTATGCATAACACTTCACATTACTCTACTACAAGACAACTCAAGAATATGCATTTCTCAGATAAACATTTTGATATGAAAAGGATATGAATGTACCAAAATTTTTATTGATATTCTTCTAAGCGGGTTGAAGGGGCTTAAGATATACAAGGCAGGAGTGGCGTTGAATCGGAAGATTGTCTTCCTTTTGTTCAATACAATAAAGGTCTAAAAAAGAAAAAGAGGAGAAAAATAGTGCATTCAGTATTATGTTTTTTTGACTATGTAGCTTTCAAGGAAAACCCAAAAAATCAGTTCAGCAACCCATAAGTTCCAATGATCTATCAATTTAACATTTAGAAGTCAGAGTTCTCATTATAAGCATGTTGAAATTCAATATTAATCGTTTCTCAATCATCATTCCTGAATGGATAAATGGAGAAATTCTGTCCATATTCCCAAAGTGAACATTCTCACCTTTCAGTTATGATTCATATTTCTTAAACAATTAAATATCCAATTACATGAATTATCACAAAACCAAAGTAAGAATTCTCAGTTTCTAAAGGTTAATGACTTGCCTCAGTTTTCAATTGTATATAAAAATACTTCAGTTCAGTGAAAGCTTTAGTACATAATATTAAGAGACAACTTCAACAAAATTAAGAAACCATTCAAAGCTACGATGAATTTATTAGCACATAATATAGAACATCTAATGGAAGACACCGTGATGCGTTCTAGATCAAAAACCTCAAATTTGTCTTGAATTAATAAATGCATTTTAATGAAATGCATTCAAGCTGTTTTTGTTCTTCTTTCAGTAAGCATGTTAATCATTTGAACCCATACATTATGCAAATTGACAGCTCATTATCATGAGTCGTTGCATGAACAACAGAAAAACAGATCCACAGTGAAACAGTAGCAGCTCTTTACTCTGAAAGGACGCTCAAACAATAAATCAAAACTTACTTTCTGATTGTAATACACTGGATCCAGATCCTCCAGTGGTGTGGACACCAGCCCGATGGGTATGTCCCCATAAATGATTGGAAGCTTCTTCCCAGCTTCCAGGTCTCTGTTAGGTTTTGCTTCAGGCTCATCTTCAGCGTTTTCCTCCTGCTCTCTTTTAGTCTTCTTGGCTTTCTCCTCCGCAATTTGCTTCTCGATGGCCTTGAGTGACTCGCGGGTAAACGGGAAGAAGACGTCATTTCCTTGTTGTGCAAACATCGGTGCCATCTTCGCATCCTGTACCTTCAGACTGATTCGCTAGCCCTCTGCATGAGAAGCCGCTACAGGCATATATATATATATATTAAAAAAAAACAAGCCAAATTAGACAACACAGACATTTTTGTATTGCACAACTGTAGAGTACCTAACTCTCAAAACAAGCACTTCAGTGTAGACTCGTCACTGAGATTTTGTTCTGAATACAATTATTTTAGTTTTGTGCCTTGAACCTTGAATAAGTAATGACCTAAAAGAAATAGTCTAAAGAACTTCATAGCCTCTTGCTACAGCAATACTCCTGACATCTGACAGCAGCAACAGCGCAGAACATTAAACAGCAACACCACTTAAGAACTAAACCTGTTGCAAGCACAGGTTTAATGACTTTAATACAGTGTTTCAAGATGGCAGCATCACCTTTGAATAATGTCTCAATTGCCTTCTTTTGTATGAACCACTGACAGTGAATAAAACTATTCGAGTAAAGAGTGTGTGCAGGGCGTTATGTTACGCCCCCACACTCAAATGGTTGGGCTTTTTTCTGAAGTCACTTATAAATTCTGGAATTCATGCTTTTTCTATACATCCATTCATGGAGAAAATATGTAATTTGTTTATGGAATTTTATCATTTTAAAACTTTGTGAGGTGGTGAGGAACTTTGTGATATATATATGAAGGCTTTATGCGAACTTCACTTTTCTTAAATTATTATCATCATCATCATCAAATGAGGATGATGAGGTTGATGATGATGATTGTTATTATTATTGTTGTTATTAGTATTATGATGTTATGCTAATTTTACATCATATTTATTTGTTTGATTGTTTATTCCATGTTAATATAATATTTTGGATTTCTTATGTGTTTAAATTGAATCAAATTAAGAAATCAAAAATTGTACCAAACCTGAAAAAATTCATTGTTATACACCTAAGACGATATCCATGATATTCACTGTTACACACCTACGATGATACCCATGATATGCTTACTGTGATTTTGATCATAATAACTACAACAAAATGACAACAGTATAAATATTCCCACTGACAGTAATCACCATAATTTTGTCTACCTCTGTACTGAAACTGTGACTCTGTTGACACATCCAAGAAGATTAGGGCACAATTCAAAAGGAAAGCTCAATGTAATGAGAAAAAAAAGAGACAGGGAGAGATTTGTAAGATGAGAGATTACAAAGCACTTAATTTAGGATTTTCTAAAATTCCCTTCTTTTCAAATGTCATTTATAAAACTTTTATTTCATCACCTTACTTGCTTTGGGATTTTCTAAAATTCCGATCTTTTCAAATGTCATTCATCAATAATTTTATTTCTTCATCATATTTAATCATTTAGGATTTTCTAAAATCCCCTTCTTTTCTAATGTCATTCATTAATACCTATTTCCTGCCCGAATAACATGTGTCACGTTTCCCTCCGTCTCCCGAATGAAGGCAGGCACACAGACAGACATTTTATCTTTCTCTTATTTTCAAGAATCTAACAAACAGGCACGAGGACCTAACTGAACATAAAACGAGAACTCAAGAGACTAGAAACGAAAGACACAGCAAGCATGACGGTGGACCGACCACTCAGGTCCACCACGAATGAACATAAATACATAACACAAATCCCTCCTGAGCACACTGGCAGCTGAAACAAATAATTACTTATCTAAAACCCGGTGTGCTCAGGACTCCAGCGGCCACCCACAGTCACCGTCCCCAGGCCTGACAATATGTGTTTGTATTTGTCCTGTGAATTCATGGGAATGACTCTAAGATCTGAGATGTTGCTGGAAGAGGCAAGTAACACTGAGCAAGAATTACAGCCTGAACAAGACTTAAAAACAGTTATTACAGATGCGTTTCAGAGACAGCATGGGTTCCACACACTGTTCCAAAACAGTTACAGTTCAGTACCACCTTCTTTTGTTGCAGCAAACTGAGTTCTTGCAGTATTTCAACTCCGTGCGCGAGAGAAGCAAGCCCAGAGCAAGACACAATTGGTTAGAAATCAGTGCACACCTCCCTATCTGGACAGTTTTATAGGAGCAAAAAGGGAATCAAAAAAATCATAAAGAAACAATTGACTTCATCCCAGATATAATTATCTCACTGCACAGTCTGCATTGAAGATGATTACTGTTAAATCATTGGCCATGCCAAAATAATGCAGCTAACACAGCACACACTTCAATATAATTGATAACAAAACTACATGTTTTATGCCTTTCTTCCACTATACCATAACAGCAAAATGCAGTTGGACGGTAGAAACACAGGAAAGATGACTGTGGGCTGAAAAGGCGTGTATACTGTATATACTGGTAAATATTGACATACATAAAGGTATCTTTTTTCACAACATCACACGAGTAATGAATTACAAGTTAACTGAACAGTGCTATAAAATTGATAGTGTCAGAATCAGAAAACTTTATTGATCCCAGAGGAAATTGCTTAATATACCAAACAACTAAAAATGTACTGAGAACACATGTTCTGTGAACACATCAGACAATCACATTTTGGAGGCTCTGTACATCCTATCAAACTACTGACTACATTGTACCATTTCAGATGTATTGCACATAATTGAATTCCTCTAGCACTGATATAAAAATCATTACCTAAAATGAGAACCATGAAGAATAACCTGCTATTTCCCAGGAAAATACATCCTTCCAAATAATAACCTAAAAATGGTAAAAACAAATAAACTACTTTCAGCTCATATAAATGCTTTGATTAAAACTAGTGCATTTGTTTGTTACTACATAAAGTCACTTTTCAGGTTGCATTGACACCTTTTTCACAGTGCAGTAAACTCTTTCAGCTATTGCAGCTATTGCCTGCCTCCTCACCTGATCCAGTTCACAAAGGGCTTGATAATCAGCTGCTGATCTGTGTCAGGTGTGTTGAGGCAGGGGTAATTGAAACTGTGTGTTGCTGAGAGTCCCCAGGAGCAGGATTAAGAAACACTGATATTTAACAATATGTAGAAGTGAGCAGTACTTACACTATAAAATTTAAAACAACAATGTAAAAAAACTATTTTGTTAGTCGATTATCACGTTTAAGTAATTGGCAAATAAATGATTGATTGACCTGGCCTGTAAATTTGAAGAATCTTAATAAAAATGTTTAGTCTTTTTGTTAAAAATGGAAAAATTCATCAAAGTATTGCTGCTGTATTGACTTTCACTCTAAATCTATGTTTGTTTTTTTTAATAAACTTGATTTATAGGACAAACAGTCCATAAATGTAAGCTACTATAAGAGGCAAGCAACAGTAAATTAAGCGATGTAATTATGAACACAAAGTTGTACCCTTTTCAAAATTATTTAACTGGTTTTACATTTTAATGAGCCGGTCTAATGGCATTTTATCACTGCTCTAGATGTTCTATAGATGAGCTGTATGTTAACATCCAGGTTGAGTTGATGGTATTTTTCATGCGAAAGCCGTATTTACAGAAAGAGCTAATTAACCAGTCTTATGTAGCTAGCTGATGTGCAATGTATGGACCTGTATGAGCTTTCTGGAAACCCCTTTTCAAAACCACATGCATTATGTGAAACTGCACCCATTCCTGCCCATCCCCTCAGCACCTATAACAATCTCCACTCTTCTAGAAAAGACTTTAGGATCTGGAGTGTATTTGTGGGAATTTAAGCCCATTCAGTCAAAAGAGCACTAATGTAGGACAAGAAGGCCTGGCACACAGTTCATGTTCCAATTCATCTTGATGATGTACATTTGGGTTGAGATCAGGGCTTTCTGTAGTTCTGGAGTTTTGTGCACAGGGACACAGTCATGCTGGAAAAGGAAAGGGCCTGTTACCCCTAGCTGGAAGCATATTTGTCTATGATGTCTTTGTATGCTGTAGGATTAATCTATTCCAAACCCAGAAAAACAGTCCCAGCCCATTATGCCTCCTCCTCCAAACTGTACTGTTGGCACTGTTCATTCTGGGAGGTGGCAAAAGTGGCATCATATGACCGCGACTAAAGTCAATAAGCTACTGCCACTACTTGTCTATGAAGACTGCATGACTATATGCTTGATTTATACACTTCTTTGCAATGGTGTGACTAAAACATCTGAACTCACTAAATAGCAGGGGTGTCTATGTGCCTTCAGCAATATGTATTTAACACTGTAAGACAATTAGTTAACATTTTTAGTAATAGCTGATAAATATTTCTAAAAAACAGTACCAATAAGAGCAACCACACAATCACATTAGCGGGTGTCAGAGTGACAGGGTACCACTCATTTCCTACCGAAACAGACAATTTGTAGCCGCAATTTATCAACAATCATCAAGCCACATTTAAACAAACAAAAAAAAACCCAGTCGGGATTTTCTCAGCTTCATGCAAATAAATTAACAACTGGCTCAAACGAATTGTTCTGACCACTCATAGACACTGGAGTCCCAGGCCCTCAGCCTCTGAATGTTTTCTTCCTGATGGCATTACAGATACAATGGTGCTGCATATATACTACATATTTTGCTGTCAGAAAGTGCACTGTGTCCATGTCATTATGCAACAACATGAGCTATCTTGAACACACCAGAGGCAGTGCTAGCAACGTGCTAGTGTGAACATAACTTTTACTGAATGTTCTGAAGAGGATGTTTTCTTTTCATTTGGTTGAAACTAAAATGGTGCTCCATGGAAAACTGAGTCAGTTACTTGTTGTAACTGTCTACCGTATTGTTTTAAGAAAATGCTCTGTCTTTCCTTCTTTTCGAACTTTTGGCCATAGTTGATCTTTTTCTTTAAGTGCATGTTCACATAGGTATGAACTTATAGGTACTCTTTACTCTGCACTCTTAAGTAACTCACTGTTGGTGCTTTGAAGACAAAAGATTGCATTGTAGATAAAAAAATCAAAAATAGAATTATTTCTTGTTTTTAGTTACATTAGTTAAATTATCAGAAATTTATTTTTAAAAGTTTTAATTGACAAACATACGTTTACATTTCCAATGACAATCATTTTTTCCTACCGTTACTTTACTACCCTAGTATACTAGTGAAACAACAAATGCCATATGTATATGTATACAGTAAAAGTATATTACTTTCAATTATAGCATAGATGGAGGAATTATTCTTATTCTTTGTCAGTATTTAAAGAACACTAATATTTTATTACAAAGAGTCCTGTTAAAGTGGATTCAATGAGCAGTGTTTGAAGCATAGAAGAAAAAACATTGTATCCATTGATAGAATGTTTTAAATATTGCAAGACTGGTGGTTCTTTTTGTCTTTTTCAATTTATCATACCTAAATTAAATATCAGGACATGTATTTTGTATGTAGGAAATGTCTGAAAAAAACACAGTGAAAACAATCTCTCTCACACACAAAATCACAAATGTAAACAAACAATAACCTGAAAGATAACCTGGAACTATAGGTGGTGCTGTCTGTGGTCCTGAAGCTCTCACCACAAAATCCCTCCTCTGTAAATCAAACATGAAACCACCCCCACCCAGTTACACACACAATGGTATTTTCTCATTGCTTCTAGAATCAAGAAGCCTCATAAGTACAGACATTTCCTGGAGTGAAACTGGAAACCACTAATAGAGCTCTTGGCAGCAAATTTCTGAAACGCTCACTGCATTTGATAATGGATCCAACCACCTTTATATTTATTTGTCTTCTAAGAGGCAGTGATTTTTTTGACAAAACAGAATACAGCAGAACAGAAATATGGGAGAACAGGAGCTCACCTTACATATTTACACTTAAAAAGACAAGACATTCAAGACAATTTCACCTCTGTGTATTATTAACTCACTCTCTCCTTCACTCTTTCACTCATTAATTTACTAGTTTATGCTTTCTCTCAGTCAATCACTCACTCATTCACTCACTCAGTCACTTGCTCATTACTACACTCTTTTGCAGTCTGAGAGGACCTGTGTTGTATTTATTCGTTTAGGGAAAAAATGCCCAGCGGCACAGCAAAATCAAAAGTTTGGCCACATTACACAGCAAACAGAGAAATAAATAAGTGGACAGCCAAAGCACAGGCTGAACACAGCCACAGTCTAAATCACACAACAGAAGACTGGGTGCAGTTAATGCCCAGACCTACGACCAAGGTTGAGACACAGCAACAGTCTACAGAGGGACTTCAAATATCTTGTAAAAGACACTTGTTGGATCCTATCAGCTACTTTACAGTTCAACATTTTTCTCTCAAAATCGACATGTGGCCCAGTGATATAAGACAAATAACACAGAACACACACAGACACACCCCTCCACCCCACGCACACACACATACACACACACACACATACAGTGACCCAAACAGTCCATCTTTGTACATTTTAAACTCTCAAAATTGCTATGTGGCTCAGTGACACTAGACAAATAACACAGAACACACACACACATACACAGATTACAGTCTCACTAGTCACTCTTTCATTATGCATCAAGCTGGGTAAGAGTGAAACAAATAATTGAGCAAATTCTATGCAACATGTGAAAATATATTGTAATGTTCACTGCTTAATTAAATGTAGAGGCCTGAAAACCCATCTATAAACTGTCACCATTTCAGGGGTTGGGAAATTTCACAGAACAGAAAATGTTGGCCTGTTTAATTAGACCTATTAGCTCAGCTCAGGCCCTTCCCTGGCTGTAGACAACATGACAAATCTACCCCATCCTCCGCTTACATCAGCCAGCTTCTCTTCATGGATAATAAGAGAATCAATGCCTGGAAATGGGAATAACCTGTAGGGCATCAGCTGGCTTAGAGGCTGCTGGCAGGTCTTTCTTTGAATTAATTTCATGGAGATAGGAAGCTGATGTCTCACTGGAAAAATGGCTTATGTATTTTTTTTTTACCTATACAGTTTTGTAGCAGCACAAATGATCAGAATAAACTGTCAAATCTCTGTCTTGTGACTGCATCTTAGCTGCATGCAACACCAGCTTTTCCAGCTCATTCACAAATGTCCAGTGTCCAAAAAGAAACAAATGGAGAATACAGAACGGAGACCACAGCCAGACCTGCCTGTCTGGGACTGGTTAAAAAATTATGACAACATTATGGTAAAAAACGTCAAAGGAATATATAAACTCTTAGGTCAATTGTAGAATATATATTTTTTTATTTTTTATTAAAAAAATCTTAAAATATGGTCAATTGTAGGATATAAACAGCTAACACATGCAAGTGAACTGAATAAATATGTCTGAACAGAAAATAATGTGGAATATCTAGAGGAAATATTGAATAAAACTGGCAGGTTACTTTACTGTCACATAAAAAATATTTGTATTTATTAATTAGATATTCCACTTCTAAAATCTATTCTTCCCAAAACTACAGTGTAACAACATTATAAATTAATATAATTAATATTTCAGACTGTTTTATTTCTCCTTCTTGTTCTTTGACACTTCGCTGTAAAGCACTGTTGCCTTAATGCTACATATATGAAAGCTGCTCTATATAACACATTTTATTTTTATTTTTGGTTGCTTAAAGTAATAAATATTGTTTTGAACATGCAAAGCAAGCTTTTAGACAGGTCAGTTCCATTATGTCTGTCTCCTCTTTTTCTCAGATGATTTGTGTGACAGCCTCGGTTTTAAATCTCAGTTTCTGCAGTCATTCACTTCATATGCATTTATGTCTTATTTAAAGTTTTTTTTTTTTAACAATAGGGATTTCTGGTCCCACCCATCCCTACACTCACCATCATCATCCTCTTCCTCCAGAGCAGGTGGTCCAGGGCAAACACGCGCCTGAAAAGTCTCACTTTATCCTCAGCGTCTTCGCCAGACAGGAAAAGAGGGAAAACTACACGAGCAGAGCAAATTCCAGCGTGTTGTCCAGCACAAACACTCTCGCACACACACCCAGACCGAACAGCAACTCGGGACCACCACACCGAGGGGCGACAACAGCAAAGACACGAGCTTCCGCTCGCTCCCTGCCAGAGCTGCGGTGGTGACGTCAAAGACAGCTCGAGCTCTGTACACGTGCGGGCGCGCCCGGCTCGAGGGGACCAACGCGCAACAGTTAAGTACAGCACGAGTACAGTTTGAGTACGTCTGGCGAATATGAGTCCAGGTAATTACAACACTTTGGGTACATACCAGTACAGTTTGGGTATGAGTACAGTTTGGGTACATGGGAGTACAATTTATTAGTACAGTTTGAGTACATATGAGTCCAGTTTAGATAGGAGTACAGTTCGAGTACACATGAGCTCAGTTATTAGTACAATTTGGGCACATATGAGTACAGTTAAAGTAGATATGAGTACACTTTAGATGTGAGTACAGTTTGTGTATACATGAGTACAGTTTATTAGTACAGTTTGGGTACATATGACTACTGTCTGGCCACATTTGCATATAGTTTGAGTACATGTGAGTATAGTTTGGGCACATATGAGAGTAGTTTACATACATATGAGTACAGTGTAGTCACATATGGGCACAGTTTGAATACATATGAGTACAACTCTGAGGCTATGCAAATATACATATAGTACAGTTTGGACACATGCAAGCAAGTACATTTCAAAAACTTATCCGCTTCTGTTGGCCTCCTAGCCAAACTCAAGTGAAGTGAAGTTTCTGTCATACGTGAACACACCACAGCACACAGTGTGAACAGCACGAAATTCTTTCTCTGCATTAACACACCAAGTGAAGCAGGGGGCAGCCAGGAACATGGCGCCCGGGAAGCAGTGTGTGACGGTACCTTGCTCAGGGTCCTCAGAGGTGCCACTAGCAGTCTTGGGAATCGAACCCACTAGGCCACCATCTGCCCCAGACTAAACTCAGACTAAACTAAACTTTTTAGACCAGGCTCTTTGAAGAACCCTTCCAGTTAGGGGTCCTGAGTAATCAGTTCTACTAATCATCCAATGGAAACCTCTGCATGTAAGTAGAGACTGAGCACATATGAATACAAGTTTGTTGTAGAGATTATTGTAAACAGTAGTTCTGGCGATAATAATACACCAAAAGTTCTAATTCTGTAATTATTTGTCCCTTTCATCAATATAGGATTTTGTCTTAGCTACATCTATAAAAATCTATAACCCTAAATCTTAAATGAATTTAAAGGAAAAATGTAAACTGCATACTAGTATTCATTATGAAACACAATGTACTTAAATGTGCTTAACCCTACCTTAATTTACCCCTGAAAACACACCAAATCCCTTCTTTTTAATTAAGTGGACATTAATTTTTGAAATGGACCCCTTAATTTTACTTTAAAATCAGATTTAAAGCATGAGTGTGTTAATTCATGAGGTTCTATTTTTAAGGGGCAAATTTGAAAAAATAAGGGGAAAATTCAGCAGTTTTACCCCTTAATCAGCCTTAATCTGTGCACACATACAGATTTGCCTGTACAGAAAATTTAGGTCAAAATTAAGGTAATTTTAAGGGGTAAAATTAAGGCATTTGGTTTTGTAATGATTATACCTGAATTGTAATAATTGTATAATACCCTAAACAGCTTATTTTATTTTCTTAATACAGTATGTGATTATGTTGTACCTCTTGACAGGAACATATGTATTTAGTGTGTACATGGAAAGGCAAAGCAAACAGATATGTTGTTAAGTGAAATATCAAGATACTTTCTACTATCGATATTTTCTTCTTTGTCTTGTCCTTTTGCTTTTAATTGTTATTATTAATAGTAGTAGAAGTAGTGTTAGTTGTTGTAGTAGCAGTTGTAGTAGTAGTAGTTGTAGTAGTAGTCATTTTAGTAGTTTTAGTTGTAGTAGTAGTTGTAGTAGTAGTAATTATAGTAGTAGTTATTTTAGTAGTAGTTGTTATAATAGTAGCATTGTAGTACTAGTATCGTAGTAGTAGTAGTAGTAGTGGTAGTAGTAGTACTAGGTGTAGTAGTAGTAGTTGTTGTTATAGTAGTAGTAGAAGTAGTAGTAGAAGTAGTAGTCATAGTTATAGTAGTAGTAGTTATTGTAGTAGTAGTGGTAGTTGTTGTAGTAATAGTAATAGTTGTAGTAGTAGGCCTACTAGTTATAGTAGTAGTAGTAGTAGTAATTATTATGGTAGTACTACATATAGTAGTAGTAGTAGTAATAGTAGTAGTTCTAGTAGTAGTAGATATAGTAGTTGTAGTAGTAGTAATTGTAGTAGTTCTAGTAGTAGTAGTAGTTATTGTAGTAGTAGTAGGAGTCATAGTAGTAGTAGTAGTAGTAGTTATTGAAGTAGTAGTAGTAATAGTAGTTATTGTAGTAGTAGTAGTTATTGCAGTAGTAATAGTAGTAGTAGTTATTGTAGTAGCAGTAGTAGTAGTTATTGTGGTAGTAGTAGTTAGTGTAGTAGTAGTAGTCGTTATTGCAGTAGTAGTTAGAGTAGTAGTAGTAGTAGTAGTTATAGTAGTAGCAGTAGTAGTACTACTTTTTGTAGTAGTAGTAGTTATAGTAGTAGGTGTAGTAGTAGTAGATGTTATATTAGTTATTGTAGTAGTATTAGTAGTAGTAGTATTAAATTAGAAAACAGGACCTGACAAAACTGACAACAAGGTGAAAAATGTCCAGTCCAAGGTTTTATCTGGTTCAGACTTGATATTTTTGGAAAAACATACAAACATTGAACTGAGAACACAGGCCACTATAAAGTGACCGGCCAGATATACTTTTTTCCACTCTTTATTTGCCAGCATCTGATAGCTTTAGTTGAATCTCAGTCACAGTATAGTAATGACTGTAATGACTGTTAAATGGTATCAGTTGTTATACAGTTGAACATCCTTTAGCTAAGTGAATTCATTCAGTGCTGGTGAATGCAGTGTATGGGTAAACAGTGGATTTGTGTAGGCACATCCAGGCTTGTGGAGGTTAAGCTGGCTTCATTAATCAAACACTGACTCCACCTCCACATGTCCCAGTGTGCATGAAGTGTTCTAATGACATCTTGTGGCCGAACACAACAATGACTCAAAGGAAAAAAACAACAGTGATTTAAGGGGAAGAAACAATTTGCAGACAATACTCATGTTGCAGTTTTAAGAACATCTTTTATTAGTTGTTAATTTAGTTTAAGCTGCAGCAGAAGCCATATATCATACCCTTAATTTCCAATAGTTTATTCTCTTTGTGCACATCATTGTGTTTAATTTCATTTAACTTCACTGTCATGAACCTTCATGATCTTGTGGTCCTGCAGCCTATAGCTGAAATCCCTCTGAGCCCCACTGACACAGAGGAAACTTTTTGAGAGATCAGACAGATGCCACATGGCAATTTCATAGCAACAACAAAATATCTTTAGGAACACTGTGCCACACTGCCGGTAAATGTGCCACTTTTTTGGTATATGAACTTGTACTTTCCTCTGATGGTCTATAGGAATTAGTATTAAAGCACAACATTCCCAACCATCATTGTACAATAGTAAATGTTTAGATAAAAGTTGGATTCTGTAGGCCTGTGGATAATTTTGCTGTATTTTTTGACATATTTTCCAAAAATTTTGTAAACGTATGGGCAGCAACGGTAAAGACAAGCAAAGAGACCATTAAAATGTTTTTGTTATTTATCCACTAGTTCTTACACTGAAAAAATGAGAAACATGTAAACTAAATTAGGTGAGGCTGTGCAGTAATGGCCTAGTGGTAGGAGCCTAGTGGGTAAAACACTTTCCTGTGAACCTGATGACCATAAAGTTGCAGGTTCAAACCTTGCTTTTTACGATTGTGTCCCTGAGCAAGACACTTAACCCTCAGTTGCTCAAGGGGGACTGTCCCTGTAACTAATGATTGTAAGTCGTTCTGGATAAGAATGTTAGCCAAATGCCCACTTTATATAATACACTCTTCTTGATATATCACACATAACTGTATGTTTCACCGGGTTATAAATATAACACATAAGCCTAAGGAGTCATCAGCATAGATAAAATCAGAAAATACATAATTAAATTAGCAAATGACAAATACCAGTCTCCACTATTAGAGTAATCATTCAAATGTTTCAGATCACAGGAGCTGAGATGAACTCTGCCTGCAGGAGGAAATGGATTTTGGAGCAGTGTAGAGAAAATCAAGGAAGATGGTGTGAGAGGCAAACTCTTTTCCAAGGATCATAGATGATCAATGGCAAGAGTGTGCTTTACTAGGAGGTGATCAGTGCTGTATTTAAAATCATTCTTTAATCACTGTTTCTTTTACTGGAAATCAGAAGCACTATAACAAACATGATTGTCATGTGCACCTCGGGGAAGGAGGCGCAGGTGCAGATTTCCATTCCTTCCAAACTTTGACTTTTATTTATAAACACAAAGAAGGCACAAGGGCCAAAACACAAGGAAAACCAAAACACTGAAGACTGAACTTACAACAGACAAAGGACGGGTGAATGACGGTGGACCGACACCTGAGTCCAACACAGAAGGAACTAAATACCCAAAAACTAAACACAGGAACCAAAGAGAACTCAGAATCGTTTAGCTTAAAACCGCTGGCTGTGACTACTCTCCCGACTATTGTACACACACAGATGTCCAAACAAAAGTCCCACACGGAAAAGGGCGGCCTCTAGTGGCCGCTGACCAGGGAAGTCACAGTATCCCCCCCACCCCAACGGCGCAACCCTGAAGCGCCAGAGGGACCACAGGGCGGAGGTTGGGCAGGCGGCAGCAAAATGCGGATCCCATGGGCCCCACACAGCCACCTTCCAATGGGTGCTCCTCTGGGCTGAATTGGTGCAGCCAGGGCAGCTCGTGTGGGTCCCACTCGTCTGCTCCCCTGATATTCCTGCAGGTGACGCCCCTCTGTGTCCGCCGGGTAGAAGCCCACCCACAGGTCCCTCTAACGCCCCCCTATTCCTGGGGGGAAACCCTGGTCCTTTCCGGGGGGCTGATAGCACCCCCCTCAGATGAGTGCGCCTCCTGAGTGCTGGGGGGCCCAGGCGCTTCTAGGGTGGCAGCGGGGTCCCAGGTCTATAACACAGTCAGAGGTTTCAGCTTCAGGAACAGACACAGGGGCTGTAGCTTTGGGGACAGACACAGGGACTGTAGCTTCGGGGACAGACACAGGGACTGTAGCTTTGGGGACATGGACAGGGACTGTAGCTTTGGGGACAGACACAGGAGCTGCAGCTTCGGGTACATGGACAGGGGCTGCAGCTTCTGGGACATGGGCAGGGGCTGCAGTTTCAGGAACAGATACAGAGGCTGCAGCTTCAGGAACAGACACAGGGGCTGCAGCCTTGGGAACAGACACAGGAGCTGCAGCTTCAGGGACATGGACAGGGGCTGCAGTTTCAGGAACAGACACAGAGGATGCAGCTTCAGGGACAGACACCGGGGCTGCAGCTTCAGGAACTGTCACAGGGGCTGCAGCTTCGGGGACATGGACAGCGATTGCAGCTTCAGGGACAGACAGGGGCCGCAGCTTTGAGAAGAGACACAGGGTTTGCTGCTTCAGGAACAGACACAGGGGCTGCAGCTTCAGGAATATGGACATGGGCTGCAGCTTCGGGGACCTGGACAAGGGCTGCAGCTTCAGGGACCTGGACATGGTCTGCAGCTTCGGGAACAGACACAGGGGCAGGGACCCGGGTCCTCGGAGCTGGCATGGGCAGCGTCCAGGGAGCCAGTGAGAGTATGGTCCTCAGAGCCGGCGTGGGAGTCGACCTTGGAGGAGTCCTTGGAGCTGGCGTTGAAGCCAGTGGGGATGCCAGCATGGGGACCAGAGGAGCACCAGGGAAGATGTTAGTCAGGGCCGGCTTGAGAGCCAGGGTGCTCGATGCGGGCACTGGAGCCCGCGTCCTCAGCGCTGGCTTGAGTGCTAGCCTGGGTGCTGACGTGGGAGCCGGCCAGGGGGACAGCGTGGGAACCGTAGGAGCACCAGGAAAAAGGTCCCTCAGAGCTGGCTTGGGAGCTAGTGTGCTCGATGCGGGTGCCAGATGATACATTCAAGAAAAAATGAAAAAGCTATTTTGATGTGAATAAAAAGAGTTTCAAACAGTATGCCATGGACTGAAAATGACTGTATGTGAGAATAGCTGAACTATTACAGATAGTCTAAATCAATGTTCTTTTGAATCCCTTTCCAAATCCCCCCCACCCCTTTTTACATTATGGCCCCCCTTTTTCTCCCTGACCAAAAGTAAGACCATTGAGCAAAGAGTTTATGCTGTTAATACGGTTTTATGTTTTTTGCATGCTGAAATCGGGTTAAAGTTGTGGAAAAGTGTAGCCTAACTGCTTTTCCTGGCAAGAGCAGTGGGGAGTCGGAGGGAGCAGGCAGCATCCCGAGGGTGGAGGGAAGAAAGAAAGAGAGGAGAAGAATTAAAGAAACAGTGAACTACTGAAACGGCTTGGCTTCTTCAGATTTGGAAATGGAAACGAAAACAAAAGACACGACTGGGCTCGTTCAGAAGGTAGGTCATGCAGATTATAGCAGAAAAGGTAGATGTGAGGAAAACCTGCTCCACACTGGGAAAAAAATTATACATTGGGTGTACATGATTTAAATGTGCCAAGTGGTTTCACATGCATAAAGTGTGCTATATAACACCAATTCTTGCCAAAAAAATACAAACTGAAGAAGTTACGATGATCTAATTTAGTTTATTCCTGTGCAACCATTTGGCACATTTTTTCTGTCCACTGTCCAATCTTTCAGTCCATAAAGGAGGTGAAGGTTAACAGTCAACGTTGCTTCTTCAGCAGGATGATGAGAAGAATTTTTTACTCTCACCTCATAGTAAGGAGCCTGATGAAGGAGGCACAAGCTTGATGACTGCTGCCTATTTTAATTTCATCAACTCCATTATTGGGTCTGGACTCATTGGTAGGATTTCGACTTTTGCCCATAACATTCTTGTACTGTTTCATGTTTATATGTTATTCTATTATATTCTATCATAGAACTTTTGTGTAGCAAATTCATTATATATATATGTTTTTTTAAAATAAGCTCAAAATGTGGCTTAAAATAACCTCTAAATGACACCCAAAGTGCCTGCTCTAAAAGTGCCAATTTAAATAGAATTTTCCACTTAAATTTAATGAAGTGAAGAACTGCAGTTTAATAAACTGTTGTGTCTTAAACACGGTCGATCAGTGAAGGGTTAATGGACAGATAGAGCCTCCATGTGCTCAGTACCTCAGTATGCCCCCTGGTGCAGAATCATATGACTGAGAAAATGTGACTAAAGGCTCTGATAGCTCACTGCAGAAAACAAACTCTCACTCATGACTCCAAAGAACAAGTTACTGTAGCTGGGTAACTTTGAACACAGAAAAGTACTGATCTTGTGTTTGTGTGTGCGTGTGTGTGTGTGTCCACGTGTAGGTTTGCGTGATAGACTTGGCCACACTTTAAATTGGTCAAAAGCAAATACAATGAACAATGAACAATGTGTCAGTTTTTTTTTTTCTGAGGGCACAAATCTAACCTCGTTTAGCTTGTCCTTTACTCCAAATCTAGTTGTGAGCACTTTGAAATTTCACAAAATGCTATCGCGCCAAAGAAGCCATGAGCAGCTCAGTTGAATTGCAAATATTTTATTTCCTCACTAGATCTAACTAAGAAGGTATAAAGAGTAAGAAGAAAAAGCTTAAATGTATCAGCATGGTTCTTAACAAGACTGAACATTTTCATTTTCTGTTATGTGTTTACTTTAAACAGGCCTGCCATACTCAATGGCGCAGGCCGGTCTTCCTCTGGGGCTGCTGCTGCTTTTTCTGGTTGCTTACATTACAGGTACTGAGACAGTTGTTTCCCATCATGTCCTAAATTTCTCCTCACTCCCTAAAAAGGGTCCTTCAGTAAAGGTGGATGTTGATGAGTCACTGCATTATGCAAAAATGATGCAGAGACTACAGTCAGTAATTCTAAACTATTAGGTTCACCTATATGGTCAGTGATTCTGATAAAATGGACAATAAGTGTAGATACAAGGTAACAGTACCTAACAGTACCTAACCTTAAATCAGTCTGTTCTGAAGGATAACATGTATATGATTCTTTAAAAGGTTCTAAATAGCACCAAAAAGGGTTTCACAGTTGATATGAGTCATATTGTAATGAGGCACTGCATATTCATATTTAGTTATCTTTGAGGATGTGAATTTTAGTCAGAGTGAAAACGCATATAATGTCAAAACATAAAAACTGTATTTCCCATAACTCTTTTTGGTTTAAATACACCAGCTACCCTTTACAATGTGTGAACATGTGATGAATGGGCCAACTGATATATTTCAAAGTTACTTAGAAAAAGTATTATTTTATTTTATGATAACTGCAACTGAAATAATATGATTATTATAAGACTAAATATCATGACTGAAATATTAATGACAGTCTGTATCTCTTCTGCAGACTACTCTATCATCATGTTGATAAAAGGTGGGAACCTGTCAGGGACGTGCAGCTATCAGTCACTAGTGCACAGCACATTTGGCTTTGCTGGGTTTCTGATTCTATCAGTCCTGCAGTTCCTTTATCCATTCATTGGTAATTACTACCCTTTCTTTTTCTTAAATACACGTATACATCAAGTACATAATGTGTCATGCTTAATGTGTCATGCGTAAATGGACTGAGGGCATTTTAACAAAAAACATGAATTCTTCTCATTATTTCATGCAGCAATGATAAGCTACAACATCATCACTGGAGACACTATGACCAAAGTGTTTCAGAGAATACCTGGAGGTACACCCACATACACAGAATAACTGTAATGCCAGTCAAAAGGTTTTGCACACCACAGGTTGTTTTTTTTGGGGTTTTTTTTACCACAAATCCATTCATTTCATGAACTGCCACTTTTATTTTTATTAAGCATTGCAAAGTGTGAGATGAAAATACGTCAAGTGAGACAAGTTTCCTCTACATCATAGAAAGAATATGTAACAGTGCATGCCTGACATCCCATTAACTGGCTGTGTGGTGATGCAGAGTCCAATTCTAGACTGTCCTTTAATTTCAAATGCACTCGTTAACTGTTTCATCCCATTGGCTGTCACTTAATAACTCGTTAAATATTGAACACTTGTCTGGTGATTCACATTATAATTATATTAGGTGGCTTTTTATAGGTCAGTAGTGATTAATAAAAAAAGACATTTTCTGGCTAACAAGGGTACCCAAATGTTGAAGATACTTTAAATGTATATGTTAGTAAAGAATATTGAGGGTATTTTTAGTAAATATTTAGTGAGTAACATGCAAATGTAGAAAATCTCAGTACATGCAAAAACTTTTGACTGGTACTGCATATTTTATCTCTTTAGTCACAGGCCTTCATTCAGAGGTTATTTTATTTGTGGCTTGCTGACAGATTTGTGTTTCCATGCTATTGCAGTTGGCCCTGACCACTTACTGGCAAACAGACACTTTGTCATCTTGATGTCCACCATTCTCTTCACAGTTCCTCTGTCACTGTACCGAGACATAGGCAAACTGGGGAAGGTATAGTTCACTTATAAGAGTTTCATAATGAAATTGACCAATCAAAGTCATCTAAAATCAAAATCAATCTTGTTACAGTAAATGAGCATTAAAGAATCAATATTGTGGCTTCTTTTTTAAGTTTCATGTAGTATGTAAACATTAATAAAGTCTTAAAATACACTACTCAATTCCCAGTCCGTATATGAAAACTACGGTGTTAAAACCGCTCATTTTAAATTCAGTTTTTGTGATACAGGAACCCATTTATTTATATACACTATATACAACTATTCGGCCTGCAGAAGTTTAGCATTGGCCATTCACATAAGAGTTAAAGGGAATGCTGCATTCTGGAATGCTTTTTAAATGTTGGGTAGCCAATAAGACATGCACAGTAATGTTAAGCAGTGTTAAACATGTTTAATGCTAAATTCTAAGGGAAATAAGAGGTTGGATTTTTTTAAATTAAAATGATTAAGACCACTTTTGTTACCTAAAACTATACAAATGTTACTGGAGCTCAAGGGAAAAATAAATATAGTAAATATGCAGGATAAGGAATCTTTAAAGTCAGGAATGTTTTGTCCTTCTACTTCAAAGTGATTCTTTTCATTTTCTGCAGCAACAGTGATAATATTTTTTTTTAGATATTTTACATTATTGGAAATGGAAAGTTGCAGCCTCTCTTTCTCAGGTATCTTTGGCATCAATCCTGTTGACTCTGGCCATCATCATCATAGTAATTGTGAGGGCCGCGACGTTGGGACCGCAAATGTACTGAGCTAAGCATTGCTGTGTATCTTCATCTGCATTATCCACATCTAACACCTGTTGCTGAAACACTCTTTAGACCTACTCAGACAAAATGGCAGTGCTTTACACTGCAGGCTTATTTTAAAGATATTAATCCTTAAACTCATTATCCAGTAAGTACCATAAAATATTCAGTAACTACTTTAAAACTGCTATTCACCTTATATAGTTGTGAGGGTAAGGAATGGAACTCTGGACCTGCTGACAGGCTCTTAGACTTGAAGTAATTAATTGTAATAGTTTTCTTCAATATACAGTTCCTGTATATGAACAACTACTGCGTCTCATATAACTGCATTTCATATTAGCGTTATTTAGCCATTTTGGTTGGGTGTACTAGGCAATCACAAAGCCTGAGAGTGGCATTTCAGATGCATTAACTTTTGATGAATCATTCTGATTTTTAATATGTAATTAATAATGCATAATTAAGTATGCCCTAATTTTGGCTTTAAATAAAATTTCCAATTGGAAAATTATCAAATCAAATTTGATTTGTGGTGAAATTTTCCATTTCAACTTCTAGAGGAGCACAACAAAATAATGAGGACAGAAATTAAAACTTCTAACGTTAACTCTTATGTTCATGTGGTCAATAGCCCCCCATCTGTGGATGCTTGGGTGTTTGCACGTTGGAATGCTATTCAAGCAGTTGGTGTCATGTCTTTTGGTGAGGTAGCTTTGAAGTAACATATAAAAATAATCTTAAATCATTTGAATGTACTTTTTTTTATGGTCCATCTCATTTAACATTAACATGTTTTTTACAAAATGTGCTTAAAAGTCTTATGTGAAATATATGCATAATATATGCTCTCCAGCCTTTATCTGCCACCACAACAGCTTCATCATCTACGAGTCTCTGCAGGAGCCCACTCTGCGGAACTGGTCACGCATCACACACATGTCTGTGGGCTCTGCTGCCCTCATCAGTGCAGTGTTTGCTACCGCTGGCTATGCTACGTTTACTGGGTACACACAAGGTAAATCAGGTTACGCATAGACACTTGACTGCATGTACACAAATGGTAAATTGTTTCTTAATTAATCCGCATGTCAAGAAAAATCAGTGTTATTGCGTCAATGACTGCTTCCATGCTGACATGATTTATTTCACCTTGAATAATTAATGAAAACAATGTACATATTTTCAAATTATGCTTATTGTTCTCTTATACTAGGTGACATATTTGAAAACTACTGCAAGAATGATAACTTGGCCACATTTGGTCGATTCTGCTTTGGACTTAGCATTATCACCACTTTCCCTCTAGAGTGTTTTGTGACAAGAGAGGTATGTTTTTATTTTACTTTTGGATTGAGTATCTTAAAGTAATACAATCCTCTGTGCTCTGGGTTTATATATTCTTTATTTCTGCCTGAATTTTCACATTTGTTCACATATTCAAATAGCCCAACATTTTGCATTACAACAGCTTTAATCTCTGATGCCTGGATCTCCACAAACCTGCATCTTTTGCAGACATTTTGCAGACAGAAGGCATGATGACTGCTCACAGATTATCTTTAGAATCTAGGAACAGCATCTATTAGTTAATATGCAATGTTTGCATTGCGTTGCCTAGAACACATCTGGGAATGTTTTCTATGACAGGTTATGTTAAACGTATAAATACACTGATCGACCACAACATTAAAACCACTGACAGGTCAAGTGAATGACACTGAGCTTGTTACAATGTCTTCTAAGGGGTGAGATACATTACAGTTAGTTGTTGAAGTTGCTGTGTTGGAAGCAGGAAAAATGGACAAGCATAAGGATTTAAGCGATTTTGACAAGGGCCAAATTGTGATGTCTAGAATCTTCAAAACGGCAGGTCTTGTGAGATGTTTCCCATATGTACCTACTACTAGTGACTCTTCATAGTAACGGAATTCCCTCTTTCACCAGCATAAAGCGCCCTGCCACACAGGGAAAATCATTCAGGAATGGTCTGAGGAACATGAAAAAGAGTTCTCAGATCTCCAGATTCCTCAGATCTTAATCTAATTAATCAACTGTGGGAAGTGTTGGACAAATTTGTCAAATCCACCTCTCAGCCTACAGGACTTAAAAGATCTGCTAACATCTTGGTGCCATATACCAAAGCACACCATCAGTGCTTTTGTAAAGTCCATGCCTCAAAAGATCAGAGATGGTCTGGTGACCTGAGGTGGGCCTGCACAAAATTAGGCAGGTGGTCATAATGTTATGGCTGATGGCTGTATTTTTGAGTGCTCAATTCTAGTTATTAAGAGCATGATTAAAATGTTCCTCATTTATAGAGAACATTCTGTATTTTATCTTTCAGGTGGTGTCAAATGTCTTTTTTAATGGACTACTTAGCAACGCTGCCCACGTCATGGTTACCTTGGTGATAATATCAGCAGTTACAGCGATTTCTCTCTCTTATGACTGTCTGGGTGTTGTACTGGAGCTGAATGTAAGTGTTGTACATTATGAAATACAAAAACATACGATCAGTATTTTAGTTCGTTTTCACACAAACATAAGAAAAACATTGACTTTATTTTATAAGAAACAATGTTTTGTAAAGCAATTTTAAACCATGACGGCCCCACTCTTCATGATCTGTTACATGTTTCACACTTCATTTTGATGCTTTATTGGAGTTGACTATAAAATCCGTGTTTCATTAGAAAATCAGTGTATATCAACTTGGATATGTTTTTGAAAAGAATAACAGCAGATGTGTAATGAAAAGCACATTTTTCATTTTTCTCTGATAAAATCATAATATAGCTCTGATATTTACTGTATGTGCAAAGTCTAGTCTCATCAGCATACATCATAAAAAAGGAAAAATCTTTAATATTTTTTTATGTTTTTTTTTTTAACTAAACGCTTCACATATTGTAACTGTTAAATATTACATTCATCTTTAAAAATAAAAAACAGCCACTAGAATCCTGTATCTGTGAGTCATCTTTGCTGAACTGGGTGTATCTGTGTGTTTGCAGGGCGTTCTGAGTGCCACGCCTCTGATCTTCATTATCCCCTCGGCCTGTTTCCTGAAACTCTCCGGTGGGCGTTGGTTTCAGAGGAAGAAGCTTATTCCGAGTCTGATTCTCATCGCTGGGGTTTCAGTCATGACCATCGGTTTGGTTATGACAGGACTGTTCCCTCAGGACTGCTCACATGGAGTAGAAATGTTCTACTGCACAAACAAGAACTCTTCCATTTTCACCACTGTGCCAGCCAATAGCACGCTACAGATCACAAACGTCACTCGGAGTCTTTTCTAACTTTAAACAGGGCTTTGTCCGTTGTAATATCCTTATATCACTATTTATGTGGTTTTTATGACATTACTACTTGTACTGTGTGCCCAGAAATGTAGATTTAAACTGATATATTGAAATGTACACAAATTAGACTGTTTAATATATTATGTTTTGCCGATATTGTTGTCATACAGGTGAAATAACCACAATGAAAAGACACATGTGGGATATCTATTATTTTTTTCAGATGCTGTTTATGCATTCAGTGGGTGCATAACAGCTAAACCGTCAAACTGTCCTGAACTTTATGACCCCCTGTGGAGCTCATACGAACTGCATTTCTGCCACAAGATGTCGCCAAACATACATAAGTAGATTGAGTTTTTGCCAATGTAACATTCATCTGTTCCAAAATCTCTATCTTCTCAAACCTAGTAAAAGGTATCAGTTCCTATAACAAACTGTATTTCAGTATTTCTTTCAATGTGTTTTGAGTATTTGTCAAAGTCAAACCCAAAATAGTTTTGTGGTTTTAGTGGGCCTAATGCAGTAAAGGTGTTTCTGAATGTTTCAGCAGCATGACACCCAGACGCTGAAATATATTTTTGTTCCATCCTAATAATTAATCAGTTGTTAATTTTAATGAAGTCTAATGTCTAATGAGTATGCAGAATGGGCATGAACCCCAGTCATTCCACCCCAGTCATCGTTTCTCTTCTTTTGTCAGCAACATTCTAACACAGTCTCATCATTCCTCACATACCACTCTCTATAATCAGCAGGAATGGACCTGTGATCATGACCACTATAATCCAGTGAGTCTGGCATCCCGGAAACAGCCCTGATCTCATGGATTAGTGGGCAAGAGAAAGCGTTGCCCAAGGCTGGGAACAAGAGAATTGCATTAATGTTGGTCCAGGTTCAGAAATGCAAGCCTGTTGTGGGACAATTGGTATTTTACATGATTCAAGTACCTTTACAGGGTGCATTCTAACCCTTGTATTAGTTAAACTAATGACAGTAATCACATATCAATATGTCACGGGTTGTCAGTGACTGAAAGAGGGTGTAGACCCTAGAATGATTTTTGTTACTGTTGAATAAAATGGCATGCATCAGTATTTTATACTTCTGCAGGGCACCACCACAGTGCCGGTTTCAACTGGCAACCAGCATTCTGTTTTGATGGATTGATTTTTGTGGTTTTAGTAGTGGTGAGGCTTTGCTGATGGCTAATGCTTTTGTGAAAAAACAACAGCATCGTATCAGATGCAGTATTTTTAGGCTACCACCCTGCCCCTCAGCATTTGTAGTGGACCCAAGAGGGTCCTTATTTGTGAGCTATTTCCATGGGTTATGGAAATAAATATATTCTATGTCCCTTCTATTTAATGCACAGTTGTGATTTGTAAGCACATGGCTTGCAAAAGGGCTAAGAATGGACAAATAAATCAAATTTAAGTGTGAAATAGTGGCGATGGTGAGGTCTACACAGTGATCAGATGTTTATCAATAGCTGCCCCTGTCCCTCCAGACCCAGCACGTTTTCGTGGGATGAAAATAACTGCTTACGTTTACTCTACAGCATCACTGTTGCCCTGGCAACAAGGAGGCCGTTCTCATGGCTGCTGACATTCGTTCGGATCATACCACCTCACCCGCCCGCGGGGTGTCCCGGAGCTTCATACGGTTTAAAAAACTTTTTATATGGAGACGATTTACCAGTATAGGGTATATATATTTATTAAAAGTAGCTATTTATCGCTCATCGTGTTTTCATTCAATCTCGAGCCTCCGCTATTTATTGATATTTAAAGAATCCCCGTTTTGCAACTTACGGGCTCTTCCAGAAAAAAAACAGACTCGAGCTGTCAAATGCTTGTTGCTCAGGGGGGAAGTCGAAGCTGGAGAAAAAAATTAAAGTGGCGAATGTAGCAGAGAAGAGCGAGGTCTCGGTTTAATTTCTCTACACCTGATTCGGAACTACTGAGGTCTCTATTAATAAGCCGTTTGAGTTCTGGACCGTTTCGTGTCGTTCTTGGCGCCTATTTTTGGGTTGACTTGTCCGTGGGTCCGTGCTGGGCGGCTGCGGTCTGGGCTTCGTGACTGTCGGGGCGGCTAGCAGCTCGAGGCGGAGGGGCGATGAGGTAAGCAGATGGAAAACTGCAGCAAGTTGCTGTCTCAGGCTCACTATCCTCCTTTCCTCTTTTTCTGAGTGTCTGTGTGTCCAGAAGTGTGGGTTTATGAAGGGAAGGTGGTGTAAAAGGTAATCTTACGCAACCGGGCTGAGGTGAAGGCTGACCGGGCGAGCTAGCTCCTCTATCGTTAGCTCCGTGCTAACTGGGCTACAGTAAGTTAGCTCCAAAACTTGCTTATGCTGGCTGGACTTTAGCCTTGATTTAATGGCCGTACTAGCTATTCACGAAATACAGGGCAACTTTAACATAAAACTGATGTACATACAACAAAAAATAAGTCTTACACCGTTTTCAAATCTGCCCAGTCACTCTACGACACACAACTTGACTTCACTTTCATTAATAACTGTGTAATATCTGTTGAATAAACATGTTAACGTCACCCCTTTACAATTAAAATGAATTTTACATGTGTTTTTGCTACACAACTGTTTTAATCTGTAGTTGCCATAAATATCAGGCCTAAACTTCCGTTTAAAGTGTTTATTACCAATTTTGGGGGTTAAAATATTAATAACATCGGCCTTTTTATAGTTTATACACAAGAAGGCCTCGTCAGCAGTCGTACAGACTCAATCTGTGTTTCAGCCGAACGTGAAATCAGCTGGCTTAATAAGCTCAGAGCTGCTAAAGCCCGAGCAGGAAGGTCTTTCAGGAAATGTTGGGGCAAAAGGAAGGGTGAGGTTGGGTCCAGTCAATGCTTCAGCGTTCGTTTTTAGTTCATTATAAAAAGGCCTGCTTTGGATTAGCCTGGGCTTGTGGTGTAGTGTGGAAAATAACAGTCATAGTCACACATTTTTACTTCTTAAGCAAACATTTCCCTTGTTTCTGCTTTTTCCTGACCTTAAATGAGCCAGATTTTAATGGTCAGAGAGAGGAACAAGTTCACAACATAGAATAATGCAGGAACATACCTGTCTTCTTCTACTAGAAGTGGAAGCCTCTTTTCTGGAATTGGAAAGGCTTAAAGTATGTAAATATTTGTTGTCTACACAGTCCATATGTAGAAACTAAGCTGCAAAACCAGTCAGTTTTTATGTCAGTTTTGTGATGTCACAAAACCCCAAATATTTCCATATGTCTCCTTATTCAGCTTACAGCAGTTTGGCTTTGCCTATTCATGCCAAAGTTGTAAAGAGTGTTTCAGCCTCAGGCTGTCTTTTGAATGAGCTGTAATTCAGGGCAGCATATCAGAAAAGAAATCAGTAGCATATATTAGTCTATGTGCGCAGTAGCAAAAACAGCCTGTTTAATTCTATGATGGGAAAATGGTCATGTAGGAATAAACTATGATGAATTATAAAATCTTTTTGGTGCACAAACCCATCAAACATCAGGGAAAAATGAAATAGAAGGAAAATGAGGAAACAGGCCCTTTGAAAACAGCTCAGACAATCTGCCTATAATGGTTAAAAATTGGCCAATACATTTTACTTTTGTCGAATTACATGAACACCTCGCTTCGTAAGAACATCCAGTAAAGCTTACTCAGAGCTGCGATTGGTCACCCTGTCAGAAACACCATGATTGGTTGAAGACTCATTTGCATATTGCAGCTTTCTGCATTATTGCAGACACAGATATCATGATAACAATTAACAGATGATAAATTATGCAGTACTTGCTTCCATTAGCCCTACAGCTAGCAGTTATACTAATTTGATTTTAGTAAGTAACATATTTTTAGCACAAGTATTTTATCATTTGAACCATAGCTGCAGTCTGCAAGCCACATCTGAGCATTGTGTTAAAGTGGGCTTGTTCTGTTTTTGTCAATGCAGTTCAGGTCTGGCCTAATTTAGACATGTCGCCTCTGGCTCATAGCACCCACTTACAGCTTCACAACTTGACCAAAGAGCCATACTCTGGGGCCTTTATTCTGATCCCTAATTCGTAAGGGTGTATACATTTTAATACATAATAGGAAAAAAATTATATTTTAATACTTTTGTCAAAATTTTTAACTGTACAATTGATACTCCTCTCATTTCATGGAAAACACTGTCACTGATCAAAAGCGGGCATCTGGCTGCATCCAGTGTATGTGTGGGTCATATGCTACCACCACACCAATTTTAAAATTCAGCTGTTTATTTATTATGCACAATTAGCTGGACAAATGAACAGCATGCTATACTTAAAATACAAATGAAAGACATAATAGCTCTGAAATCAGAAAAAGATTTGTAAAATTAACATTATGAGTATGGCCATGGCTGTAGATTGAGATTTGTCTATTTATTTTATAGAACAATGTCATTTTATTAATATAATGTAATCAAAATTACAACCCGAGTCTCTGAATCTCATGCATTATGATGGTGATGAAGAGGACATCACAGTTGCTTGTATAGATCATTTGTATATAAATAAATAATTGTATGGGACGGTCATAAAAGCAAAAGAAAAAACAATATTGTAAATCTTAATTTGAACGTTTTCTGTAGACAAATACTGTGCCAATTCCTTATAGAATTTTTTTTTTCGGGACCCAGAGCATATGTTTTTTCCTCAAGGCCATAATTCTCACACTTCAAAGCCAGTTATCATAGCAAAAATCCTGACACACTTATACACACACATGTACACACACATGCACACTGGTTTAGTGCTGCATTTCCAGTGATTCTGACAAAGAGCGGTAGGAAAAAAACTGGAACACCCACACAGAGCCAAAGGTCAGAATATTGAACATCAGAATGTAAAACAGTATCTCAACCCACCTGCAGCCGGTTAAATCCACTGTTTACACACACCTACAGCAACTATGCTTGTCATAACCACTTACAACAATATTCCTTATGAGCGAGGAAATACAAGAACCGCATTTATACATGATTTGTCTGGTGATGAAACCTTTTTGTCTGTTAACACAGACATTTAGTTTGCAAATACAATTTGGTTCTTTCACTGCCCTCTGGGTATTTAAGTTATTTTGAGAGAGAGAAAAACACAATTGCCCCAATTATGTTTTAATCCTTTGGGAGAACAAAGTGAGTTTCATTTAGATTAGTGAGATGGTGCCCATCTGAAATAGGGTGATGCATGTGGCCTACTTACACTGCTGCTGTATTAAACTAGCTGCCGTGGCTAGTTCAATACCAAGCAGTATATTCACATTCATATCAGCTGAGTTGAGTTATACCCCCTAGGTTACCTCAGGACTACCGTTAGAAATCATACATATGTCAAAATAACTGCTTTAATCATGACTGTATTCTCTTATTTGGATGTTGCCAAAGATATGTGTTGTGACAGTTGCACTATTAGTGAAGAATGTGGTGCCCCATTCTGGTTGAGTGAACCTTGATCACTTTATGGCCATCAATATAAAAATACTAACATAGATAGCATGTACATACATCTTAAGTTTATTTAAGGATATGACTAGAAATTAGTATGTTTTCTGTAGTACAATAAATAGGCCACATGCATCATCCCACTTTAGATGTGGTACAGAAGTGCTCAGCTGGTATTAAATTTTTATTAAACACAGGCAGAGACTGGCTCAAGGTCAGTAGCATTAATCAATCAAAGTCAGATTTATCAGTCCAATCAGCAGGAGGCTGGTGTATGCGCAAGCATCGATAGAAATAGATTGAGAGATGAGAGACGCTATGGTGACAGATTGACATTACAGTAAGCTTTGCAGCATCATAGTCAATGACCTACCTTCCTTTCTTCCATTAAACTGCATCAGGAGAGAGCTTAGCACTTATGCATTGCACCTTTGCACATACTGGCTTTAGAGCTGCTTGACTCTGTTGTCGTATATAAATCACAGTGGGAGTAACGTGCTTATACAGCTATAGTTTAAACTGTATAGCTGGGGGTATTTTCTCTAAATGATCTTTCTTGCCTTTAGCTGATACCATTAAGTGTCTGTTGTCCTCAGCACTTCCTGTCTCTGCTGGCAGACAATGTGATTGCAGGTATTAAAGATTTGGCCTGCTCTGCTGTCCTGCCATTATGAGCTCAGATTGCTGAGAACTGCCCAGACTGCACTTTAACACAACATGGTCTCTCATGCGCCAGGCCAAGTAACCTAGAACTGTCTCCGATAGATTTTAAAAGATTACAGACCTAGTCACATAGTGACAAGGCAGTCTCCATAATTGTGTATTCAGTGTAAGGGTAATTAACCTATATTATTATTTCCTAGGCTTTCATGAAAATGTTAATGTATCTGCTTCACAGATTTAAAATATTACAAAACAGTGATGAAAATATTAGTATTTGGTACAAGAGAAAGAAAAAAGTCAAATTGCTTGAATGTGTCAGCTGCCCTCCATACTGTTTTAACATTCTGTGATGGATATAGTAAAAGCAATGGTCAAAAATGACTTGGAACAAAATCTTGTTATATTTTATCATATACATTAGGGTAAATAATTATTACAGAAAGATTTTGTTATGAGATGCAGTGTTGTCACATAATTTGTGGTTTGTAGGCTTGAGACTGCATGCAATAATCCATGGTATGATCACCATTTGACCATAATATTGATTGGAAGAACATGGAAGAGGCGCTTCCGAAGAAAAAAATGCCCATCAGTATGCATAAGATGTGCCACAAACATGAGAGCCTGTTATTAAGCTACAGACTGAGGAGGCTATTACTTAAGGTGGAGGACACGTTTCTCTCGTAACTCGTTGCACCATGGCAAATGTGGTAACAGCACACAGAAGCCTGCTTAAACCAGAGAATCTAAACATGCTGATGTTTCTGGTCAGAAATCTGCTGACCTTGTTCTCGCTTTTTTTGGTATGGTTTTGAAAAATCACTCTTTTTCATGCCTATAAATTATATCTTGCAATGTAAAAAACGAATAAAGCTCACTGTGCTAAGTCGGCCTACGAACTACTGTTATTGTAGACTGCTATTACCATTAGGCTGAAATATGTGAAATTTTATTGTTGTAGAATGTTCTGAGGCCAGTCAACATATGAGGATAGATATTTACATTTACATTTACAGCATTTAGCTGACGCTCTTATCCAGAGCGACGTACAACAGTGCTTAAGTAGTCTACATATATAAAAATATAAAAATTATTACTCTTCCTCAAATGCTTTTAAAATTATTTTGCCAAAAAATATGTTGTGCTCCACTCCCCATCCTCTGCCATGCATATTTTGGTGTTTTCCCTACGCTAACACACCCAATACAATTAACTGCAAGCCTTTCCTGAGTAATTGCAGACACACTATACACACACTATAATGTGCAAGACAGGGTTGTTCTAGGACCAGGCTTGAGACCTAGAGCACAACAAAAAATGTCTCTCAACAGTCTTAAACTGGCTGCAAATGTTAAGAAGGATGTTAAGAAGTTATATTCAGTCATATGCAAAATTGCTGAACACCCCTGGTCAACATTTGACATTTTTTGTTGAATTTCTATGTGAAAATAAATACTCATCTCCTACAGGCAAAATGCATTTTCAAATAATTTGATGAGTTTAACATACTGGTAAAAAAAAATAATACATTTAAATATCAAATGTGCCAACTTTCCTCCACATTTCCCTTTATTTTGTCCTGCAAATAAACAGTAATTGTCCCCAGAATGTGCATATTTAAATGTACCATATTTAAATGTGTTCTCTACAAAAGAAATGTACTTATTTTCCCTTAGAAAATCAACAAAACATGTGACTTGACTAGGGGCGTCCAAACATTTGCACACGACTGTAGTCCCTGCTTTCACAAACACGTTAACGCCATTTTTCAAGTCAAAGTCAAAGTGAACTTTATTGTCGTCTCAACCGTATACAAGTATACAGAGAGACGAAATGGTGAAGCTCTGGTTCCACGGTGTACATATAGTAGAACAGACATACGACATTGTGCAACAAACAAAACAGTGCAGATTAGAAGTAAGGGTGAGTGTGTGGACAGCTCACTGCGCATTGTATATAAATATAAATTAAACAAAATGTGCGACGGTTGAAGAAATTTGCCCAGTATAGTCAGTATAAACAGTACAACAGTATAAAACGGTATGAGACAAAAGAAAAAAAACGCAGCCTGAGTGTACATTCTTTGTGCATTCTTAAAGAGTTGTATAGACAATATGACCAGTATATAGACAGTATAACTAGTATAACTAGTATACCCAGTATGACCAAGTATTTTCTTTTCTCTGCCTCTGCTTCTATTTGTAGTAAGGGCTACACTGATGTGGTGAAGATCCCAGAAGGCTCGACTCACATTAAGGTGCGTCAGTACAAGCCAAAAGGCCAAACTCGCTTCACAGCGTACCTAGCCCTCCGCCGGCCTGGAGGAGAGTACCTCCTTAACGGCAAGTTCATGATCTCCACCTCAGAGACCGTCATCTCCCTGAACGGCACTATGCTCAACTACAGTGGCTGGAGCCAGCACGATGAGGCGATCCACAGTATGGGGCCGGGGGCTCTCCGAGAGAGCCTGGTTCTGCAGATACTCGCGACCGAAGCAAAGAAGCCACTAGACATACGCTACAGCTTCTTCATGCCACGCAAGACGCCACTACCACCACGGACCACCCTGTGGCTTTCTGCCACAGCTGCGGCTTTGTCCTCTGCTGAGGTGTTGACAATGACCACAGACATGCCCTCCACTACTGGACCTCCATCAACGACCCCACCTGGTCCTCGGTGGGTGACAGGGCCATGGATGACTTGCTCCAGAACTTGTGACACGGGCTGGCAGAGTCGTACAGTTCAGTGCAAGGACCTGCAGGGGAAGCTGAGCAAGGCGTGTCCTCTGGGAGCTAGACCTTCAGCCTTCAAACACTGCCTTGTTAAAAAGTGCTGAAGAAGCTTCAAGGAAGCAGACTTAGGGAATGCTTGCTCTTCTGGAATGTGTGCATCTTCTTCCATGTCCACAGCGGAAGGTCTCGGATTGGAGCGCGTAGGACCTTGTGGAGCAGAACCGTGCAAGTTTATTTACGCTTGCGGTCATGATCCTTCTGATGCTGTTTCATGCCCTAAAATGTCGCTGTGGAACTTCGACTGAATCAGTTCATGTTCTGACAGTGACTTTGGATAAGGAGCGCAAGCCCTGGCCTCTAATGCAAAACAGTGACTTCATCTGCGGTCTGCATTCACTGACGAGTCGACAATATGTAGCCACTTCTCTCCTGATGACAACATCTCATTGTCCATCCACTCCCCTTTTGGGTCCAGTGTATTCTCGGTGTATGCCCTTCACCAGATCCGAGTCAAACTGCAATCCAGCAAACAGAAATGAAACTTACAGACTTAACACTAAGGACTGCAAGTAAATACAGTTTGAGCTACAAGTAAACAGAGCTATATCTGCACCACTGGACGACTTCTCTGGCTTTGGAGTTTGATAACTCTCACAGTGATGCAGCCCTTCTACGAATGGGAGTTTTCAAACATGTCTAATGGAGCATATTGGTGACCAATATCTGTTGCTATTCTCTAATTTCTTATTGAACTTTACTTCATAACACTGACATATCCATGCCATAAACATGTCATGGCATCCATCATGAAAATTACATGATGATAACATGACACTTATTTTAATGAACAAAATCTGTCCCACAACTCATGACAGCATATAATATCTGCCATGACCTGTTTATGTCATGTTATGTCAGGGTTATATAGCACACATTAAGTCAACTGATTTTTCTTCCTAACTTTTCACATTCAAGCGTAAAATCTTTTGATTTTTATGCCTATTCCTTTATGTGTTCAGGATCACTGTTGCTTAGAAGGGACCTGGATTCCTGAAGCATAACAAGTTGGATGCCATGCAGAATTCTGAACACTTAAAGGAATAAAGGAATCGTCCAGTTTTAAAGTCTTTATCTGGCACATCTGTAGTGTACCATCAGTTACCAAGGGCAACCATTTAGATGTATTTCCCAGTACTTAGAAAAGTGAAACGAAAACACATTTATAGTTGGAAGAAGCATTTGGTGAATTCCAGCTTGTAACTTAAACTGTAGCTCTGTGTAACTGTTCTTTCGGAGGTGGGACAGGTTTCCCAGAAGAAATGTGTTTGTGGTAAAACAATACTGAAGTCGTGGTGTGTGCAGAGATTTCACAGGTTGCGCCCTAAACACCACGGACACCAGAAAAAGAAGAGAAAGTGTGATTAGAAGTTCAAAAGTAGTGTAAGACTTGCGAGGATAGCTTTGCGAAATAGATTCTCTGTATTATTAACGATGTGCAAATGACATGTTTGTTGAGTTTGTAGGTGAAAAAGTAGTACACACCCTCTTCAAAGAACACACTTCAATATGCCATTTTAATGCATTTTCCATTTATTTTCTGAAATTAAAATATTGGTGGAAAATAAATACTTTTGCACACGTTTTTGTTTAATTTGTTAAATTAACTAGACAGTAATTAAGCGCACTAAATGTGCAGTGCGTTCTCTGAAGTGGCTGTGTACAATGTCTTTCAACCAGAGGCACCCAAACCTTTACATATGACTGTATTTCAAACATTTACTCACAGAACTCAGCAACTGCCTACTGTGTTCTGTTACAGATTATAAGTCCTTTTCTAAGTACAGGAAGACCCATAAAAATGAACGCCAATTAGATTGACAGTGTGATACAGGATGTATGGACAAAGAGTACATTGAGAAAAACTGAAATATTCCCTGAATGCACGCACCCCAGATGAACATGCTTTCCCTCATGCATGGACACAGCAATATGGCATGCAGTCTACATTCATACTGAGAAGACCAAACCTGATAAGCAGCCCCACTGATGCATACAAACACCACTGCCACTTCTCAGAGAAGTGATCCGTCTTGGAACGTTGAAAAGCACTATAAACACACTTTAGAGCTGCAGCAGATGGACTTAAAGCACATTAAAGAAGAACGTTTACAAAGGTTCTTTCAAATTCAGGCCACTAAAGGCACTTTTCCATAGGCATACAGGAACCGTGCTGTACCTAAACTGTACCTCGCTTTGATTTTCCAGTGTATCAACAGTGTGTCTGACTCAGTTCTCTTCCCACAGTTTATGACTGATCCTCGTCCCAAATCCCCGTCCATGGAGTCGAACCAGCACAAAGTTTGTGATATTGTGGCCTAATATTATTATTTAAAAGTAACGTTTGAGCCATAAGTACCCGATCCAGCTAACTTTTTAGTGGTGATCTTGTACACCTTCACATTTCTCACAATATTAAAGATAAAGTTGTTAGTGTCATAGAAAACTCCCACTGAAATTTATATTCAGCCCAAACAGATCCCAGTGCTTGGCCTCTTTCCATGTTGTGATGACAACATTTCGACCAATCAGAAGGCAGTGATGCAGTCGGCTCACTGCAGCCCAATTTTGACCCTGCCACCGATCAGAACCGTGATAGCACCGGTGCAGCTCGGGTACAGGACACTTTATTTGTAATGGAAAACATTTATATGGCACAGTTCCTTGTGCCAGTGGAAAAGTGCCACAACTAAACAAGTTACAACGAATGTATTTAGTACCATACGCTGCCTGACACCAGTCCACACAACTCACCCAACTTCAGCTCTGAAGACCAGAGCTTTCAGCTCATCTTTCATGTATCCAGTACTGTCTGACTCTCATCATGGGAAAAACACATCTCTTTGCTGAATGACAGAAAACACAGCACTGAAATTATAATTTATTGTTTGTACAACTGGTATGTGAAAAAAAAAATACGTGATGATTTTATTTATTGTTCATGTTTTGTATCATAAATACTATTTAACTAGGAGTATGAATATGACTGAGCAGTATATTTTTTTTTAAAGATTGTTTTCAGTTTCTAGTCACCCAATACATATATATATATATATATATATATATATATATAGTCTGACTTCTTGGTGTTTGTCTTTTGAGGTTTACGCTGACACGGTCACATTAGATCTAGTTCAAATGTTCATGCAAGGTCACATTAATATAAGAAGAGACAACCTTCGAACCTTCGATACAAGTTAAAGGGAAATTCTGAATTTAAATGGTTAAGATGTAAACAAAGCCATTCATGGTTTGGCGTGAAGTGCTCCATTCCAGAGAATCGTATCAAGTCATAATTATTAACAGAAGTGGTGATGTGAACCAGATAAGATTTACCACAATGTTAAGGTATTACATTACTTTGTTTGTAGCATTTCTAGGGTGGAGGAAAAAAATCCTGGAGGAAACAAAATCCTGATTGGATCATTTTCCACTCAATGTTTAAACATCTAATCCTATTGTTTCCAATCAAAAGTTAATAAAGTGAAAGTAGTAGCGCTGGGCTTGCAAAGTTTAAATACAAACAGGATTCTGTCTCAGAATTGAACGTTTTACCAGTTCTCAGAAGTCATAGGGCCTGCAATTTCACATCAAAACACTTTCAACGACTTTATTTACATCAATAGATGAATTCTTGAAAAATGGTGGATTTTCCCTTTTTATTATTTTCCTCTAGTAATCACAAAGATTAAATGTGTGAAAATTTAGAGTTTATTTTTATGGCTTTCCTAGTGAACATCATTCAGATTGTCCTCTCTCATTTCTGCAGAGAAGCCTCATTTGTGAAACACCCAGCATCAATACTATAATTTACAATTTACTTCTTGCGCAGATGCATGTTAAACATGCTGAGACAACTGAAGTATGAATAAAGTATGAATTCAGTTCTATGGTGTTTGACTTTCTTCGATACACCACTTCCTGCAACAAGACAATTTTCATAACCCATTCATAACCCACTGGGTAACTGTAACCCACAGTCAGGGCTGACACAAACATACAATTCTTGTTGATTACTATTTGCTTTATAAATGGCTGCAATTAACAATTAAATCATCTAAAAACACAGTGTCTTGGCTAATTAGCTTTATTGTTTCATACTGAAGATTGACGACAGACAAAATTCACATTCTGTTGGCTGTGAGTAGAGGTGCATGATCATCCATTTTTATGGCCGGTCCTGATTTCTTTACAGCCAAATTAGTTCATTTTTATTATACTAGACGCTCACACAGTGGGTAAATAAATACATGAAGCACATTGGCACATTTCCACTGCTTTCCTTCAGCTAAAGTTACAGCATGAAAGAGTAAAAAAGATTCTCTATTAAAAAAGAGTAAAAAAGATTCTCTATTATTAAAGTAAAAAACTGTTTAGCACAGAGAGTCACACATAATTGTGCTACATTTTTTGGTCTAGGTGGAGCTGTAGCATTTAAATATAGCAGCACAAATCTACATATTTACATTCCCGTATTTTTTTTTGTAAAATTGCAATACAAATCAGCCAAAACCAAATGAACAAACTGGCAGGTGTGTAGACGGTCAATCATGTGTTTGGATCAATCTGATCTGATCCAGTTTTGGCTGGTTATAGTCGTGTCCCCTAGTTATTAAGAAAATTATTAAATGAACTAACAACTGTGAGCCTCGAAATTACTTCTGAACGAGGCGATGTTGAACTCATGACTGAGCACTGGAGAAATGTGAGAGACTGGTTTAAATAGTGGTGGGAATGAGGTTATAGGTAAGGATGGGGCAAGTAAACAGGTGTGAAAAGTAGTGACAGGAGGGAAAAATACCTCCCCAAGGTGGCCCTTCTGTGGCCAGCAATAGACAGCCCTAAGACCCAGCAAAGGTTTGCTTCTTCTAGAGCCTGCTTGATGACCAGCAGGTCATAGTTCTGCTCAGCTGGGGATAGGCACTGTGAAAAGAAAGCACAAGTTTCTGTCTTTCCAGCTGAGGAGGCTTGTTGGGACAGCACACCCCAACTCTGAAATTTACGGCATCCATTTCCACAATGAAGGGCCGTTCCAGTTTGAGATGATTCTTTAAAAACAGCTGAAGGACAGTGCGGATATGTGCCATGTACTCAGTGGGATCCCGAGCAAATACAAGTAAGTTATTAAGGTATACATAACTGGATCGGTCCAAAGTATCTCATCACGTCATTGGTAAGAGGGGCATTAGCTAGACGAAAGGACATCACATTCGTAATGGCGAATCGGACCGGTGAAGGCGGTCTTCCATTCATCCCCTTTTTAAATATGGACCAAATTGTAAGTACTGCGAAGGGTTGAGCTTGGAGAATACCTTGGAGAAGCTTGCTGGAGTCTTTCAAATGTGGTTTTCATGACAGGGACAGGGTTCTAATTCTTGATGGTAATCTTGGTTATCTGTATGGGCTTCAGGCATGCGGGGTCAAGCACTGATTTGATTGGATTGGGATGCAGCAGGGGTGCACAATCTGGGATTAGGGCTGACCAAAACCCATTCCTTCTTCATAGTCAGACATCGTTGCAGCAGGCAAGGGCAATGAGAGCCTCCAAGTCTTGCACCGGTTCTTGGGAGGCCAGCTCATCCTATAGTTCTTCTGACAGACCTTGGTGAAACATAACCAGCAGGGCATGTGAGTTCCATCCACTCTCTGCTGCTAATGTGTGAAAGACTGTGGAATAGTTGGCAACACTTTTTGTCCCGTTCCAGAGGTGGAGTTGTCTACTTGATGCCATCTAACGGCTGTCTAATCTTGGACATTAAGGTAGCGCTGCTATTGCAGAGGGTTCTGTTGCTCCCAGATGCATATTACCCATGGCAATGTCTGTCCTGTAAGCATCAAGACCAGGAAGGCCACCTTGGAATGTTCCATGGAAAACAGGGAGGACTGGAATAGGCAGGGGTGGAGGGGCCAGATGATGAGCAATTTGGATGACTTTCCAACAGTCAGTTCATGGCCTCCTCATAGCACTGTAAAAGGCAGACTTCAGACGTGATAGCAGTCCAGAGGAGGTCAGTTTCTGTTGGCTCAGATGTCGGCTCAGTCGTGCTGTTATGACTTTAGGTCCAGGAATTGAACCTGGGACATTCGAAACAAAAGAAAAGAAAAGAAAGCTTCAAACAAGAAAAAATTAAAAAAATAAAGAAAGACAGCTGGAAAGTGAGAATAAAAAGGAAAAGGCGCAACTAGAACAAATGGAAGGTGAACAGCTCTGGGGCGAGAGCAAAAAAACAAATAAGGACAATGGGGAATGAAATGAGAGCAAGCTAAAAGAAAGTGGTGTAGAACAAAAAGGTAAAGACAGCGAAAATGGCGGACAACGGAGCGTTGAAGAAGAGGGAGTGAGGGATAGAGCAAGGGGAGGATTGAAATGGAGCTCAGGGAACCAGAAAGGTTAGAGAAGTGAAACCAAATAATAGAAAGCGGGCGAGGGAATTTACCAATGACAAAGATAGGAAAGGTAGAGGGAAAAACAGTCCAGAGAAATGAGGAGAAGCATGAGAAAACACATAGAGAGGGCAAGATAGTGAACTAAAAGGTAGTACAGTGAGAACACAAGGTGGAAGCTGAGAATGAATTGAGTGAATTCAGAGCTGCGGGTAAAGCAAAGAGCAACAGGAAGCCAAAGTAGCAAGAAAATTGGAAAGATGCAGAAATACACATGGAAATATACTTTTAAACATTACACATGGAAATACTTTTTATACTTTTTTTGCCACCTGTTGTACTACTACCCAAGATTTAACAGTAACATCCTGAATGCCGGGGTACAAGGTTTCCCAGCAGAACATTGCCCAGAGCAACACACTTCCTCTGCCACTTTCCTTCTTGACTGATATATCCCAGCCCACTGTAATGAGATAATCAATGTTATTCACTTCACTTGTTGGTGCTTTTAATGTTGTGACTGATTGTGTATATAATATATTAAACGGCCAGTGAGTGGAAGTTCCACAGAAATGTTGGTAACACTATAAAGTCCTCATGGAAAATAAATGATAAACAATAAATTACATCCATTGACAGAACTGTTATAAAATTTCAACAAATTAGCCTCTATGACAACTGATGCCTGTTAGAGACTTTACAAATATTCATGTAGGTTTATGACTGTTGTCATGGGCAGTTAATATAGGTAGGCTGTCATGTCGCTTAATGACACTTCAGTGAAGTGCTACTAGTGTTTTTATTTACACTTCAGTGTCACTGCTAGGTTGTCAATGGCCCAACACCCAAAATATCCAGCCAAGAGTAGCTATTTGGTCAGAAACTGATCAGTACTAACAAAGTGGTGTGGTTTCAGGTTCTTGACAGTTCAAGTTTCCCATAGAAATGCTTCGTAACACTAAAAATTCAGTTGTAAAGTCAAAATTTAAAACTATCATGACTACCTAATGTCTACACAAAAGTGTTCTGTCTCAACGTCAACGCTGACCATTGCAACATCCCTCACTACAGAAGCTTGTTAGAATAAACCTTTATAAAAGTTAGTGTAAGTTTCAGTTAGTTGGCGTCAAAGGCTTACACAGGTGTCATGTAGCCTTACAAACAGAATCCTTCGGTGAAGTATTATAAAAGTTCTTACCTTGAAAGTTTGTAGATTTGTGCACCAAAATTAGTTGCTGATGTAGTGCCTCTCAAATAACAGCTTATCCAATGAAACAACACATATTTTGGATAAAGGTTCAGTAGATTATTTATCATTGCTTCATTGCCAATATGATTCTGAATCTGTGCACCACAAGACACCAGTAAGGGGGCTTAAAAGGTACATTACATTAAATGTACATAGTTTATTCATTAAAACAAGAAAGAAAGAACATTTTTTTCCTGTTCATTGAATGAGTAGATGTAATTACTGTACCTGTGTGTGTGTGTGTGTGTGTGTGTGTGTGTGTGTGTATATA
>JBBJLS010000002.1:16373321-16414078 GCA_037577275.1 Bryconaethiops microstoma | reverse complement strand
TGTCCCCTGTAGTTAGGGAATGGAAGTCGCTTTGGATAAAAGCGTCTGCTAAATGCCGTAAATGTAAATGTAAATGTCTTCAGGCGACGCTTGAAGACAGCGAGGGACTCCGTGGATCTAATATAGGACATGGGTTACACATTAAAAAACAGATTACAGGACACCATTGCTTTTCTTAAAGCTACAGATGGTGAGATTGCTTACTTTTAAATCATCCAGCTTGACAGTCATCAAGATTATACTATCAATACTGTAGGCCCAAGCGTAGTGGTTTGCATTCATGTTTGAGTCAAACGTGCTGATCCTCATGTGGTGATAACATAAATAGGCTCTAATGTGGAAAATTCTTTTAACAATTAAGATGATCTTAACACTGTAATGCTTTTAGGAAACTGAGCTCAAGTGTGATAGTATCAAAATCTGTGGTCTGTATTCGTGCAGTCGTGTGTTTGATTGTTGCTGGGCAGTCTTAGCCTGATTTCTCTGAAGTGAGTATTCATTCTCTCTGTTCAGCAGATCTCCCTGGAGTAAGTGATTTAATAGGATTTCTGCTCCATCCTGAGCTGAAACAGGTCTGGCAGACTGCTGCTTGCTTAGACATCTCAGCATAAAAAGTCAGCAGGGTACCATTCCACCAAACTTTCAGTCACAGATCATAATCTGTTTTTTTTCACAGCCTGCTTATACAGGACTTAAAGAATGTTTAAAATCTCCTTCAAACTCACGAGAAACTGTAGCAGCCAACACGGCTTTGTTCAAAACTGGTTTATTCATTCATGTGTGTGAAAGGCAAACTGTATGTTGCTGAATAAGTAGGTGGAGCACAAAATAGATCAATTAGGTATGCTTGGCCTTCCTTGTGGTTCATTACAATTATCACTTGACATTTTAAAACAGGGTGGGCTGCTCATAGGTGTAGGAGTGTCAAAGTGCCTAATGTTTGATGTTTTAAAATAATATATATATATTGTATATTCTCTTCTTTTTCTGTTTCCTCACAGACCATTATCAAGAAGTGCCTTTTACACAACACCCTGCGTAGCTGATCTCTGGTCCCTGTCTGACTGTACCACCCACACTCCTCTCTCCCCACCTCCGTCACAGCACTAATCCCTCCATCTCAAACCATCACTCTCTCCACCTGACGGGAGCATTCATTCCACCCAACAGGAGTCGACAGCAGAGCAGGACAGCTAACAGCCACAGCCAGGAAAGCATAAAGAAAAGAGAAAATAAACTGAAACCTCTTTTAGAGTATCCGAAGGAACATGCTCTGCAAGAACAGTTCATTTTGCTGATAAAAGTGAAAGTCCGATGCTCTTCTTGTTTTCAGTGCCACAGAGCAACCCTGTTTCGCCTCTCAATCTCCTGTCAATCAAACAGACAGACGTGTGATTCAAAGCCAGCCAACCAATTGCAGCCATTACAAAACAGTCAGACACTGAACGTAGCGAATAAGTGCCCATATCTGATCATCAGATTTTTGATTGTTTAGTCAGTTTCACTGGACTGTCAGCAACATGTCTGTGGCATTGCCAGCTGTGCGTGACACTAAGTGGCTGACTCTGGAGGTGTGTCGACAGTTCCAGAGAGGCACGTGCTCTCGCAGTGATGAAGAATGCAAGTTTGCTCACCCACCCAAGAGCTGCCAGGTGGACAACGGTCGAGTGATTGCCTGCTTTGACTCCCTCAAGGTAAGAAATGTTAGGTGAACACTTAAGTAATGTATTAATAATTACTGTATACCAGCTGTGTGTAAGCACCTTAACACTGCAGTCCTCTGGGATTAATGGGGATATAGTCTCTCTCTCCCTCTCTCTCTTTCTCTGTTTGAGTTAATCTCTCTGTCCTGCATGGTGCTGATCTGTCCTGCTGGATTACTTTGGTGTCTGAGGTTAGGGCTGAGCAATAGGGACAAAAATCCATATCTCAGTATTCAATACAGTATTAACATAATATAAAATTAAATTACAACAAATACAAGTACATTTGTTTGTGATTTTGTTAAAAATAATAAATAAACATTCCTGGTTTTACAGTACATTTTAATGTTGTATTCTCTGTTTGCTGTCATATTTCAGGATTCAGTTTTAGAAATGGAGGTTCCGTTTTAAAAATTGAGGTTGAAAACCACTGAATTTGTTTAATGTTAGCAGTAGCACCTTAGCATCTCTTCAAAACATGAAAATCCTGTGTTGAATTACAAAATGCGAAGTCTTTAATTCCATATTGGGATAATAATACGCTTCCGGTGTTACACGCATCTTCTTAAGTGCGTTCATCCTAGTCTGCCCTTTAAACATCCCTGAACGCAACTGAACAAGCTTTCTGCGTCAGGTCTTCCCTATAGCTAGAGGTGACAGAGGTGGTATTTAGAAAAAGAGACAGCAAGAGAGGAGTGGATGCGTTTGTCTGCTGCTTGTCCTCCATAGCGGCTTTGTCGCTAGGACAATCCTGTGCACACAATTTGGATCATATGATATTACTTTAGGGGGCTCAGCACATGATGGCATTAAAACATAGACCCAGCTCTGTGTAGGCTTTTACACACACACACGGAGGCACAGCCCTCAGTCACGGTGACTATTCACTACCTCTTCTGACCCCATCATGTCCTGCTGCTCTATCTCACTTCCTCTCTCTTATTTTTCTCCCTCGAATCCCCCCCACCCTGTCTCTCTGTGCTTTGTTGTTTTGTTGTTTGCCTGTGTTGTTTGTGCTGGCTGTCAGTCAGTCTCTGTTTGAAAGCCAGTTTTCTCTGAGAAGGTCTCTGAGGAATTGTGAAGGGGGGAGGATGGTTAATGTTTGCATCCATGCAAGCATTTTCTGTTTTACAGTAAAACTAAAAAGCAAATCAACTCGTTGTACAGACTGACACAGTACATTGTGAAGTAAGCCTGCGCCTGGATATTGATAGTATTTGATGCATGTTAGAAATGAACTGTCAGCAACATGTGGGTGTATAGCTGAGTAATGTTTTGTCTTTGTGTAAAAATGAGATTGATGCCTAAACCGTAAATCCTTCCTTATTGGTTGGTGTCTAAACCTTAAATCTCCCTAATCTGATTATGAAACTTTAGGCTATTTATTGTAAGATTAAGACTGAATTAGAGTAGTTATTTTGAATCTTGTATTATTTAAAAGTTTCTAGTGATCTTCTGCATCATAAATGGAGCGGTAGGGCTTTCACACCCAGTGTTTGTGGTGCGGAGCAGCAGGCTCTGTATTCCCTAAGGAGAGAATTCTCTGTGTTCCTTCCCCTTATGCAGACTGACACTCTCTCTCTCTCTCTCTCTGTCTCTCTCTTTCTCTATCTCTATTTTGATCCGCTATCTGGAAATGATCATATCCTTTCAGCAATAACTTAAAGGCTGAGGGTCACTGAGCATCAGGGTCAATAGATTTTGCAGGTTGTGAGTTGCCTTGGTGTCATTGTGTAGGCACAGCAGTAACAGTAAAGAGGAAAAGCAATGTCTTGTTTTGAAGGTAAAAATGTATTTTGAGAATGTGTTTTTTTTCTTCCCAGCTGTGGTTTTAGGTATTTTTTTGTCCAGTAAATTGGTAGATGTATTAGTAACACAAAGATTTAATTTTTGTTCCATTTCTCATACTCACTAAGAAAAATAACTGCTGTTTATGTCAAATCACAAGGAAATATGCTAAAGACATTCTCATCATCATAACATGCCAGGAAATCAGCAGATGGCCAATGTTAGTTCAGGTGCTGCATAGTCACATAGTTTATAGGCCAAAGGTTATTCTGCATCCTGTTCAATGCTGCACAGACCTTTCCCTGGGCTGCCCTCCTTTCCAATCATGACATTTGCCATGACTACACATCTCTCTCTTGTTGTCTCCATGCCCCCACCTATTTCAGTGATGTTTAATTAATGGCATCTCAAAATTGTGAATGAGTCTGTAGTTCATAGCAAACTAAGTAATTTTTGGATTGGCATACACATTTCATTTCATTTATTGTCTTTGTATAGATATTGTGCAACAGGCAGTGTCACAGTGTAACTACCATTGGGATTGCATGGTGTTTCATGCTGTCTTCAAGGATTGCCACAGTATGCATTATTACCAGGAGATTTGTTAAAGTGTCTATACCACCTTCATGCCATTTCATCGTGCATTATTTCAAAACTGCTAACAATCAAAATGTTTAATTACATGCTAATTACATGTGACAGCAGGGTGCAGTTCAGTCAACCAGTAAATAAATGTCAAACCATCTAACAACAATTGCTAAATATAATATGGTGCTGCCAATTAAGAGGGAGAAGCTGGTTGGCATTAGTGTAGCTAGCATGATAACAGCTCTCGCCACAGAACAAACCTGATTTTGATCAATTTAGATGATAATGCCTCAGTTATGAACTATAGCGAAGCAACTGTTGTTGGAGGAATGGAAAGACGAAACCTGTTTCTTGGTGTTTAGATATGTGAAGCGCTTGATGAACTTAATGTTAGCTTAGCAAGCACGCAAGCATGTTTGCCAGTTAAGAATAGTTCAGTTAGCAGGTCAAACGTGCCACACACCAAAGTAGAGGTTTGAAAAGGGTGGACTATTTGAAATGGGTGTTCTGCTGACATGAACATAAATGGTGAAGACTCATGTTTCAGAGAGCCATTATTCGTCTCTCGTCATTTTATTGCCTGGGGTTTCTCAACCACTGCCACAGATTTTTTATATCGTCCTCCACCATGCAGTGAAGGTTGATGATTGGGCCAAAATAACAATCACTGTATTATTTCAACAAATTAATTACATTTAAAGCTGTTAAAACAACCTTTAAATAAGTGGATGTATGTATGAATCATTTAGCTCTCCATTTTTTTTTTTCTTGACAAAATCACACAGCATTTGTCTTTGGAAATATACTCTTCTTATTACCTGCCATTACATTTGCTATGAGCTACACGTAACTGTGCTGCAATCCTTGTATAAAATATTTCACTTTTTGACCAATATTAAATGTAGATGTAATTACATGTCCATGTTCCATTTGCGAACTGCAAAAAGGAAAAAACATGTTAAATGTTTATTTCCCTAGTAAATATGCTGGACCTATATAATCTGAGTACGGACCATTAGCCTCTTTCTTTTCACTTTAGTGTGTTGTGTCAGCTTGAGAGTAATGGAAATAATTCCATTAATAAGCCCTTATTTTCATCAGTGTCAAACAGTGTGAGCAGAGATATGTCGTACTGTACACCGTATGTGGGAGTGAAAAGCATGGAAAAGCTGTGTCTCATTTGCACATAACTGTATAGTCTAAAATTTCACTTGCCACAAACTGTATTGGAAATTTTCCTACTAGACTGTTAGTATCGCAGTACAATCTGATTTTGTATGCCATGCAGCACTTCCCCCACAAGTTGAGTGATGTGTTAAATGTCTTGGTGTCCAGAGAATGTATTGTGAAAAAATACAGTATTTGCATTAGAGGGAAAAGACCCAGAGACCAAGACTGGGCCTGTCCTACTATTAAATATTTAAGACTGTACTGTTTGGCCACTGAAAAAGAGGCTTTAGCAGTACAGTTGTGCTTTTTCAGCAGGCAGTATTGTTGCTGAGCTCCCAAAATAATGTGTAAAATTACACTCTAATTAGAGCCACTCCTGGGCTGAAAATCACCAGCCTTACTTCTGCCCTTGTGTTTTTCTCTGGGTGATTATCATGACTACACTTACTTTCTAGAACTAGAAATACCCGTTTTGCCTCTATTGTGTTTATCTACATGTGATTATCGTAACTATCAAATGTCCTAGAACTAGATACTCCATATTTGCAGAGTCAAAGTCTGCGTAAAGTTTTACCACAGTTTGGATTAGGATAGGTGTTGATTGACCTGGGCGGTATGAATAAAATTATCATTATCAATGTAATCTCAAATGTGCAATATGAAACATAATTTTTCTGCAACTCAAGAATTAATTTTCCAACGTTATTGTTAGAAGGTTAAAATGCCGTGCCGTTTTAAAAATTTTTATAAGGTGCTAAAGTTTGAACTTTTATGTAACGGATTCCGTATCGCAATGTGGTCACTGAATTCTGTGTGATAACTAAAATAACACTGTTGTCTTACAGTGTCTCTGCTCTGTCTAGCAGCTTTTCCTTTTGCTTTTCAACTGGGCTGAGGCTATTTTATTGTTTTTTAATAATAAAGAAAGTAAATGTAAACTGCTTTTTGGATTTGAGCAAGATTATGTGTGCAATTTTTACTTACATACAGTTGCATAAACACAGTTGCATAAGTACTGCAGCAAAAAGTATAGATAATTTATATTTTGTAAATTATAAGTATTGCTTAGTATTGCTAACACTTTTTATAGAAAACTAGGACTCTTTCTGTTTTTACCTCCTCTTCCTCACAAAATACTTCTAGTTTTGTGATTTTGAGTTGTATTGTGTGCACAGCACGTTTAAGATCTACCCACAGTTTTACAACTGTTCAAATATGAGCTGTTCCAAAAGCTTAATTTTGTGTCATGTTGGATTTTAAGATATGTTTGGATGATATTTAGTGGAATCCATTCTTCAGTCTACCTGTGCAATGTTTTGTGTGTCACTGGTTGAAACCTTTTCTTAAGAGTAAAGTGTTGTTTTCATGCTTCTCCAGTGCTACACTACTAATCATAACTTTTGTGATTGTGGCCATATGAGTTTCATTTTTACTCATCAGTCCACAGCACTTTTTTCTAAAATGCTTCTGGCTTGTTTAGGCGTTGTTTTGCATACTTCAGATGTCGACTTTTGTGATAAGGTTGCAGGTACTCTTCCATGCAGGAAGAACGGTGCACCACCAGTCTCAGCTCAGCCTTACTACAGGTTCTTTGTTGTTGTATAGGGGGTTTGCATTCCCATCAAAGTCAGTGTACGGGCAGTGCTATCAGAGTTTTCTTGGTCTTATCTAACATCATTTAATTTCCTTTCCAACAGTGGAAATCGGTAGCTTGGAAGCACTATGATATGTTTTTACAGCCTTCCCTGCTTTGAATGCACCAGTTTGCATTATTTTCAGATTCTCAGCCAGCTGCCTAGAGGAGCCCATGGTTATTGAGTGTTAACACAAGGTTTGAGGAGTCAGAATTATTTGCGCTCTGGAATTGTCGTCAGCCAACAGTTCCAAATGACAGTTCTTGACAAGTCTAACCAGTCCTAATGAGCTAATTAAATTAGAGATGTTATAACTGGAAGGTGTCCAAACTTCTGACCCTGACACAATCGCTAATTTGTTTATTTATATTATTTAAGCTAATCAGATGTAAATTAACTGTGCATTCACATTTGCAAAAATAATTTTTAATCGTCTGTGTTTATTTATTTTTGCTTCACACACACATGGTCAAACACATAGTCTGTGTTTACTTATTTTTGCTTTGCACACGCATGGACAAACACACACACACACACATATGCTCACTTTATTTGTGAGTGAAGCGGTCATATGTACCATGGACCTCTGTGGGAAACTGGCCTTTCTCCTGAAAGAGGACCAGATTTTGCCTAATGGACTCTAATGTAAAAGGGCCCTCTGAGCTCTCACAAAACTTTGCAGTTCTGTTCCAATATAGATAGATATTTGATTTTGAGAAAAGACATTCGTCTTCACAGAGCACAGCTTTATTGCTAATATGACTTTTCAGTTGATTCAAAACCAGAGGTCCTAAAAGTAGATAACAAATGAGATGAGACAAAAACACAATGATCATCAAGAAACTTTTGTTCATGCCAAGGTACATTTCCACAAACATGTGTTGTGCAGATCAGACTTTGATAGATCCTTGTTCTTTAAGTAAAACAGAGTGTGTACTCACACCTGATTGCCATCCTATTGATTGAAAACATCTGATTCTAATATCATCTTCAAATGAACTGTTAGAGGTTCACATACCTGTGCCACTTACAGATATGTACGGTTTTTCTCAGTAAATAAATGTCCAAGTATAATATTTCTCGAATTATAGAATATATATAGAATATATGGTTTTCTTTATCAATTTTTTAAATAAAATAATGATGATTGAGATCATATTTATACAGAAGTATAGAAAATTATAAAAGGTTCAGAAAATTTCAGGCACCACTTTAAGTGCTGAAATCTCAGCCGTTGTTTCGTAATGTGTATATTGTAGTGCCTGTTTGAAAGTTAAATGTTATGAGCTTTCCTGAGGTCACACATGAGCCAGCTGGTTTGCTGGAGGTGGGCCTAAGAGAACCGTAATCCGGAACTGCACTCTCAAGCCTGATGACATAAACAGTTAATGCTAACAGGCAGCTGATTATGTACGCGGTCATAAGAGGAATCAGGGGCTCGTCTGTAAAACAGCCTAATCAATGGTAACTTCCTTAGGGAGTGCTGAATCCCAGGCAGTATTATGAGGCAAGTCTGCAAAATCTGATCAGGGAAATGGATATTTATTAAGATAGTTTACCGTGGAGAGATTTTAATAAGTCTTCTAATCCTAAACTGTTAATGAAATTAGTTGTGTTTGCTGAAACTCCTTCATAACCCTTAATTATTTTGGGTGTATCAATGGGGTCGGAAGCTAGGAATTTGTGTTTTTGGAGTAAAGTCTCTCAGACATTATGAAAACAGTATGACTATCAATAGGGCTGGGTAATATGACAAAAATGATCGTTATTACAGTGTGATGTTTTAAGCATATCATTGATTTCTTGTCAGTACTTAAAGAACACGATCCAACAGCATGTTTCATTAAGAAGAGAGCATGCTAAGTTTAGTTCATTTGTTTTAGAGCACCACAGTAAATAATACACTAAATAAAAACATTTTTACTGTATTTGACAGGATATTTTTAGTTTGGCACCACTATTTCTTTGTAACTTTTCCAATGTCAGAAAAGTGTCACCCCTGTTTGTCAGAGATGCTCTGTTCACCTTTGACCAACTCTTGTATTACCATTACTTAGTCTTACCAATACAAATCTCCTGCCCGGAACATGAACTCTCTCGAAAGAGCATAGAATATAAGTTCACACACACACACACACACACACACACACACACACACACACACACACACACACACACCTCAGCTCTTCTTTTCATGTTGTCTGTGTAGTCTGGTTCAAAGCTACGGTATTGACTGGCATGGCTGCATATAAATACCCCGGCTCTTCTACCACCCAGACAATCAAATATGTTTTGACCTGTTCACTGCAGTCTGTCTAATATGTGCTATGCCCCAAAATTCACAGTATGTGGAAGTGCTTTTGATTTGCTTTCTGTTTGTATCACTGGATCAGACCTGTTTTATGAGGCCTTATCCTTTCTACACATAGAAATTATATTTAAAATTTATCGTGTATTCAACGTATCACATACATATTCGTTTTTCTCCTGAGACAACCTGTAATGTTGCTACATTGGCCAGTTATTAACAACAGTGCAGCAGTTGTCCAGTGAAAATGCCTACTCAACAAGGAGTGATGCTGTGACCTTAGCCTGAGCGATATTATTTTAAATGCTTTGTTATTCTGTAGCATTTGCACTTGCAGTATTGCTTGTTTTTTTGTCAAGTGAAATAGTACAGTTTTAGTTTTATGTATTTATATTAAATATGACATCTGATTCATGTTTTACAGACCATGTAATTATTGTCCTTTATATAGTGTTGTGTTGTCAGTTTATCACAAACAGCAACCAGAGTGTTCTTTTTTTATGAGATGCCCTAAACATAAAGGCTGGTATGAATAATCATAATGTGAGAGTTGCCCAAAAACTGCATATAATTCTCTTATCTGAGTGCATGGCTTGATTTTCAGGGTCGTTGTTCAAGGGATAATTGTAAATACCTTCACCCTCCATCTCACCTGAAGAGTCAGCTGGAAATCAATGGGAGGAACAACCTGATCCAGCAAAAGACAGCTGCAGCCATGCTGGCACAGCAGATGCAGTTCATGCTGCCAGGATCCACCTTGCCTGCTGTGGTACGCTACACCTGCTAAAGTCTATATTTAATGGCTAAACTCAGCTCTGATCTCCAGTATCTAATTTTTTGGTCTTTCTTTTAACCTTGAGATTTGTGGACCGTACAGTTCAATAACATCAAGAAAAATCTCTTAAACCAAAGAGTTTCACAGAGCAACTCGCTGTTTCATCCATTTAATGTTTGAAAAATTACAGTAAATGTAGCCTTGATAAAAATACTGTATTATACCAGTTATTATATGCACTCTATTACTGCAAATGAATCATTTCAGCATCTTTATTTGGAACAGTTAATGGGAAATCTTGGCTTGTTTATACACATTCAGTCTGTTGAAGTACCCGCAAGACGTTCCTGCCAGGTTCTAGGTGAAATGTTGAATTTTGGCAAGAGAGCTTAGCTCAGCTTTGGGTTATTTGGCAGTTTGTTGCTATTGGATAGGGTTGCCATTTGGATTTTGAAGCCTTTAGTATTTGTCTTTTGTAAGAAATATTGTTACATTTTTTCGTTGATTGCATTTTGATCTTTGTGTTTTTTATCTCTCCAGTCTTCTTTTCCTGTTGGTCAGAGTTTGGGGCCAGGTCCTGGAATCAGTTACGCCCCCTACCTCTCTTCTGTCCCTCATGGGATGGGGCTGGTTGCAACAGAGATGCTCCCAAGTAACCCTGTGATTGTCTCTGGAAACCCTGCAGTAGCAGTGCAGAGCTCAAACTCCGCTTCATCATCTCAGAAAGCACTGCGTTCTGACAAGCTGGAGGTACGGACACACAGTTATGCCTAAAGTGCTGATAAACATGAAAAGATACACACAAACGCAAACACACACGCACAAATGCATACCTTCCTATAGTATACATATACCCTCATGCAGTCCTAACAGTGTCATCAGTCTAAAGGATGCTGCTGATGCCACTGCTCCTTGTGTGTACAGGTGTGTAGAGAGTTCCAGCGAGGAAACTGTTCCAGAGGAGAGACAGATTGCCGGTTTGCCCACCCAAGTGACAGCCCCATGATTGACAGCACTGATAACACGGTGACCGTGTGCATGGACTATGTTAAGAGCCGCTGTTCTAGAGAGAAGTGCAAATACTTCCACCCTCCGGCTCATCTGCAGGCACGCCTCAAAAGCTCTCAGAGCACCCAAAGCACTGCTGCAGCCGCTGCTATGGTGAGGCTTGGTAAACACACATATACAGTGAAAACACACACACCCTTCACAAGACTCAAAACCTCTCCTAGAGCCAGGAACTGCTGCTGCTACCCCTGCTGTGCTGAGAATAAGTACACACACATATACATGCACACACACTGTAATACAAGACTGACACCCTTTCACAGCATAAAGAACGGTGCTGCTAGTAGTGGTATGGTGAGCCTAGATTCCCCCCCCAAACATACCAATCAAATGTGCACAGAATAAACAGATTGCCGTTTTTTACAATCAAATGGCAACCGCTGTTAGACACGGCTTCTGCTCATGCTTCGTTAGTTTATCTTAAACATACTGGCTGATCAAGCCTCAAAATGTGGAAAGTACTGTTTGTGTGTTTTATAGAGGGCTTTTAACTTCAGGATCTTTAATAATCAAAAAACTGTCCTTTGGGTTGTCATGGTCTTGTTGAGCAACTAATGAAGCATCATCAGTATTTACAGTTTCATGCTGTAATAGCGTTTCTGCAGCTACTGTTTTTAACAAAACTGTGCTTAGGACTTAACGAAGATAACAATGATTAAAACCTGTTTTGTTTGTGTGCATGCATATTGTTTATGTAGTAAACAACATTCAGGTTATTTCATTTTTTTGTGTTTTTTTTTTCCTCTCACCTCTCCACAATGCAATGCTGTTCCCATGATGCACCTGTGCTTGCTGTATGTTAATACGCTTGACTCCCATTGGCCCACTGCCATCATGTGTTGGCTGCGTGCTGTGTGCAGACTCAGTCAAGTGCCAAAGTGCTGAAGCGACCCCTCGAGGCAACTGTTGACATGGTACTTCACCTTTCACCTCTGGCTTTGCATGGTCTTAAATCACTGTTATTGTACTGTGGCCACTCACAGATTTGATTTTGCTTCTTCATTTGAAATACAATAAAGCTCATCCCGTACGTGTGGCATCATGTACCCTCAGCTAAAGATTTACCTTCAGATCCTCAAGTCTGACAGGCCTAAGCTCTCATATTTTGTACATGTATGTTCAGCATCTTAAAGTACTTCTAAGACATATTTAACTACAAAGGAAATGTCTTTTACTTGGTTGTAGTGTCCAGTGTATAGATATTAAGTGTTCATTCGGTATGTCGTGCATTCATTTTCTTTTTCTTTCCCTGTTTTGCTGTCTCTCTGTCTCAGGGATTCCCTCACAGTATGTTGCAGCCATTGGCTAAGAGAGTGGCTCTGGAGAAGAATGGAGGGCCCGGGGGTCTGTTAAACCCCACTGTCCTGCACTACCAACAAGCTCTCACCAACACACCACTGCAGCCTTCTACTGCACTGTTCCCTACAGGTACACACACACACACTCACACACAAACTCACGTTTACACACACACACACACACATACACACACACCACACACATACACTCACACCACACACATACACTCACACACACTCACAGCCACACACACACTCACACACACATACACTCATACACATGTTTCTTTCAAGTTTATGCTGCAGCACTGTGCCTTTACAGTCAGATTAGGCACACCTTAACGCAGCCTTTCTTCCATTCACATTTGTAAATGTTTTTACAGTTTTGCTTAATGGCTTTGTCCAGTCCACACCTATCTTTGCCAAGGCCTCTGTTGACTGTGCAGTGGGCTTTGGCTTCTGTGGATCAGAAGTATGTAAACCACTTTGTAACCGGATGTCTGTATTAATTTTCTTTCTTTTCAACTGCTGCTCCAGGCTCAGTCTTGTGCATGTCTCCTGGACCAGGCATTGGTATGTTCCCCTTTCTCTCTCTCTCTGTGACCTTCTCCAATGACCTCTTTCTCTCCCCTGCTTTCGTTTTCTCTCATGCTAAAATAAGTATGACTATACTTCACAGTTGGTTTGAACAGTCTTTAAACACAGGGCCTCTCAAGTTGCTTGTTAGTCTTAGAATCCAGGCCATCCTCAATGTGAACGAGCAGTGATCTGATGTATCCAACCAGCTGCATTTTGTATACATGTTGTTTTGTCAGTAAGCACAGTGGTGTCTTTTCCTTTCCTTTAAACAAAGTGTCTCATTTTGACACTTAAAAATATATATTTGTTCTATGCACATGCAATGAACAAAAATAAAGCCTAATAAGAAAAATGTTATACTCCTTAATTAATAGCACAAATTAGAAGTCACTCTTGGTTTTGGTTAGCCCCACTCTTGATGGGGCTGATTAAACTGAATCCCCCCACCCAATTAAGACTTGTAAACCAATCTGTGCTGTTGCTGTGTTAGACAGTTGCTAGGATATCGTATTTTATCACAGTATTTTGGTCTACAGTTGTGGTGGTCCATTATTTTGTTTTAGTTGCACACACTAGCCTATGGTATAAAAAATTACAGGCATACAAACTATATAAAGTGTATTATAGAACAAGACTGATCATTTATAGTTAAACTTAGAGTCTGGAAATGCATTTTTTACAGCAGTTCATCATAGCATGCTCTATGTATGTGTTTATTCACATGTATGCATGTGCATTTATGTGTGTATGTTTCTGTTAGTCTTGACATTGTGGCATTTTTCATAATGTAAATCTACCCATATACTAATTGTGTACTTCACCTTAATACCCAGGCATTAATGCAAGTTAGAGTGGCTATTGTCTGTTGTTACATAAAGTCATGGAAAAATCTAGAATAAAATTGTTTAATGTTTAAAAAATGTTTAAAAAAAAAAAAATTTTAAAGGGGGGGAAGTAATGATATAGACAGGTTACCTGACTCGTTCATCCTTCTCCCTCTATTTTCTGCTTTGCTTGTTGTCTGCATGTCATCTGCTGGTCTGAATTAACAGTGGCTTTACCTTTTATTAGACACACACATTCACACAATCACACATGCAGACATATCCCACACAATTCTGTGGTTACCGTAACGCTGCTCCTCCTTGTTCATTGCTTCCATGGTTCCCCTCCTGAAAAAAAGTTCCCATGATGCTCAGTGCCCCGCCCGCTACTGCCTCCGCTCCTGCTGCAAGCCCCTACGCTGCTGCTGCTGCTGCTGCCGCCGCGGCAACCGCCAATCAGGTTTGCTCCTTTACAAGCTCTCTCTCACTGCCCCCATCTATTTAGTTCTAAACAAATGCTGACCTACTGCAGTACTTTACATCTTTTACATATGTTTACATAGGCCAGGCATCTCTCTCTTAGCACGAACCCATTTAAACATATAAGCTATATGTCAAGAAGTGTTTCCTAATGGCTTATTGGTTGCTTTTCTAACTCAGGTTGAGCCCTGCTCAACAGGCAGATGGCCATCTGAGCTGATTACATTATTGTAGCATATGGATTTTCTTTAAAAACCAATAAGCTGTACGGAAATAAATGTGACATATATGCATTCAAAGTATGCGGTGTGTGACCCTGTTTACTGGGTTTCATTTGGATTTAGAAGTCTGGCTCTTACTCTCTCTATATTGCCACTGGTAGTCTGGGTCTGTAAGCCGTTCCTGCCACCTCACTCACAGCAACTGTTTAGAGCTCCCCTTCATGCAGTCTGTAGTTATGTTCTGCTGCTTCATTTATGTCATTGTTTTGCATGTGTTTGCCTTTATTGAGCTGCCCTTGTCATTGGCACAGTTTCTCTGGTTGGAGGCAGAACAAGAGAACACAATCGAACAGATGGACATAATAATTTGTCATAAAGAAAGCACGATTTATCACAAGGGGTACCTACATATAGATGCTGTTTTATGAAGCTTGTCTTGAATAGGGAGTGTTTCAGCAAATTCATAATCCATTTGTTACTGCCCTCTGCTGGTCACTCTACAGGCTCTCACTAACACTTCATCTTAAAAACTAGGATGAAGATGTTTGCCAGAAATCAGGTATTAATCTGACACCATTATTTTGGCCCATTGATTCATTGGTGCTACCTACTAGCCACTCATTTTCTGTTAGAAAAAGGCACTGCCCATCCAAAGAGTCACCCACGCTTCACCACAACCCTCAACTCAATCATCTGTCAGTCAGCATGGATTTCTGTGCTTAGCTTCAACTTCGAATTATGCAGTGCTCACTTGTGTGAAGTGTTTAACATGGTGCCTATAATTGAGAAACAGGCTTACCAGCTAATAGAGAATTCTTAACAAGAATTTTATCGTTAGATTTTCATGCCAGTTAAGGATGTTATCATAATATGACATTGTCTATGACAATTAATTAAAGGCCCTATTTACTACATTTAAATGTAGTTTTATTTTATTGCAAATGAACTCTTAGGAATTCTTAATTTATTATCCTTGACACTGTATGTGAAAAGTGTCTACTCTGTTTTCCTTTTCTTACACAGTCTGGTTCAGGGATGAGGAAGTGTCTGTTCAAAAAACTAGTATAAATTTATTTAAGTGTCTGTTCAAAAAACTAATAAAAATTCATTTTTTTCTCAAATGTTTGGTGGTGCTGCGTCAAAACAGACACCGGTAATTATAGAATTTATAGAAAAGGGAGCTTGGCCCCAATAATGCCTTCTCTTTTGTGTTAAATAAACTCCAATTACTTATGTGAGTTAACAGTGCATAATTACTTTTGATTCTGTATTGCATAATTGTCTGTATGTAGTTAAATGATTAATTACATATTTATGTATTGAATTATATTTACGCATTCTGTATTGGCACGTTCCAAATGATTTCTATTTGTTTGTCCATTTAATCTTAATTTTTTAAAAAAATTAAGGGGACTGTTGAGAACAAAGTTTCTACTCTTTTACTTTACAAATATAGTAAAATAAAATATTTAATATAATAGTTACAATATAGTGTTGATATCAAGTTGACAGTTTAAAATAAGCTCTTCTTTTAGAATTTCTCTGCTTGAGCTCCGAATGTGAAACGAAGAAACAAAATGTAAGAAGAGGTGCTTAAAGACAAACACACCATGGGGCATCTAGTGGAAGGACCCTGGAAGTCTAGGAAAGTGCTAAAGAAACTTGAAATGGATTATGAATTTGCACACAAGTTGAGGGGCAGTTGCCGCTTCAAAGAAGACAAATTAATTAATCATTTAATTAAAAGTACTATTTTAATGAAAACCATATCAAAACCAAGATGTTTTCATTAAAAATACAGTAAGTGAAAAATCCAGTTTGTGAATTACAGTCTTCCACACACACTAAGTGCAAGACACACCCAGTGTTGGAGGCACTTTGGGTAACTGAAACATTGTTTTTAAGTCTTAGGTCAACCTTAAGTGTATGAGTCCCATGTAATTATTGGATCTGCGCTTGGAAGTTATAATTATTAAAACTTTGCTCAAAGTTGAGTTCTAATAATAAGTTGGAGTTCAGTTATTTGTCTCTCTTTTAAAGGGTTTTGGTATAGTGGCATAGTGTTTCTTTTAACATGGCTCTTTGTTCTTTTTGCAACAGATCATTTTGAAATAGAGCGCAGGAGAGGGACAGAGTGCCAGCGCGACATACACACACTCCTTAGACAACAAGTGTGTGGATACAACATCTTCAACTTACCAGAACTACAGCTACATGCATGTTGATAGACACACACATACACACATAGTCTTACCATTAGATATTGCCTATTGGATTATGTTCAAGAAATATATCATTAAAAAAATATATACATATATATATATATATATATGTGTGTATATATATATACATACTTAAATATATATACATAACCAAGTAAATAATTAAAGTAATTTTAGGTATACATTTCTAGGAGAGTTTTACAGGAACAAAACCTTACTCTTTTTGCTTGTAGGTTTTAATACATTATAAAATTATACAGTTATCCACAGTACCATCACCAGTGTTGAGCAGGAGTTAATTCAACACTTATTTTACTGTGTGACTTGATTTGCACTTTTATTTTTTTTAAAAAAGGCAGTGTCTTGAGAAAAACTATTATAAGCCCAGTGTGTGGTATGCTCTCCCAGCCGAGAGCTGACGTACTGATGAACGAGTGTTCACATGTGTGGACAGGCAGCAGGGACGGACTGGATACCCTAGTGCCGAAGCATGTCAGAACCATGCAGGAGAATGGTGCACAGCAGGTCAAAGCTACATTGGAGAACGTCAGAGGGGACAGATCTGTCAGCTCCACAGCACCACCTAATGTCCTGCGCTAACACTGCTGCAGCTCTGCAGCGTGAACCGAGAGAGAGGCTACTCTGTTTGCCAAATTACTGATAGGGAAAAAAACATTTTGACCTTTAACAGTGGCCAAACAGAATAGTGATACATGATGTAGAACCCTTTAAGACTTGATTGTAAATCTGAAGTTTGTTGCTGTGGCCGTTCTTTTATCATTTCTTTAGTTGGAACTATTGAGTGAGTCATAATTTCACCACTGTAGAGGCTATTCTCTTGTTCTCTTGTACTGTGCCATTGGAAGAGAGTGACAAAGATAGAGAAAAACCAAGAGACAATTTTGTGTAAGTGTGTGTGTGTGTGTGTGTGTGTGTGTGTGTGTGTGTGTGTGTGTGTGTGTGTGTGTGTACATTAATGTAGGTAATAAGCCTGGGCTTCACAGCTAGACTCAGGGTCTAGAATTCCCAGCACTTTTGAGCTGAGTTCAGTTGAGCTGAGTTGGGCTGAGTTCACCTTGTTCCTGGTTTCTGGTTTTGTTTTCTGTATTTATTCTGTTCTGATTCTGTATAAGTGCCTAAAAAAGTTCTAACTAGCATCTTATGGAGACAAATGAACTGTTCGTGTTCAGTTATGTTGCTGCAATGTGTCAATCTCCCCCAAAAAATGTAAAAGTTATTTTTAAAAATGAATAGAAGGTTGTTTATGTTATATACATTTTTATTTCTTTAGTCCTTGATAAAAATGGTAATAAAGCTTATTTGTTACTACTAAAAAACATGAAATGATGTCAAAGACAGCAGGGGTCTGCGTGTGCAGTCCAAGAGTCCCATTGTGCTGCTCATGTTTTCTCTCCTCTAACACGTGATTCAGCTCATCATATAATTATCAAGCCCTTCGTGGATTGAATCATGTGATAGGGAAGGGAAAGCTGCAGGCCTGTGTCTCTAAAGCTGAAAAACACCTGCTGTAGAGAATGCACAATCTTCCCTGGTTAGCACTTCTCCTATGAATTGGGTAACAATCACAGATAAAACAGAACTTGAAGAAAAGTTTCATTTTGTTTCAAATGCCATGCTCAAATTTCAGCTCTCTTTATGTGTATGTTCTCTTTAAGATTTATTTGATTTCCTAGAACATCTCAAGGTTATTTCACTCACTTTAGTCTTTAACATGTATTCAGCATAATGCTTAATAGCTATTTAATTACTATGATTTTACAATACATCTTCATTTAAGGGTCTGTAATCAGTTTTCTTTCCACGTCTGTATATGTTTGTATGTTTTCAGGAGCGTTTTAATTCAGGGCGGAGATATAATGCCATGTGAGAACTTAGACAATCTTCAGTTTAGATACAGAGAGGCACTGCTTAAACTTTTACTCATTTAACTTCTCAGCACTCAATGCCTGAGGATAATTTATGTTGTGATAAGATATATGAGAACTATGTAATGTTGCGCTATTGATTGTTGTTAATGGACCATTGTTGTATTCTGTTTTGAGATGAATGTAATTTATTTGAGGTAGGGCCTTGTTGTTCTGATGATGTTTTAAAAGGTCAGCTCTGTTCGCACCTCCCTCATCTAAGTCACTTGACATGGGGAGGAAGAGAAAAAGGCTGGCTTCCACTTCGGTGGGCTACAGTTTACTCACTGAACAGGGTTAAGCATTGCTTTTGAGTTATACTGAAAGTGATTTGATGATACTGTTGTGAATCTAATACTTTTAAGATAACAAAATAGTTGTTGAATGTTTTGAGATTAGAGGTGTGTAACTGTGGACAAAGTCTCTTTTTGTCAAAGAGGGAAGCCTAGAAGTGAGCAGTGAGCAAGTAGCCAGCCTAGAGGAACAGGCCGCAGGTGCCATCAGCCTGCCAGTCCCACCACAGGACACATCAGCACAGGCCAGGCTGGAAATGTGCTCATATTTTGTCAAACTAAAGATATACATTGCATTTCATTTTATAGAAGTTCACTTTTGTGTGCTAATATTTTAGAGCAGTACTAATTTGTTAATGTGACCGTTCAGAATTGCTATGGATGAAAATGTGTTTTTGTAAGTGACGTTACTTTCTTTTTTTTAAGATAATAGGTTAAGTAAGATGTTTTCCCTACCACTGGAAAAAAAAAAACTTAGTTCCAATGCCTTATTGTTATGATGGACCATGCTATTTAATGGAAAAGATGTTAGTCTTAAGTTTCTCACTTATTCTACCAAAAAAAAAAAAAAAAAACCAACAGCAAAACAAACAGGTTTATTTTCTATGTCCATATAGAAGCCTTCATGTTAAGCAGTATACTAATCCTGTGATATGACTGTAAAGGATCAAACACACCTGACATTACATTATGGTTATGGGTAAGAATTTCTCAACCTCCTTGTTCTGTTGGGTAATTCAGCCTGATGTTGCATGTCAGTGCTGAACTAATGTACTGAATACATGAATGTGGCCCATTTATGTATCAAATGGTCTTCTGCTCTCTAAGTATCAGTCTGGTGGATCAGAAATTCAGAATGTGATTTCTCTCTTGACTGTTGAAAGACATTCTGGACAGGTTAACGACTGGTTAGTATATTCACATGTGATGTTTGCCTTATCTTCTATGTGATGCTCTTACCATTTCTTGTCTTTAAGCATTATCTTTTTGTAATACAAAAGATTGTATCTGATCTCCTAACACCTAACAAACACAGTTTCCATAAAGAAATTCTGTAACAACCTGATGCTAAAGGATGTGGCAGATAAAAGCGTTAAGACAAATTAATTCTACCTTTGATAGTCATGAATCCTTTGTTTCTGTTCTGAAGCTTGTTCTCCATAGCTAGAGTGGGCTTACATCCACTGAATGGAGTGGAGGCTGGATGTGTGGCTTCTAGGTGTGGAGAACAGACGTTCAGACCATAGCTGTTTGTCACTTACACCATGTTGGTTTTCTCACCTCCACCCTGCTCCATACAGCGCCACTTTCAGGGGAGGAATCACAAGCAGTCAAGTTCCATTCTGATTGATTTTGCCACACATGATAATACCCTTTTAGGACTTTTTATATGCTATTTTATGTAATATTAAGTAGTTTATTGCTTTGGTTCCTTAAACATACAGTATGTAAACTGTATTGTCAGAACAATTAATAAAATCTTTTAATGAGTACCAAGCCATTTTTTTTCCTTGTGACTATAATAAGACTCCCACTCCACACATTATTGTCTTTTATTCCTGATTCTTATATTCAACTTTTATTAACCTGAAATAATTAAGTCTCATTTTTCATATTACTCTATAAAAAGATATAAAATCAGTTACACAGAATATCTACTTACTATAGAGTATGTAATTTCAGGTTTAAAAAAACATAATTTGTGTCTGTCCCAAATTTCTGGTCAACTGTTATAAACCTCCCCAAAAATCTGCAGAATGCTAAAGAAAGGCAAATGACCTACACCCAATGATGAAATTTCTTCTGGTGATACACATCTGAAAGGTAGTGAGGTGTGTCATACTTTCTGTCTCGTTATTTTGTACAAATGCTGAAGATGCACCAGCAGTCGATTAATTATTTGTCAACTCTGTTATGATTCTGCGGTGAAACTCATTATAGGGAATTGAAAAAATAATAATGTGATGAAAATCCATGAAATAGTATTTTTAGAAGCCATGTGATACCTGATTTCAGTTTGGCACATGGGATTAAGGGGCAAAATGCTGGTAAATGTCAACTCTGTTACTGTCAGTTCTCTTAATTTAACAGTTTAACAGAGTTCAAAACACATTTAAGCGTTTGCATTATTTTACATTTAATGTATTCGAGATCATTTTAATGTAACTGGTATATTTTTGGTACATTTATGGTGTTTTGTTCCAGGTTAAGTCAACTGAATAATTTCAGATCTGGGTGAAAGAAGCATTTAGCGGCAGAAAGGCAAAAAACGGGAGCAAAAATATTTAAATTCAAACAGGCGACTTTAAATTCAATTTGAAATTACTCACTTTAGACAAGGAAGGTCAGGACAAAGTAAAATAAAATGGGAGAACATATACAGAGAAATTAAAGAATTCGGTAAAAAGACAACCAAACATAAATGCTACCAGAAACACCTACAGAAACTGATGCATCTGAATTGCCTCAGGCATACACTGAGAAACAGATCAAATCATTTATCCCTGGACCATTGTCAAGGCCAATGAGACAAATGAAAAAAATCACATGCATGCACCCAGAGGGCCACCTAGCTTCTGGCCGCTGTGTAAGGACATGCTGTGGGAACTCTTGGTCAACTCTTGTTATTCATGTCAACTCTGTTAACATCAATGTCAACTTTTTTAACTTTTGGCTTTAAAATGATCATTAGATGAGTTTTTTCCCTATTTTAAGTGAAGCCTTCCAGTGAAATGTGTTCAACTCTAAAACAAAAAGTCTCCATCTTGTTAGAAGTAAAACTGAATGAAATTCTGAAGAGACAAATATTCTATTGTATTATATTTGTGGACAATATACATTTGACCCAATTTGTCTCTAACAGAGTTCACCAATTTTTCTTTAAGTACATTGTTTTTCTGATCTTACAGGTTTAAGATTTAAAGGTTTTTCGAATCTTACAGATTTAAAATGTCTAGTTTAAAGTGTCTTTTATGAAAATAATGAACATATAATACAAGAAACCTTACTTTTTTGTCTTCATTCTATACTCAAAATGTACCTACAAATCTGTAACGGGCCATATGCTTCAAAATCCAATTCTTAAACATTGACATAGCTACCACTTGACCACATGCATCTCTTCATTAAACCAGTATAAACATTAATGTAACTCTATCACAAGATTCTACATTACACCAGTAACTCTTTATACCAGTATAAGCATTAATGTACCTCTACCACACGGCTCTACATTACAGTAACTCTTTAAACCAGTGTAAACATTAACGAAGTTCCAACACACGAATATACTCTGAACACGCTCACTCTAAAAGGCGCACGCGCCCTGGAAGGCTGTGCGTTTCCATAGCAACAGGAGCCGGCACCGCGCCATTGGCTGAAGGTTGAGCCCCCCCTCCTTCTCTCCCCCTCCCTCTCCTTCCAGCGTGGCTATGCGCGCTCCCGGTCGCTCAGACGCGTGAACGCGCCCGCTAGGGCCCCCTCGCACGTCCCGCCGCCAGCCTTCTTCCTCCTCCTCCTCTTCCTCGTCATCATCCTCTGTACGGCGGCCGGGAGGGCGCAGCGGACGGCGGCGGGTCCCCACCCGTGAGCATGGCGGCGGCGGACGCGTCGGAGAGCGGCTGAAGAGGAGCGGAGCCCGAGAAGAAAAGAAAGAAAGAAGGGCGGATATAGACTCTCTCCACGTTCTCGTGTTTTTTTGCATGCCACATCGAGTCGCTCTTCTGTCTCGGAGCTTCCACTCTCGTTCTCGTTTTATTGCTCTTTCTTTTTTTTCGCAGGCGGCCCCCAGCCTCTGCGTTTTCCCCCTCTCTCGCCTATCCTCTCTCCCTCTCTCCCTCTCTCCTCTCTGGAGGTTTAGGATGGTGAGCTCGGCAGACGCAGGAGCCCGCGTGAAGCCCCCCGCGCCGGGCGGAGCGCTCTGCGCGCCGCGGTCCGGGAGATGGCTCCTGCACTGAAGCGCTGCTGCGGGCTGCACGCCTTTGTGCGCGGCTTGTTTATCTCGGCCAGCTAAAAGCAGCAGCGGCAGCAGCAGGCACTCTCGCCCACATGCCGGACAGCATGGGAGTGCCGCTCTAATAGCCCCTCTCAGCCTGCATAACCCCCTTCTCCCTTCTCTTCTTTTTTTTTGTTTTCATGTCGAATGAGTGAATAGCCTCCTCTCCCCTCCTCCCTCTTTTTGTCCTTTTTTTGTTGTTGCTGCTGAACGCCGAGGCCATGCGCGAGTATAAGGTGGTCGTGCTGGGCTCGGGTGGAGTGGGCAAGTCAGCCCTTACCGTGCAGTTCGTCACGGGCACCTTCATCGAGAAGTACGACCCCACCATCGAGGACTTCTACCGCAAGGAGATTGAGGTGGACTCGTCCCCCTCTGTATTGGAGATCCTGGACACGGCCGGCACGGAGCAGTTCGCCTCCATGAGGGACCTGTACATCAAAAACGGCCAGGGCTTCATCCTGGTCTACAGCCTGGTCAACCAGCAGAGCTTTCAGGACATCAAGCCCATGCGGGACCAGATCATCCGGGTGAAAAGGTGAGGAGATAGAGTGTGTGTGTCTGTGTGTTTGTGTGTGTGTGTCTGTGTGTAAGAGAGAGACAGTGGGCCTGCAGCAGTCTGACGCAGCTGCTCTCTCATCCTGCAGCACGGACTGCTGCTGCTTCTTCACCCACTCCCACGTCCTGGGGTGGAGGCAAACATCTAGACGTCTCTGCTGCTGCAAGTCCTTACACTGTGCTCTCATTTCATAAGAGTACATTACTGCATTCCATTCCACTTACAGAGACTGAGCAACACTGGAACATGAGAAGGCCTACTGCTCCAGTTAAAGTCTTTCATACTCCAAGAAATGAGATTATCGGGTCTAATCAATTCCCTGAACCCTATGATTAGTATCTAGTTATTAATCTAAGGCCTGTTATGCAGCAACTGTTATAAATAACTTATGTGAAAGTCATATTCAAGTTGTGACATTGAGGAGTGAGGGCCCATATACAGGCCACTGGAGTTTGAGTGGTCTAAAGACATGTTGCTCCTGACCACAAGGGACACAGAATGCAAATTTTGTCGTAAATGCGTTAGAATAGGTTACATTTTCTTAAACCAAACCTTTATAACACCAGTTGTACCTCTGGCAGACCCAGCAGTGTGTCATTGTTTAGTCCTGTGTGTGTGTGTGTGTGTGTGTGTGTGTGTGTGTGTGTTTTTCTCACACTGATATTGCCACATGTGCATTTTGCAGCGTGGGATGAGCTGGTCATGGCCCGGAGAGTCTGAATACACAGGAAACACTGGAAGTGCTTAGCTTCCCCTGTAAATTCCTCTGAGTGCACAAGCTAACTGTGCGTGTGAGCCAGAGCGAGAGAGAGAGAGCACATTTATGAGTGTGCGTCTCAGCAATAAAGAGTCTTACACGGCACCGTACACCCATCTGAACTGCAGGTGTGGGCCTACTACATTCTCCGCTACTGAGACACTCGCATTGCCTCTCCACAGGCACTACACTTTTTTAAATTTAAGCAGCTGTAAGTGCTTGCAGTTTTGACCGCCTAAAAGGAGATCATTTCAAGGAGAGTAGCCGTATTTATTTCTCTGTGCCCAGTTAGGGCTTTGCAGGCCTCGATATCCAGGCCACTGGAATGTCCTAGAGTTACTGCAGCGCCACAGGAGCACAAGCGCTTCCCTTTGGAACCTAAGGACCCCAAAACTGACTTTTTATACCAACGTCAGCACCAAGATCCCAGGGAGCAAACTATTCATAGAGTTTTCTCGTACTTATAGCAAGACTGTCTGTCAGTAGAGGGAGGTCTCGACTAGACTTGGCAGAGCATTAAGAGGCCAACTGCACAGAGTAATTTGGGCTAATTGATTGCTTGTCAGTTGCTTCAACTTGGATAAATTTGGACAGGAGGGCATAAGTCTCCTCATTTGAAGCTCAGAATATATTTCAAATCCCAGACAGGCACAAAAGGAATACTCCATCGTTTTTATACCTCATCTTCACCTGCTGGTTCTGTAACATATAATGGACAATCACAGATGATAATGTTCCTGTACTACTCACAGAAAACTATTTTGATAGAAGTCAATGGCACATGTTTCAACAGTGTAAGGACCAGTAGGCCTGTGCAGTTCCTTGTTCTCATCAATACACAACTTGCGCATGCATTTTCAAGTGGTTATTGAATTTTCCATATTAGATTAATGACTTAATATTAAGCCTGCAGTTTAATCCTTTTTCTGGATGGTACAGCTGCTCTTTTGGGATGATCATAAAATGTTGGCTTTGTTTTCCTCAACGGTGCGTCTGTACAAGTATAGCGAGAGAGGGATTGCAGGGCAGGAGTCCAGGCTGCCTGGAAATGTACAGGACTGTGAATGTGAGGGACAGGTGGGGTCATGAGAGCCAGTGATGCAGATAGAGGGAAGCTCTCAAGAGTGCTTTAGAAGGAGGCACAGAAAAGATGCTTTAGTCGTTCTCTGATCAGAACAAGGCCCAGGTCCAGAAGGGTTTAGGACAGAAGCATCCGCTCCACTCTCCCCCTCCCTCTTAGCTAGTGTATATCAGTGGAGTGGTCATGTATTATATATAAGCTGTGTCTGCTTGGGCTGCTAGTGGTCTGGGCAGAAGCAAAAAGATCTGCAGTACAGGTCTGGCAGGACAGAGCCCAATGTGTGTCTTTGTTAAGCTGTAATAGCATGCATATATACACTCAGTTTTCTTTTTTGAGTTTATTATATCAATAGTTTTTGCAACATCCTTACACCAAATGTAGTGATTCCACTAAGATATGGTTGGTACCAAACACTTGCAGCTTCTTTGTGCACTGGATCTATTAAGCTAAGCAGAAGCACTGAGATTCACACTTGATTCAACCTACACTCAATTTTTAAGTAATCTCAAATAGACTGGATGTCTGATGCTGTATGACATTCTGTAATGACCAAAGTCATTGAAGCTTGAACTATGTTTTTTACAGATGACTGTATAACATGTACTGACAGAAACCACATGAGTAAAATAAGATTTTTAACAGTGTGTGATGAGGGAACAGCTTTAATGGGTGTATTACCATTGGTTTGACCAGTCAAAGGCTTTGTAAGTGTACATGACCACCGACGGTGTGTCACACATGGCCTATTGCTCACCATTGTGCAGGTGCATCAGTACTGTCTGTTTTCATTTCATTTAAATGTTGTTCCTATACAAATGCTGTTTATTTTTAGTTGAACTTCCTCAATAAATAGACTGCTGTGTGTTTTATTTGCTGCCATAGCCTGGAGGCAGAGGCATGTGTTTTCCTTCATCAGCCGCACACCAGCATGCTCTAGCTGATCTCACTGTGTTTAGCACAATCTAACTGGAGACACTGTCGAGGAGGATGAGTTACTAAAGTGGAGGATCATCTTGAGTAAATACATGCACTTTCAAGTAATTTATCACTGTCTGAACAAAACCTCATATTTACAAAAAAGTAATTTCACTGTAGCAAACAATGTTTCAACTTCTAGTTCAGTTTATATAACCAGATGTAATTCTTAGTCAATTTGGGCCATTTCTATTGATTTGAAAAATTACCTGACATTATATTAGCTGTTTTCTATTTCTTTAAGACAAAAATAGAGATATAAGGTTTTGGTCTAAACCAGACTTTCCTCAGTTTATTAGATATAAATAAATGGATAAATGTGAAGAAATGCCTTCTAGAAATGTTGAGAAATTGAAAAGACATTGCCTTTTGTCAAATATTTGGCTGATCAGCTAGTCAGCCCTGTTGACTGTGTTTGGTGTGTGAAATGTTCTTATTCAGTTTTGTGCTGGAGCTGCATCACACACCTGTGTTGAGATATTTAGTAATCACAAATACACTTGCTTATATGACTTTGGACACTGTATGCCATGCTGTCGTGTGTTAAAAATCACTTTTCTGATACATTGGGTGTGGTGCATTAAGGGAGAAAATGTGCATTTTTTTGCTTAAGTGTTTACTCATCAGTTTTTTTAACAATTTATTCTGAACACTCCACTTACATACATATAAACACAGCCAGAGACAGTTCAGAATCTCTTTCTTCCTATCTCTCTCTCTCACCCTTTCCTTCTCTCTCCTGTCTCTCACTCTCTTTCTTTCTCTCTGTCTCTCTCTCTCCTCTCTTCTTTCTCTCCCTTATTCTCTCTCTCTCTCTTTCTCTCCCTCTGTGTGGGTGTGTAGTGTGTAATCTGTAATAGGCACTAGTTTTAGCGTTTTACTGTGATGGCCACCATCTCGCCACATCACACCACTCTCTCTCCTCCTCTTCCAGTGCACTGAATCCCCACCCAGCAGCACTGAAGGAAAAGCTTGAAAAACCCCTCCACACACACAAGCTCTAACTCCCCCCCCCCCCCCCCCCCCACGAAAGACATAAGGTCTCCAAAGTGACTGGCATCTCCACTCCCATGCATGTGCTCATTGCCCACAACAGCACAGCTCAGCACGCTCTGCAGTGAGACCGCCACTATAATCAGTGATTTATTTAAAGAGCCGCATGTTGGGGTGAGCATGTGTGAAGCTTCATGTGTGTGTGTGTGTAGAGAATTTTTTTTTTTTTGGGCACAGGCCCATTTGGTGTAAAAATAGTTCACAGTGGGGCCAGGGCCTCACGCGTGACAGCCTGATTTTCACACAGTCACAAACCTCTCGCAGACACATGCACAACACCCCTGACCACCTGCAGAGTTTATGTGGTCCTAGCCTGCCTGGCCTCATGTATATTCAGTGCTATATTTGCACAGAACTCTATAAAAGACATTTTCAAGGGATTCGCAGGATCAGACTACAAATCGTTTTCATTTGAATCTTTCATTTACTGTATTAGTAATTAATAGAAATGACTGAATAATAAGGTTACAGTTAATAACTCAGTAAGTCTAGAATCCAAGAGCAAGAGTGTGGAATTGATTTATATTAGTTTGTCATAACCTAGAATTTAATTGTCTGATTAGTTTTATTTTTTGCTGTACAATTTCTTAATTAATGGACCACTGAAACAATTCAACATTTAATTTAAAACAAATCATCTTATGCCATTAATATATCATATTATACATCATGAACATTCGCTTTCCTTCTCCTGGAAAGTCACTCATTTGGAGACAGTAGCGTTATGTATAGATACGTAGAGAATTGCATTTAAACTGCATTTATGTTCTGTATCAGCAGGTCTGAACTTGTTTATTTCCATTTGTTTTAGTGTAGTGCTGGACCAAGAAGCATTTTACAGACGTAGAATATTTGCTGGAGTGTGTGCTGGAGTAGTCGTTCTCAAAATTACCCTTTACCCTCAGCGGGGGAGTTTTTGCGTGCCAGCATTCCACACTAAAATTTTAGAATCTGTTACTCTGTATAGTGCTTTATTTTTGTGTATTCTCTGGTTGCTTGATTTTCAAGATATGGGCCATGGCTGTGTGACTTTAGAACTGCTGGGCCGCAATTTCACAACAGCAGTTTCAGGGCTGTGGCAATATAGGCAAAGTCTGATATCTTATTAATGTCATATGTATATGCGTTTTTAAATAAAGATGTTAATGGTCTGAATATTTAACAGCACAAGTCATTGTCATGGCGGTTACAATGCTGTAGTAGTCATGAATGAATAAGGGAGAAGATGAATACTCCGTAGAGAAGGTTTACAAAGGCATATAACGAAAACAACAGCTTGGCAGGTTTATTTGCCAGTATTGGTTTGACACAAGTCAGGGATGAAGCAAGTGTGCGTTTCTTTGTTGTATCTGTTGTGCTTTTCCGTGTACTGCATAGTATTCGCCATGGCTGCGTTCGAATTGTTGAATAAAACTTCCTTTCCTGTCCACTTTCCTTGATTTTGACTGATCAGGTAGTCCAGTGGATCCACATGCTGGTCAGGTCTACCGGTGTATTTAGCGAAGACATGGGCATGCAGAAAGTAAAAGTAGCTTTGTTTCACTTATTCAGACGCAGCCCATGTTCTGTGATTTAATTGTGCATTCACTGTTAAATGTAAAAAATATCAACATAAAAGCTGGAAAGATTATGGTATATCGATTGAACCATGAATGGTCATTAACTTGAATTGTTGTGTCAAGAGTTAGAATCTTCTTTTTTCACTTTTTCAAATAACCCAGGTGGGTCAGTATGTTTCAGTGGAAAATGGGTAACGGCACACCTGTGTGCCGCGTCACGCTGAAGGGTTCAAATATAATAATTACGTTTTTGGAATATAACCATAAATTGAATAAATGATTTTCTTTCTTGCAGTTCTAAATATGTCCTCACACACTATATTGTACTGTAGAAGTCTCAACTGTGGTATGTCTAAGTCCATCTCAGTCGGTGAGGATATAATTCTAACAAATTAGTTTTGTTTTATCACATCAGGATGACAGTGATCACTGTTCTCCTCCTTGTTCACTGCAAAAACTCCAAACAGGTTTTACCACCCAGTTTTAGCGTCACCCTTACCACCAGAAGTAGTTTGCTTGCAAACCAGCCAATAGAGTCCGTGCCCGACTGGCTGCACGCACGTACCGAACAGATAGAGCACTCGGACTGGACCGGGCACTGACGGGCTATATCACCACACCACAACTGCTACTAACTTACTACTCGCTGGATATCCAGGCATGCTTGTTGTCCATGCCCCAGAAATTAACTACTGTTTCACTGCAGTGGAAATCTAGCGTCGTTCCATATTTCTCCGAAGTGTTTTCACAGATGTGACACTGAGAGTTTTATTCTCTTGTGCAGCAATGATGGAAACTCAGCCCAGTTCTTTTTTTTTTTTTTTTTTTTTGCTTACTTGCCTGAATGTATTTCGACAGCTGAATGGGAACCTTGCTAATGTCAAACATCTGGCAAAAAGGTAAAGATAGAGCTGCTTTTCTGCAGAACAAGACTCCATGCATTTTAACTTTTCATCAAATTCAAATGATCAAACGTTTCCTCTTCTTCTCATAGACACAAATGTGGTGTTTGAAGGTTTGGAATCCTTACGCTTGACTGAATTTCTGTGCTCATTGGAGTGAGGTGCAAGTGAGAAATTATTCATGCTAAATAACACAATGCCTCTGTTATGTTGTTAATGGTGACTTCTAAGGGTTAAGAACCCTTCTGATGTGCCCTTTAGTCTGTTTGCAACTTATTTTGCTTTCAAAATATATATATATTTTTTTTGCTAACTTAGTTTACATGTAACTTTTTGCCGTGCCGTTTGATCATTAATATGGAAATGGAATTCTCCCACTGAGACTCCTCTCCTGTCCCATCTGCCGTTCAACACGCAAGTGGAGCTCACACTACTCCTCCTTTACCCTGCAGAAAGAGAGAAGGTGAGAGAGAGAGAGTGAGAGGGATTGCAGTTTAATCAGATCCCCACCAACACATCAAAGCATGTGTGCTGGTTTTATTGGTCTGTGTATGTTCCACACAGTACATCCCACACAGCAGCTTAACAGTGCTAAGATCAGACTCCCACCTGGTCCTCATAATAAGCAGAGATTGGTCAACAACAGATCAGATTTAAATCATTTTTATTAGGGATGCACAATTATATCGGAATCAAATTGGTATCAGTAGACCAGTGATAATGCTGATAATGTCGTGATTGTGCTGAAAAAAACAAAATATTTAGGCAATGGGGCAGCTGGTGGTCTAGTGGTTAGTGTTGCCCCTGTAATCCGAAGGTTGTGGGTTTAAATCCCACGACTGCTAGTGGCACCTCTGAAGTAGCCTTGAGCAAGGTACCGTCCCCACACACTGCTCCCCAGGCGCCTCTCATTGGTGGCAGCCCCCTGCTTCACTTGGTGAGTGGGATAAATGCGGAGACAGAATTTCACATTGTTCACACTGTGTGCTGTCGCTTCACACTGTCGCTTTAGGTTGATGCTCTGATTAAACAAACCAGTAGTTAACTCTGTGATCTGAATTCTTTTCTATAAAGCAGTGATTGTGCTCTGGAGGAGCAGAATGTTTAGGTACCACTGTAGTACTGCGCTAAATGCTTTTATTTTACATTATTTCATTCACTTCAGGTTGCTGCTGTAATTTGACAAACCAGTAATAAGCTCTCTATGATCTGAATTCTAACGTGCTTCAAAACTTTGTCTGCCAATAAAGGCAGCATTATGCCTCATCTATACAGTGGCAGCACACAGAAAGCTCCAATTCCACATACTGATACATTCTGCTCTGTCCATCATGGACATACACCTGTTATAACTGCTCTAAGAGTAGAACGAGTTAAATGGGTCATGACCATATGGTAATTCACAAACATCCCACAACAACACCTTAACTGTCTGTTAGAAATAAATAGCATGAAATTTAAAGGTGAAAAAAATAACTCATTTAACCTATTTGCTTTAAATATTATGTTCATTTGCTGTATGTTTAGAGTAATTATAGCCTATGTTATCTATGTTCTCTTACATCTCAGGTAAATGATAACTATAGTTCAACATGGCGCCCCCCGAGGCAGACGTGTTTGCTCGCTTTCTTTACCTAACGTGGCATTTGTGTGTGGACAGCAAAGAAAGAATTTCATTGCACAGAGAAAATGCCACTTTTTTTTTTTTCTGTACATATGACAAACGCTTTGAATCTTGAACTACACAGCAAATGGCTTACTGTCTGTTGCCTTCATTAGTAAAGCAGTCCTTATTTTAAGCATTAATAAAGCAATGTTAGTTTGCCTTGTATGTTTGTATCTGGGTGGTTAACACTGATTCAGTTTTTATCTGTGCACACTGCTCTGATTGAGCCACCCCTGTTAATGATCAGGGAACGTCTTCAGTACTAAAGCCTGGACTGTGATAACCACTTTTTAACACACAGACCTACACGCTTGCACACTACCACATGTGTTTTTTGCCTTTCAGAAAATGGTAAATAATTTAATGCCATCAATATTTAATACGGTAAAGCCAATGCGTAATGAGTGAGTGGGGGTGAGTCTGTTCTCCTGTGATGCCGTGAGCTCTGTCTGACAGAAGAGCGAAGAAGGCCGAGTAAGTGTCCCTGGTGATCTGTGCATTTGAAATGAGTGTACAGTCAGAGCAAGCTACCCGACCTCCAGACATTATACAGGCTTTACTGGCACAATGACCGTGACGTTAATGTTATTACTGTGCTGATTCATCATCGCTTCAGCTTTTGCATGGTCATGACCCCATCTGGCAATGCTGAACTTTGTCCAGCCTCATTCAGGCTGTGGGCACCAGCGGGGCAGGAGCTGAGAACCTGCTATAGTCTCAGCTCCACCAAAAACAGGAACCTATTGCTTTACATGATAAGCAGTCAACACTGTTTATCACACCGCCAGGCCTCTGCCTCCATTCTTTTTAAACCTTAAAGCCATTTTAAGATTCAGCCTTGATTTTATGTGACCATTTCTTGAACCTGCTTTAACGTTCTCTATGCCTTACATTTAGAAAAGCCAGTATTCATTCATTCACACACATTTAGGAGAACTGTAACAGAATATATACATAATAAATTTAAATATATACATAATAAATATATACAAAATATATACAAAAATAAATTTTATGAGTGACAAGCTTGGCATCAGTGTAGTTTTGGACTCTGTAGTACTGGTTTGGGAGATTGTGGGAGCAGCAGTGAACTAAATCAGGTGATGGGGCAATAAAAGAGTTGAGAATTTCAGAACTTCATGTGAACAATGAGGAACTAAGTAATTCAAAAATTAAGTGAACATTGCAACAGCAGAGTTTTCCCCCATGTGTTTTATCAACATACAACATTACTTATACATGCTGTGATGGAATAATTTACTTTATGTAGTAAGGACAGTGCATTCAGTCTTGAATGCAATGTCATCACTATTTTTCAAAAGTATATGCTGGAAAAGTACTGGAGAAAAATCAGTCTAAAGACTAATTTCAAGTAGTTTGTTCTACGCCGTTTTAGAGAAATATGCTGTGTCAGAATTGTTCATAATGGTGGGAAAGGATGTCTGAACCGTTTAGTGGTTTTAAAAGTGATCTTGTCAAAAAATATTGCACTGAATGGTTACAGATAGACTGCCTGATGTGTGAAACACTGTTTTAGGATAGTTTTTGAGACAAGTTCTTTGTCTAAAATGTTTTAAAGTATTTTCATGGCCCAGTGATTTCTGCAGTGAACTGTATTCCAGATAAAATAGTGAATAAAATGGCTACATTTGCATTGTAGACATTGTGTCGCCTTTTTCTGTCACTGGCGCTGTAACGAAACTCTTAGTCTGTAGGTTTCTCAACAGTGCAACCTTGTACTCTTCATGACTCAGTCTGACTTCATTCAATGACATCTCAGACTGAATATTGCTAAAATTTGGAAATGCATTGGAATTCCCTTTTAAGGGCTTGCATTTCTCTGGCAAATGTATTATATTATTTTGACTTATTTTGTGGTTTATAACACAGTAGAACTTTCTATGAACCAAAAAATGAACAAAATCTTACTGTGAATATTTAAAAAAAAAAGAAGAAGCCATTTTTGACAACAGGTGCCAGATTTCAACTCCCTCGCAGAATCTGTCTCTTGTTCACATGCATCACACATCTTTGATGTTTCTGCAAAACTTCAGTTTAGGAAAAAAATGAAGGATATCAGTTATTTATAAATAGAAACAACAGACATTGAGTGTAATCTGTAGGGTCCATAGGTCTGTATGTCATGCATGAACAGGGAGTTCACATTAAACAGAACTCCTGTTAAATGGCTGTCCCCTGCTTTATATATTTTATATTTTATAGATGAAAGTAAGTCATGCTTTGTCATAAACCGCATTAGCCAGTCTGTACTAATGAAGAGTTGGATGTAGTTTCAGCAAGTCAAGAGAGGGTCTGAGGATATGTGGAAATGGTTTGGGTGTCTTTTGACTTCATGTTTGTTAGCAATCCAAGTGTAATAACTCCAGGAGCAAAATCTGGATGACTATATATGGGGTCAGCAGAATATTTCTTGCCAAACCATGTGGAGTGTGAGGTTTTGTGATGGATTATGGGCTCCATCACATCATATGTCACTTACTTCCCAATTACCCGAACTGAACTCTGTGTGTGTATGTGTGTGTGTGTGTGTGTGTGTGTTGGTGCAATATCATGTATGTTTTATGTAAAATGAGGGAGAGGTGGGATGCACCATGCTGTTGCTCCTCCACGGACGTTTCAGCTCAGAATGTAAGCGTCCTGCTGATCGCGCACACAGTCATTACCGCAGCTCTTCAGTAGATTAGGCTTTGCAGCACTGCAGTGTGTGTTGCCTAGAATCCCTGTATTCTTTGACTCTGGTAGTGGAATATTTATTGCTGTTGTGAGGGCAATCTGAAGCACACGGGCAGTATAATGGGATTACACATCCCTCTGTTGTTCTGCCTGCAGTAAATTTCCAGGTACTGCAGAGTTCACTGGTAAGTCTCTCTCTAAAGCTGGTAATTTCAGGGTGTGGCACACATGAGCTGGTCTCTCAGCAAACACACCTTCACCAGTCTGCATCTGCCAGTGCTTGTTTTCAGCATCCCTAGCCTGAATTTACCCCCTTAAGCACTAGGCTTATTATTTTGACATTTATCTTGAGACCACCAACAAGTCTACAGCTACTAATCTGTTCCTAAACTTCTATCAACAAGTCTACAGCAACTAATCTGCTCCAAAACTACTATCACTATTTTAATGAAATGTTTATACAATTTTTCCCTTTCCCCTTAACCAACATGTAGTCAAACAAGTAAGGAAGGTATTAATATGCTAATAGGTAAGTTAATGTGCTAATAGGTAAGTTATAAGTGTATAACTTACCTATTAGCACTGTGCAAACTGTGTGCCTAATCATCACACTCTTGCTTCAAACCATTTTAAATAGACCTACTTGTGTGGTTTCTGACACACTTATGACAGTGTTGTCTATAAAAAATGAACCAAAGTTCTGACTTAATTCAGGCTTCACCTACTGTTTTTTGAGTTATGCGGCATCCTCTTTACAATTTATGTAAAGGTGTGAAATGTAGTTGGCACAGTGTAAACTGATAATTTACTACTAAAGGCACAAAACATGTCTTGTGTCTTTTGATGAACAATTTTTTAGGGGTGGACAGAGTACAAATATTCTTTGTTGTAAATTATGCAACAGGACACTTTTCTGGACATATAGTCTGCTGACCACCTTCATTACAATGAGCATAATCATTTCTGTTTATTGGACTTTGGAGGAGCACCGTGTGTGTGTTTATTCATACTTTTCTCACCACTTTTTTGCTGTTCCAGAAAAAAAAGTGAATACTGTGATATATTTCATGGCCCCAAGTGTGTCTCTAAGTATAATGGTATCATATGTTTTTCACCCCCAACCGTGACTATGAAGGATGTTTTCTTTATTCTTTAGAGAGATGAGCAAGTGTGATGGAACTTTGTTTTGTTTTGTTTTTTTCTTCCTTAGGTATGAGAAGGTGCCAGTGATCCTGGTGGGGAATAAGGTGGATCTGGAGAGTGAGAGGGAGGTGTCGGTGAGTGAAGGTCAGGCTCTGGCTGAGGAGTGGGGCTGCCCCTTCATCGAGACCTCCGCCAAGAGCAAGACTATGGTGGACGAACTGTTCGCCGAGATCGTCCGGCAAATGGACTATGCAGCACAGCCGGACAAAGACGATCCCTGCTGCTCCTCCTGCAATATACAATAACCCTCCTGAGCGAGGACTCGCACACACTTTCTGTACACACAGGCACACACACACACAAACATATAGACACACACATACAGACACACACACACACACACACACAAATTTCAGTGGATGTTCTTTTTTGGTGCATCAGTTTTATCATAGTGTAATTAATTCTGGCATATATGTCCTTGACTGAATGGGAAAAATGTGAGGATTTTTGTCACTTTAATAACTGAATGACTCTTTACTGAACCACAGAGAAGTGCACTGGCCTTATGAGTGTTCCTTTTCCTGATGGAGTAGGAGACGTCTGCGGGATTTACTGGTCTCGTACGGTTTGCTACTTCTCCGTGCAGCACTATTTAGCCTTTTTTTTTTTCTTTTTTTTTTTAAATATGTAAATTGTTTTCTTGTTGATCTGACCCACTTTTTTGTTGGATGGTTGAAGAGGTGAGTGTTTCTGACTGTGTGTCTGAGACAAAGCAATGAAATCAGCCTCCTCAACCTCAAGCATTAAACTTTTAATGAAAGATTGATTAGAGAGAGAAAAACAGAGGACTATACACGCACTCCACTGACACTACCAAAAAAAAAAACTTCAAAAGGCCTCATGTTTTTTCTGTTTTGCTTTAGTCTCTGGTTGTTCTGATGAATGGGACTGCAGGCCGATTCTGTATTTTTTTTTTTCTTGAACATCAGTGTGATGGTGCTGTGTCTCAGTTGTGTTTTCTCTTTTTTTTTTTCTTTTTTTTTTGGGAGATGTCACAGGACTCAGACCACAGGATGCCCAGGACTCCTTTAGTTTGAGTGGACCTAGTTTCCAACATTGCATTAATAGCCTTTGAATTTTGCTCCGGGAAAAAAAATCTTTTGTTTCTGAAAGTTAGGTTATACATTTTCTCAAATGGTGCCATGGGACTCCGCTCTCCTCTCAGTGTTTCCTGGGCAGGGGCATGGGGAGAAAAACCATCTCAAACTGATAATGAAGGAAGTCACTCATAGTTATTAAAAGGACGATGTAGATGAGGTCGATGGCTGTATTGTAAATACGTTTATGGACGTTGCCGGTTCCTCTCCTGCTACTTCACCCTTGTTGAGGGGCCGTGGACTGAATGCATGGTCAGAAACCTGCGAGCAGACAGAAGCGATCGAGATTACCGAAGGTGGTTTGATAAGTTTGAGCCAAACATGACGATCACTCCTGTCCAACCAGAGGAGCGAGGTGCTGTGTATTCATTGTTGATTTTCTATTTTTTTATGTAAACATTTACTCTCTGCCCTTTCCTGAATGAATGGTGACACTCTTTCATTTGGCACCTCAATAAAGTGTGTTCAACACGTCACCCACCTGCTCCTTACAGCTTCTTTCCTCGTTTCTGGGGGAGAAAGAACTATTTTACAGAAATTTAAGTGTGTCGGTGTCGCATCCCATTTTGTCTGCCTTTGCTGAAATAGAAACTTGCTTTTTCAAATAGAAACCTAATTTGCATTGTTCTGGTCAGATTTGCTCGGATAGTTCACCTAGACCCCACAGGTGAGTAATAACTAAGAAGATATACTCAGTAATATGGATTCAAGTGAACTTTTGATGAGTTTATTCTGTTGTTACGTTACATTCGCATGGCAGACACTTTTGTCCAAAACAACTTACATTTTGAAGAAACACTGAAGTTTCAGGACAACGCTCTTTCCAGAGCATTTACAAATGATTATCATGATATATTATGTATTTAATGTATGTATAATCTGTCACATTAGTCACAGCACAGCTTTTCTGGAACATTTAGGGAGATCCCCCCCTGTTCACCCTCAACAATTTTATATAGCACCTTTTTGAGAGGATAGCATTACACAGGGACGTGGGGTAATATCATTTTTATCGGTGTTTCTCACTCTTTTTAGTACTGTCCAAATCCACCATATCAGTCATTTTTATGGACTGTGCCTTCCGCCTATAAAACAAGCTGCAGAAAAAGCCCTGTGCCACACTGCAAAAATTGTTCAGGAACTGTGACAGAGTCCAAAATGTTGACCTGGCCTCTAAATTCCCCAGATCTGAATCAGACTGTGGGACACAGTGGACAAACTAGTCCAATCTATGGAGGCCCCACCTCACAAGTTAAAGGGCTTAAAAGATCTGCCAACGCCTTGGTGCCAGATACCACAGCACACCTTCAGAGGTCTTGTAGAGTCCATTCCTCGATGGGTCAGATGTTTTGGCCCTTCACAATATTACCTACACAATATTAGACAAGTAGTTTCAATGTAATGGCTGATTGATGCCTGTTTATGTGTGTGTGCTTTCTGCTTTTGCCTTCTATACAAAGTAGGTGTGCAAAAAGCCTAAAAGTGTTTTATTTTAAAAGATCACTCCCTCCAGAGGAATTCTGGCTGTAAATCTGAGAGAAACCCCCACTCAGCAGTTACAAACTAATTGTAACAGTTGCTCAGTGCCACTGAAGTGAGACAAACAGCTGCTAGAGATGTTGATGGCAAAGATAAAGATGAAAATCTGCTCTGTCCAGTTCTGCTCTGGATGGTTTACACTTCCAAGAAAGATTAAGGTGTCTTTTAACAACACACTTTGTGGTGACTGTTTTAAAACCTTTAAAGTGAGGGTCTTGCCCTTAACTGCGCACACATATAGGACATCTGTGTTACGTTAGGGGAAATACATTTTGTGTTGCTGTACACACAAGTCAAGTTAAGGACACTGCTGTTTTTAACATGTGTGTTTAAGGGTGTGTTCAAGCTTGAATAGCAGGTTTTGTGCCATTAAAATGAACCCTGGTGTGACTGTTCGGTTCTCCAAGCTTTTTCTTGCCTACACAGGTTCTGTGTGTTTGGCCTTGTATTAATTTCTTTGTGAGAACCTAATGTCCTTATAATGTTAGGAATGCTAATCTGAAATGGAGTGGGGTCATCATAAGGAAGCGTGCTGACAAATTTTGGGAAAACGAATAAAGCAGAAAGATTGCCTTTGGTTAAAGTTGTGGTTAGGTTTACTAATAATTTTTACTTATATAGAACTTTCTTAAATGCAATGTCTTTTACAAGTAGGTCAAACATAAAAGAAGAAGACAATATTTAAAGAGTAAACAGGCATAGAGCATAAATCGGGCAAACAGCATCACAGGTACAGAACAGAAAATACAAAGACAGGAGCAAGAGGTGGGAGAAGGGGCGCAGCACTGACAGGACGTATAATTTTAATTGAGTTTTGGAAAAAGAGAGAAAGGAGGTGTTATGGAGATTCTGAGGGAGGGAATTCCATTGTTTGGGAGCCACTATGTGAATCCATCTGCCTTCCACTAAAGATAATTGAAATTTGGAAGCCTTGAGCAGGCCGGTTCCACAGGAATGGTGTAATGTAGGTATACTCTTAGATGAGAATTGTCCTCATAAATTAAGTAATACCAAACTTACACATAAATACGCTTCTGTTTAGTTTGCTTTGAGCATGGCATCATGGATTACTACCAGCGACACAATATCAGTACAGGCCAAGCAGTATTTGGCTAAATGTCCATTTCCCTCTGTAAGTCCAGATACCGTGAATTATTCTTTTTTTTCCAAGTACAGAACCTTCTGAAGTGCTAAATCTGTAGCAAATGTACACAATATGATCTGTTTTGGTGGGCATTTTAGCACACATGGTCTATTCAGAGTTGCAGCACCTTATGTGTCCCCCACTTTATACGTCCATAAGTATTGGGCCAAAAATAGTGCACACACAATAAAACAACACAAAGTAATTGAAGCATGTTATAGCTGCACTAAGAGTACCAGCTGCTGTCCACAAGAACAGTCTTTGCTGCAGCCGTTTGCAGGTTTTAATTCTGCTGTAAGTGTCTTTTTCATGTCATGAAATAAGCAGTCGAAACGCTTTTCGTGCGCTCCAGAAATGACTGCTCCCATCTTTAGTTGGATCATCAGTAAAGATGAGTCCTGAAGTTTTCCATGCAGGCTCCATTACAAGGCTCATAGATGAACTTGTAAGCTTTGAGCTGCGCAGACTTTTCTCCCAATCCCTACATTTAACCACAGCGGTTCTTCATTGCCTCCTTCAACCATAAAGCATCAAAGACGAGTCTGCTGACTCCTTACTGTCCTCTTTTAATCTCATCATCTGTTAATCAGGTCTTTTAGTTTTCATGTTGATGTTAATCATTATTTCTCATGCAAAGCTGTCCTCATCTGCTGGGAACAGCAGTTCCTGGCCTCTAAAGGTTGTTCCTGATCTCACTGGAAGATATTTTAAGGTTTTCTTCACAGCTCTGGTTATTTTTCTGGTTATATGAACTACTGTGACTTGCCTCGGGCAGGCTGGTCATATCCAACATCTCTGCACACCAGTGGTTTCTGCTGTTTCTGTTTCATTTTGTTCGCACTATTGATTTAACCAAGGCAAAAACAAGAGAATGTTATGTGTTTTCAGCCAGTGCAACGAGAAGCATCTCAGAGCCAGAGCAATGCTGTTGTGGCAGTCGTGCTTAGTTAAAATACAAGGTCACTATAAGGGTGGAAGGAGTGGACACAGGTACACCAGTAAGAATGGTCTAATCACAGTCACAGAAAAAAACACAATCTAAAAAACATAGTCAGAAGCTAAGCTGAAAATCAAACGGGGTAGACAAGGAGCAACGCAGGCAGATCCAGGACAAGAAAGTGTAAAAAACAGGCAAAATACACAATGAGCAAACATAACAAGGCCTAGAAACTGGACACAGAACACCAGAAACTGCGCAATAGTCCATGAACAGTTTAAACAGAGTCCTGATGAGCTTCAGCTGTGCCCCGGGTGACCGCGGGGGCGCAGCTCTCAGAATTCCAGCAAATCAGGTCCACGTCTGACTGAGGGAGGTGTGGCAGGGGGTCTAACAGTCTGTGCACAAAAGTGCTATTATTCCAAAACAATAAGTCACACAAATACATTTGCAGGAAATAGTCTGCAATCAATTGCCCTGTTCTGTGTTTTCAGCTCTGGTACAGCTTGAGTTTATAGCAACAACACTCAATTCAAAATCATAAAGAAGGCCCACTTCGATTTCAGGTGAGTTTATGAACTTTTTTCCTCTCCTGTCTTTTTGGAGATAGGAGGCTTAAAATGTGGCAAAAAAATTTATTTGTTCTCTGCACAAGTAAATATTATTTGCATTATGATTATTCTAAACTGAGAAAGTAATAATAAATATTAGGAAAACACTTCCA
>JBBJLS010000002.1:16332815-16353660 GCA_037577275.1 Bryconaethiops microstoma | reverse complement strand
TGCGTGTGAGAGTGTGCGAGTGTGAGAGTGTGGGAGTGTGGGAGTGTGGGAGTGTGAGAGTGTGAGAGTGTGAGAGTGTGAGAGTGTGAGAGTGTGAGAGTGTGAGAGTGTGAGAGTGTGTGTGTGTGTAACTGTCTACAGAGAGTTTTCAATAAAAATATTCAAATCTCTCTTGAATATTACACATTACTCTCCTACTAAAGCAGGCTGAACCCCAGACTGTGTCAAATGCGTTCTAGAAGACTGATGCAGCTGGAGAATATATTTTGTTGTCATGGATACCTTTGAGTACTCTGAGCTTATGGGAAAAAGCCGAGCTGTCATTTACACCGAGGAGCAGAGAAAGGCTCTTTAAACCCATCTTCAAACCACTGTTCTCTTATAGCTCAGAACATGCAGAAGTGTAAAACCATAATACTTTTATACAGTAATTGTAATACAGCGATGTATAATAATAGAATTATAATAATTCTTGTCTTTAGAGCAATGCTGGCAGCCATATTAACACTAATGAAAAGCACACACATTGAAGCTTTGTGTTTGAGCATGTTTATATGGCCTGCGTTGTAACAAAGGTTCATAAAAAACATTATATCTTTGATCTTTCCAGCTTCTTTTTTAACAGCATTCTCTTCATCCCTCTTCCTTTCTCTTGCTGTCTTTGTCTGTCTTTCTGTCTCCTTCTCTTTCTCTCACCGCCTTGTCTGTCTGTCTTCCTGTTTGTCTGTGCTTCCTCTCCTAGCTGAGATTGGAGACTTTGAAGAGGCTCAGTGCAGGCAGCACCTTCTCAATAACAACTACATTCCTGACCAGATGGCCCTTATGGACAAGATCATGGAGTTCCACCATAAGCATGTGTACGTATGTGATATTAGGGATTACACACATTATGCTGGCCATAACTATCGGATATAGTTGCAAGCAGTTGTTCACTCGCCACGCTGACAGAGCGTATGTATATTTATACATTCCTCTTTTGCTATTCAGTCATCCATCCATTTGTAGAATTGCACTTCCTGTTATTTGCAGTGATACATTAATGACATGCAACATATGCAAAGGTTTCCAAATGATTTAAAATCTCAGTGACCCTTGGAGAGTCATTGCAAACTCCACTACTCAGTGGGGATATTTTGAACTATTATTAAAGATGTTTTTCAATATCTTACTGTCTTAAGTACAGTTAATAACTGTCATATTTGTCTATTGTCTACAGTCTAAGTGCAGATAGGATTCTGGTTTGAATGCAAATGAGCTATGCTGCATTTATTTATAAATTAATTTAAAATGTCAGATGTCTACATATGCCTTGATGGCTCTGAGATGTGTGATTCACCCAGTGGCACTGTGAAAATCACCAAAAACCAAGGGAAGTAATATCAGGATGAGGATGTATGATTAAACTCCGCACTGTATGCATGTATACAGACAATCTTCTTCTCTGTCACTCTTCTTCTCAGTTATTTCAGTTCACATTAACACATCTGAGGTCATCTAAGGGTCAGTAACGTTACCAGAAACATTTAGGTGGACCTTTGAGGAACAATGTGTAGGATAATCAACAAATATTAAAAAAATATATAATAATAATAATGTGTATTATAACCAAATATAAAAAAACTGTAATGTAGAGAAGAATAACCAAAGCAAAAAATTATTTTTAAATCAACACATTTTTTATTCTTAATTTAAGATTAAACTTAAAAGCAGTGTCAAATCTGAATTGGCAGCTTAGGTGGTCTACTCACTAAACATCTACCACATTGAACATGCAACTACATCATGTCAAGCTTAAAATGTAACCTTTTTTTTTTTTTTCCTGCCGTCTGAGACTGGAAGTCATTGCATAATGCCACTATATGGCAAAAAACAGACCACTTATAGAAGCTAAACACTTACATATGCTAAGTAAGAATCATGTATCCAATAATATATCCAATCATATGTGACATTAAACAAAGTTTTGATTTTTTTTACCTTCAGAGTCCCTCAGTCAAGAACACAATAAGCTGCACCAGCAGGTCCCATTTCAGAAATGACTGCAGTCATTAAAAATCACAATTTAAGCAACAAGCACATTAGAACAAATGTGACTTGCATCTGTCAGCAAACTATAGGAGCAATGTAAGCTACATACCAGAGTGCAAGATCTTCATCTCGGTGCAAGATGATTGCGTATGATCTTGAACAGTAATTAAAATCTAGCTTTCAACAAATATGGTGAAACATTATTCAGAAACTACAATTTATAATCACAATGTTATAAAACCTATTTTTAAAAATAATTTTTTTTTTGTACGGTTTTATTTTTAGCATTTTGGCAAAACAGACATTAGATTTCTGAAGATCTCTGGGTCCAAATGTTTTTCTTTTTACACACTCTGTTTGTGATCCAGTCAAATTACGATAAATGAGTCATGCCCCAGCCACAAATAATTCCCATCCAACCCAACTCTAGGTGTACAGATAAAGTTTAGATTGAAATTATACAAGCATATTTCTGTTGGTCGTTCCTCTACTCTTTATCGGTGGTCAGTTTCTAAACACAGGACCGCTGCTGGCTGGATATTTGTAATTGCAGGATGATTTTTAACCCTGTGACAGTGAGACGTGTAAAATCCCAGCAACACTGCTATTCTTAATACACTCATACTGGTTCAACACACACTGACATGTCACAGCCATGCTTGTGCCACTGCTGCGCTGAAGACGGCTCACTACCCAAATCATATCAGCACAGTCTTATGGTGGTGACCAAATGGTGTAGATATATGAGAGGTCTACGTTATAAACTAGCCATTTGTGTGTGTGTGTGTGTGATGTGTTGTGTTGTAGTGGTCACACCCCAGCAGAGTCGGACTACCAGTTACTGGAAGTGGCGCGCAGGCTGGAAATGTATGGCATCAGACTGCATCCAGCCAAAGACAGAGAGGGGACCAAACTCAGCCTCGCTGTCGCACACACAGGAGTGCTGGTCTTTCAGGTAGACATGCAAACATGTATTCTCACACACCGTACACATTCTTGACCTGTGTTGCATTCTGATCACCAGTTTTCTAAATGAGGAATACAGGGAATATTAGGCTATTGTGATTTAGTGTATTTTATGTAATATTTTATGTAATTTTATGTAATATTGTATATTTTGTTTTCCTGCAGGGTCACACCAAGATCAATGCCTTTAACTGGTCTAAAGTACGCAAGCTGAGCTTCAAGAGGAAGCGGTTCCTCATCAAACTCAGACCTGACCTCAATGTAAGACAATCTGTGTGAACAGTTTTAATCCTCTTATTATTTTTAATTGTTTCTGAAGTATCTTTACAGTGTCAGTGCTTTCTTATTCAGTATGCCTAGATCGGACATGGTGCATAGTTTGTGAAAAGATTCATCAGTACTCGAGAGTATCTGGTTCAGCTAATATTTATTGTTACTATAACATATGCGTCAGTATAGTGTCAATATTATCAAAAAGGTCTGTATCCTTTTTTGCCTTTTTTCCCTTGAGGTCCACAAATGTGGTTTTACATACCAAAAATCATCAATATTATTTTTTGTGACCAAGTATAGTTGCTATTGTGGAGTGTGCTGTCTGCACTGAGACTAATCAATGTCTGTTAGGAGAGGAAAACAAATAAAACAGACTGTTTTTGTTATTGTATTACTGTGTCTTTTAAGGATAACTAGTGTGGACCTTTGTGTGAAATGTTGAATTATTGTGATGCATATTGTATTTTGAAAACATTTATTCTAGAAACCTGGTGTTATGCATTTTTCATATTGCTCAGCCCCAATCTGGCACATAGTGTTTGGAATGACAAACATCTCTCTGTCTCTGCAGCAAAGTGCATATCAGGACACACTAGAGTTTGTGATGGCAAGTCGGGACTGCTGTAAAGTTTTCTGGAAAATCTGTGTGGAGTACCACGCTTTCTTCAGACTCTTCGAGGAACCCAAACCCAAACCTAAACCTGTCCTCTTCAGCCGAGGATCATCCTTCAGGTTCAGGTTGGTGTATTTGCTTTTTGAGTCTTTGAGTTTTATGTTAGGCTCTTTTCCTCTGTCTGCCTACATGTCTGTGCATTCGTAGCTTTTTGTCTGTGTGTATTGTGCATTTTTAACTGATTAAGTTGAAAAGGCTTTTTACTGTGTTTGTGTCTCTCAGTGGTCGGACTCAGAAGCAAGTGATAGATTATGTAAAGGACACAGAGTTCAAGAAACTGCCTTTCTCCAGGTGAGACTGATCAAAAGCACATTAGGGAACCAACCAGCGCATGAACCACAACCTTCTATTAGATGCTCTGTTTCTATCACTGCTCTAGTCACCGCTGTCTTTACAATGTCAAATTGATTTCCTATGTTGGTATATCACATTCTGTGTCTGTCTGCGTGTCTGTCTGTGTCGCTGTCTCTGTCTTCTGCAGGAAACACAGTAGAGTTCAGTACAACAGCAACCTGTCTCCGCTGCCTTCTCCACTACACTCACAAGTGCCAAACCAAGTAAGTTCCTTTCCCTCCCTTTCTGTCTCTCACACACACATTTTTCCAGGTCTCATCAAACGGTGACATTATTCCCGGCCTCATCAAAATTGGTAGTTTGTTTATTGCATTCATATTGTACATTTGATTGATTCTTTCTGTGTTTTGTTCTCTTGCCCTCACTCACACACTCATAGAACATTTTCCCAAGCCACATCAAAAACGATTAAATAATTACAGCCATGTGTAGATTTAATTATATTGTTGTGCTCTTTCTGTCTCTCTTATACTCTCTCCCTTTGTCTTACTCAGGCCGAGGGACGTAGCTGGAAGGAGTCTGCGTTGGTAAGCTCTGAGGACTCTTCAACTTCACGGATGCGTGGAAGCCCCTCCCCTTCTGCTCAGCGGAGCGCTCGAAGCGACGGCGAATCAGCGGCAGCTGACAACTCTCGGGTTCAGGGAGCAGGCGCCAGGCAGCAGGGTGCAGAGCTCCACACTGCAGGTCTCGCGTCCCGCGCAGCCAAAGGCAGCAGCTCTTCCATCCCTTACATCGATTGCAGTGATGCAGAGTTTAGTGAGGTGGAGGTCCGAGGTCGAATTAGCAGGTCACACTCCCGCACGCATGAAAAGGGGCAGGGGTATAATATGCTCCGCCCACGCGAGCGTGAGGGCAGCCAGAGCAAGTTTAGACACACAGAATCTCCCCCTTTATCCCCAGTCACTCGTGCTCAGTCCTCACCTCATCACTATTCCAGCTCCACCCATTCTTCTAGCCCCTCCTCTCATAATCATAGTTATGATGTTTATGAGTCATCTCTTTGTGGAGGCGTGGCCCCTGTGCGGGGGCCGCTCCACAGCACCTTGTTGGATGAGCTAGCTACTCGTAGCCCCGTCCCAACGCGGCACCTCCCAGGCACCAGGAGCTTGACTTCAAGTCCTGCCCTTTTCTCCTTTCACAGAACGAGCTCCCTCAGCCATGCCCGATACAATGGTCATGGGCAGCATGACTGCGAACGTGGACACCACGATATGGATGGCTTAGCCGGCAGTGGGCGCAGTTTTAGTCTGAGGTCGGCTCCTCGGGAGGAAAGGGGTGGGCTTTTTAGTAGTTGCTCTCCAATCATGAATCGCTCAGTAAACACTGCAAAGTGCCACAACATAGGTAGCCGTGGTAACCGCTCTGTTACGGACCCGCTGATCCTAAGCCAGCCACGGCCCGTTCTGTCCCGAGCTGAACGGATGGCCGCACTTGAGCGGCGCATGATGGCCAATGGCCTCTCTCCTCCTGGTCAGGTCAAGCCCAAGGCTAGCTCGTCGCACCGGCGCCATGGTGGTGTGCCCATGATCGACGGCTCCACTAGCAGCGGTACAGACACCAGCGACTCAGAGGAAGTAGAGTCCACCGGCTCCTGCGGCCAATCACTGGGCTTTGGAAACCCGGCTGCGTGTAGCTCCTCCCCTGTTTCCCCCCTCCCTAGAAATAAGTTTTCGTTTGGCAGCTTACAGCTGGATGAAGATGAGAATGGCGAGGGAGGATGCGTGGACTTCAGCGATGAGGAAGGAGCACAGATGTTCAGCTGTTAGCTAAGGTGGGAGTTTAGAGGTTCAGATAGAGCCCTGTGGTGCTGGGAGCTCGGAGAAGAGCAGGTCTGGTTGACTTAGGCGTGAGAGGGATACACACACATCCTGGGCAGGAGAAGCTACTTCTCACCGTTTTGGCCAGAGTGTCTGCTAGTGTAATATGCACTAATGACTCTAATGTTGAATACAGAGGTCACCTCTCTCTCTAACAGAAATATAGCTCTTCCTTGAGGTTATTACTGTTTATCATTCTGTGATTGTAGCAGACATATCTCTCTCTTTCTCTTTATATGAAGAAAGCGAATCATTTTGCTTAGTGCCAAGTCCGTTGCTGGACCCCCACATTAATACTGTAGAATTTGTTGCGCTGGAGTGTTGAGTGAAGCCAGGCGCTCCTGCTGCGACGCACGTGTTTATAGTGCAGAGACGCGCTGGCGCAGGCTTCTGTTGGGCTTTAAAGAGCGATGGTCTGGGAGTTTGTGAAGTCCACCAGAGGCCTTCACATGTTTTCACTAGCACTATGAGGACGAACATGTTTTTACAGTCAAGAAAGAAAATAACGCACATCACACTTACGAGTCTTTAGCTGATGATATTCAAGTTACGTGATTGTTGCACTTAGCTTTTTTTTTTTTTTTTAATATTTGTAGTACTTTGTAGAACCATGAACATGAGATTGTGTTTAGCCAACTACAAGAAAATGTTTATACTGTGGTGTAGACCTTCGTATTGTCATGATTGTAGGAACCCTATTTATATAGCACTGCCATTTGTAATGTGAAATACGTAACTGAAGAGTGGGGTAGCCTCTTTGCTAACTTTCTGATATACCACCATAGTTCAGTTTATCTAAAGAAGAATCAGAAGTTTACATGTTGGGTTTAAAAAAAAATAAAAAATCTTTTTAGTCTGTATAGCAGACACATTCCGTTGATATTCGGCATGGACCTGTTTACAAGAAGAAACTTTTGCTAATCACTGACTTTGCTTGTTGATTGGTCATATGTTATTTGTACTTACTTATATCTTGCTTTTGCTTGTGTCAGAAAGTTGACTTTGTAAGCTGTCAGAGTCCAAATGAGTGTGATTTGGCAGCGCTTGTGCAGAACGTCCTGTAATGTGTCAATTGGCGGTATAGTGTTTGGTGCAGACGGGCATCATAATTTAGAACGGTGTATGATATGGTCATAAATCTAAAGCCCTGGCGTTCTGTTCTGCGCCCGGGCTCTCGAATGGTTTTCTACGTGCTGAGGACGAGGACGCAGTTTGTTAGTAGCAGGGCTTTATGGATTACTGTTTATGCATATGGTTAATTATGAGTTGCGAGCATAGCTCATCTGCCCTCCAAGTGGCCCAGGCTGAAGAGTAGGAGAGCACATTACACTATCATCTTGTCTTAATACTGGTGTCTCACTGTGTTCTCACCTGCCTCTCCCACTCCTATTTGCTCCCACCGTAATCAATCACACTGGTTTACCTGTCCCCCCCTGTCCACACCTTCTTGAAAGAAAAAAAAAATGGGAAAAGCACATCTCTCACTAAAAATAACCAGCTTGGCACCTTGTGTGTACTGTATCTTTCATTTCGAATATTGGGTTTCTATTTCTTTTCTTTTTTTCTGCTCCCTCTGGTTGTGTTCCTGCACAGGCTGAGGCTGCTTGAGCTTGTCATTTCCATCCACTGTCATTTATGATCAATAAATGCTCCTGTTGTTGTTTGTTTTTTTTCCCCCCTTCTCTTATCGGTTGTTGATGACTGACTGAATGAATGAATGAAACGAGCGACCAAACGAATGAAGGAATGACTGACGGGTATGCCTTTGTAACACTCTGATGCTGGTTTCTAAGGCTTTGTATTGCATGCTCTCCCTCCTCCTCTCACTGCTCTTCTCTCCTGGTTGGATGTGTTGAGGAAAGACCACAGTCATTTCAGACACTGCTTCCACTGTTGCCCATATGAATGTATGTTAAAGTGACATTTAAACTGTGACATCACTTTTCCCCCACTTGCTAAACTTAATCCTGCCCCCTTAGCATTTTTTTTTCTCAGTACAGTCACTGTAAACATCTCTCACTCTCTCTCTCTCATACACATGCACACACACATACACTTACATACTCTTGCATACACTGACGAGCAGCTTAATTAGTTACAGCTACCTTGTATTTACGTAGCAGCTCCACATATCATATAGGAGCACATTGTAGTTCACAATTACAGACTAAATTCCAGCTGTTTTCCTGCAACATTAGGTCCCTTACTTTGTTTATCAATGTTCAGGACCCCCACAGGACCACCACTGAGCAGGTATTATTTGGAACATCCACCTTGCAGTGTCACATGGAGAAAAACCGAAGAGAAACAGACTGTAAAAGGTATATAGCAAGTAAAGCTGAAAAAATATACAGGGTGTGTAAATACAAGGTAGTGGCCTAATAATGTGGCTCCTTTGGTGTATACACATGCACACATTCTCATTCATTCTCTCTCACTTTCTAATTCATTCACACACTCACTCATTCACCACCTATGGTCTTTCTGTTGGCCCTCGCTTTTGACTTAAACTCTGTTTTTATTTTTGCTATCTCTCTTTATAAAACACTTTAACACTGTATACGGTTGTACACTAGTGTAAATAAAGTTGGCCTTTATGAATTTGGGCTCAAGAATCTTTTATTAAAGATTATATTTCATCATCACTGTAGACTGTAGACCCCCCTCCCCTCTCAGACATGTGTTCGTTTGTATTGTCGGTGCATGAGACAGCCTGTATGTTAGTGAATGTATGTGTACGGTCATTGTATACATACATTTAGAGTGTTGTATGTTGATGCATGTGTCAGCTGTCTGGTGCTTGTCATGGCTCCCCCCTCATTGCAGTGTAATGTGATGTGTGTGTGAGTATGAACCTGAATGTGTGTGTGCGCGTGTGCGGTCCTGGGCGGCTCTCTTGGCTGTTTTGTTTAACATGGCTGCGCTGCAGACAGGGAGCACAGGAGGCGCTGTTGGGCAAGTACTGAGTTCACTCTCCTGGGTGTTAGGGATAGAGACTGGAGTGTAGCTACTGTAAGTGTGTATACTCTCACACTTCAACAATCACACTCTCAAACACACATACACTCCCACACAGTATATAACTGCTTCCCGCAGATTTTCAGGAATCATTGTAGACGTAGGAGTCAGGGTCATTATTTAGAATAACAGGATTCCATAATAAATAGAATGACTGTAAAGTAGTTGTATTGAGCTGAATGTGTAAGGCCTGTGCTTAGCTGTCTCTCTCTCTCTTGCTGTCTCTCTGTCTCTCTTGCCTCCATCTTTCCTCTTTTGCTTACTCTCTTTCACTGTCTTTCTCGCCATGTCTCCTTTTTCACTCTCTTTTATTCTCGTTTCTATCATCTCTCTTTCTCACTCTTACACTCTCTTGCTCACTGGTGCTCTCTCTTCATCCTTCTCTCTTGCTTGCTCTCCCTTACTCCTTTCTTTCTGTCTTTCTATCTTTCTTTCTGTATTCATTCTTTAGACGTGGCAGGTTTGTCAGTGTCTCTGGTAAATGGTCATCGGCGTGGTGATGAGTTGAATGGTGCCAGTCCGAGTCCGGATGGTCAGCAGCCCTCCCCTCTCACCTCTCCACTGCTGAACGACAGCAGCGGTCTGCGCACCGACGATGAAGAAGAGAACAGGAGGAAGGTGAGAACAGTGCTACTGACACATTTTAGGAGGGTAAATTTCTCCATTGCTGTGTCGCCCCGTTGACAAGTCAAAACACCCCCAGTATGATTCCAGAGAGGCATGTAGAAGAGAACATAGTTTATGTTCTCATACTTTATACTGTATCCTTTTTGCACTATGTTTCTTATGCTCCTAACAGAGAGCTACTAAACGTAGTTTCATTGTTCCTGCAACAGTGACAATAAATATCTATCTAATCTTAGAACAGAACGAAAATACGGGGAGGAAGGTGTTGTGTTACATTAGCCTAGAGTCCACTGTCAGTTCCTTGATGTTATGAAGAGATTGAGTAATAGAGCACTAAAAGACTGGGCCTTCTCTTAGGCTACTTTCAAAGACAAACTGAAAATCATACACTCCCTCTTTTAAAAATATCACAATAACATGTATACTAACAAAACAATTAGAGCCAATTATACGGCCCCTCTGTGTTTTGAAGTAGGCTAACCAATGAATCACACAGACACACAATTTCTATTTTAGTCTGCATACAAGCTGACGTTAGATCAACACAAGAATACACATTTATAAACATGACATAACCCCCAAATGGCATAGCAAGCAATAGAAATAGTTCAGAAATACGAAAACATTAATCAAGATTGCAGTCACCCATCTATTCCAACTGAGAATAATCCACAAAGAATGTTTACTCCAGGTGCTAAGAATCAGGACTGTTTACATGAATGTCCTGAACATGGGAGGCACATTTTGGTAAGTTGGAGTCATATACTAGGCTTGGATGATTTTTTATTTTTCTTTGTAAATATTATACTCAATATAAACAGATGCTCAGAAAACCATTGTCTCCACAACTAATAATTTGAGGCCTTATAGGTATTTTTTCTATAGTATCAGTGCTGTTGACATGTGGAGCATATATTTGTAAAAAAAAAAAAACTTCCTCCACTAAACTAAACTAATCTAAACTAAACATTTCACAGTGAATCTCATGATTACTTTTAGGCACTCCTTCTATCTCAGACTATTATAATTGTGCTTTCATAATCGTAGTGATGTGTGTTCGTATCTGTGATTCTTCTGCAACTTTTTTCATTTCAGTAAACAGTGCATACAGTGAAGCAGCAGAGATTCCATTCACTGTCTCAGCCCAGTGATAATGTCGTTGTTCACGACTGTTGACATGGCGACCATAAAATTTGTCAAATCACCCAACCCTGTGAAATACTCCCCCACAACCAGGGTTAGGAGTCAGTGCAGTACTTGGTTAAAATAAGCCTTTAGAAGCATGCCTTGGTATTAAGTCCGGTCAGGCTCAGAGAGTTGTTTTGGCACAGATTCCTTTATGGAGAGTGACAGCATTGTGGATCTGTTGTAACTGGGGCAGAACTTCACACACTGCACTGCTTCTGTGCAAGCAATGGACTCAAGGCATGACTACTTCTATCAAATGGAAACTTAAGTGTGAGAACGAGATAGACTATAGGTTAGCATAGGTTATGCATGGCAGTTTTGCTGTCATACCTGGTGGTTAAGTGTAAATCTTTGTGTGTCTTTTTCTTGCAAAAATGTCTGAAATATCTGGTTGTTGACACTAACATATAATGTCCTTATAAAATGCGTTCTTAACAAAAGCTATGTGCTTTTTTTTTTTTTTGTAATCTCAAATGGTTTCTAGGAGTATAATAATTTTAAAATATATTATTTTGATTTTAAATGAGTGGAGTTTTGACTGATTTTTTTCAAAACAGCAAAATAAGAAGTGGCTGACCATGTGCCTTATGTTAATGTGTATGTGTCTATTGTAACTCTGTAAGACCATTCAGCATTATAAAAGTGCAATGTTTTTTAAAGCTCTGACCACAAACTAATATGTTAGCTCTGATCCAACACACTAGTCACAAGCTAAGATGCTGGTAATAAACTAATGATTCCACATGATACAGAACACATCAATACAATGTGTTACAGAGGCTAAAGAGATAAGGTTAGGCTTTGAAAATCCTTAGTCCATATCTAGCACTGTGTAAAAGGCTTAGGCACCTGCAATTGTTTAAAAACCTGTTTAAATGAGCAGAGAATGTTTTTCCACAATATATTAAATAAAATTAAAAATAATACAATGAACATTATAGAGTAAATAGTGTTTTTATGTATAACATACCAGTGTGTTCCTTGTGGAAACCCAGTATTGTTTGTAATTACCATCAGAAACCAGTTTTGACTCAATCAGGAGCTGCTGATGGAATGTCGCAAATCCAAACAAACCTGTGTTCTCTTTATCAGCTCACAAAATTGTCAACTCCTTTTTTTTTTTCTTTTTTTTTTTACACAGACAAAACAAATACAAATACTTTTTACTGGATTTTGTTTGCGTAATGTTAACTTTGCTAGCTTTAAATACTATGCGTGTGTGCCTAAAACCTTTGCACTCTAGGTAGTTACTTGTATATAACATATGTATAAACCCACATCCTGACATAATATAAAAGTAATTCTGTCTGTTTTGTTTGCAGAGATTTCCGACCGACAAGGCTTACTTCATTGCTAAGGAGTTACTCACCACTGAGAGGACCTACCTGAAGGATCTGGAGCTCATCACCTTGGTAATGAAGAAATGAATCGTAGTGTGTGTATGAAGGGATAAAGTGTCAAATGTAACACCAGCCCATATCAGTCCTTTCTAAATGTAACAGCTGGATGTGTCAGAGGCTCTCTGCAGCTGTAGAGCTCCTCTCTTCTTCTTTCACAGGCTCAGTTTGGTAGATCTCTCCACTCTGTCTAGCCGGACTGGCCCGACACTGCAGTGAGATGATAATTAGATCAGTTAGCTGGAGCTGTAGCACTCTGAAGCCAGAGCGGCAGCTGATTGATCTCTGATTGATTGTGTGCTGGCTTGGGGTTTACACTAAATGGGGAGTTTAGCGTGCGAGTTTTGAGGGACAGCAGCACTCAGCTCATCCACTGTAATTCACTGTGGGTTAATCCCTACACATTTATGTGCACACACACACATGCACAGGCACACACATATTTAACCTCAGTGGTGATTTACGCTATGTCCAACAGTCAGTGTCGCTCTAGTGTAATGGGAGCTGTCAGAAAGGTTCCTTTACTGCCTTGTTGTGTAAAACAAAAGCAAATTATTGTTTGTGTAAAAGATCAGCTGTGTGTGAAATGTGAAGAACTGAGTGTTTGTGCCTTTGTGTTTTATGTGTATTACTGTGTTTGTGTTTGAGGATTTAGGGTATGATGGCTACATAGAGTGTAATACTGTAGGTGTGTGATGGGTGTGTTCATGTATTATCATTGGAAAAAAAGCCTCATATTTCAAAAAGGGTAATATAATAAGACAAGGTAAGATGTTCATAGCTATTATGTGTAATGATATTTTATTCCAAGTAACTGTTGGTCTGTTTATCACAAAATGGTCACACAGTATTAAGACCATCTGGGTTCTCTCACAAAGTAGGATTTATGGTTTACCCAACTAACTTTAGACATCGTTCAATCTAGCCCCGGACGTTCTGTCTCACAACAGTGATTCACTGTCTCACAACAGTGAATCACTGTGTAGCAGGATAGTTCACCGTGACACCTTATGTTGTGTGCCTGACTAGCTTTGGGGCTGGTTAGGTTTCAGCTTTCAGATCATAAACCGCTCTAGACATAGGCCGGCCTTTTGGGAGAGGTGGACCTCTTATAGTGGCATCAGTCTTGTGAAAAATAGTGCTGATAAATGGAGGAAACATGAACGTCAAAAATGATGAGCAGCTGTTGCTCCAGTAAGCACTGACGCAGTGGCAGAGGTTACGGCATTGCTTAATTTACTTTTCACATGTTTAGTGTTTTCGTGGTCGTTTGAAAAATAAGCGGCTCCTCTCCTGTTTCATGCGAATACGGCTGTTCATCCTGTGTCCGAGCACAAGAATTAAGTATAGCTTGAGTTTGTAAACCTGACCAAGTTGTTAACCACATGTTTGTTTTGGGAACCTGAAACATAGTCAGGAGTGCTGGCTAAGCTGAGCAGGCTTCATGAGGCCTCTGATATAAAAACATTTAAAAAAGTATATAAAAACAGAACAATGGCGGTATGAGGGTTGGATATGACTTTGTGTGTTAACCTGTGTGTGTGTGTGTGTTTTGTGTGTCCAGTCCTTTCAGAGTGTTCTGGACAAAGAGGAGTGCGTTCCCGAGTCTCTGCGGAACCTGTTGAAGTCCAGCTTTGAACCGCTTCACACCTACCACTCCGAGTTCCTGAAAGAGCTGGACCAGAGACTAGCAATGTGGTGAGCAATGTGCACACACACATACAGGGAAACACTACTACGTTAGACAGTGGTGTACTGATATCTCTTTTCATAAATGAGGTCATTTGTGAAAGAACGGGAATATAAGGGAACACCTTACAAATGCATTCACGTACACACTGACCCTGGGGTGCCGTGGTCTCCTTGGCAACGACTGATCCTCTGTGGAGGTCCTTCTTACCTTGGGGTCTCTGTTGCCATGACACCGCAGGCTGCTTGACTCCTATTGGTAACTTGTACAGTGCCTGCCAGGCAATCACTGCTGTACTGCCTTCTTCACTACCGCTGTCTTCATCATTATCATAATTATCATATCCATCTCTTGATTATACTTGTTCCAGGCTTATCACTGATATATCAGTATTGGTGTATGACAGAAAAGAAAAGGCCATCCTGTTTGTGCATGTGCTTTTATGTGTTTAAAAAAAAAAAAATGAAATAAGAACACAAGCATTCACACACATACAAAATCAGTCTGGAATCACTGAAAACTGTGCAACAGAGACACCTGCTTGCGATCCCGGGATTGCACATTAACCTGGTGGCAGTGCTGCTGATTCAGGTCAAATGTTTAAAACCCAAAACAACAGACTGTAAGTGATGTAAAGTGTGTATGTGTGTATGTGTGTGTGTGTGTTGCAGGGAAGGACGCTCAAATGCTCATATTAAAGGAGATTATCAGCGTATCGGAGACGTGATGCTGAAAAACACCCAGGGACTGAAGGTAAAGGTCACAGTTTGCACTACAGTTACAGTCTTTACAGTGTGTTACATTTTAAGATTTTATATTAATTTGCAAGGGAACGTCCTGATTGTTTTCAGTATATTTTCAAAATCCATTTAAAACAATTTGTGAGCTTAGCTGTCTGTGTGAACTCTATCAGCTGCTGTCGGCTCAGCTGCAGAAACACTCAGAGTGTGTGAGTGAGCTGGAGAAGGCGTGTCGTGCATCACGGAGGTTGGAAAATGTGTGTCGAGACTTTGAGCTGCAGAAGGTGTGTTACGTGCCCTTAAACGTGTTTATACTGAGGCCGCTGCATAGGCTACTTCATTATAAACAGATCCTAGAGAGACTGTGTAAACACTACCCCGCCACACACTCCGACTTCAGAGACTGCAGAGGTGAGTGGCATTTTTCCTTTAAATACCATAATTCTTTAACTAATTAAAGAATTAGCTAATTAAACTAAATGCTTACATGGCATTATATTAAGAGTCATATTGAATCTATTTTGTTTTTTGAACTGTAAAAACATTACTGCACTTTTCAATAGCTTACTGCACATTTTCTGTAGAAATATATAGAATAGAGAACCACTCTTAGCAGGACTTTTAACACTGAGCTTCACCAGGTTTGTATTCCAAAATTAAGTCTATTTTTGTTCATTCTAAATACTGAAGTATTTATAATGAGTTTTCTGTTGTATGAGACTTGCCTAAATTATTTATACGTACATACAACACTGTATATATTCATGCATATACATATATAGAAATATATACATATATAAACACATACACATACACAGTACCATTCAAAAATTTGGACACACCTTTTCATTCAACAATTTCCTTTGTTTTTATTATTGGGTACATTGTAGATTAATATTGAAAACGTCACTTATTGCTCTGATGACAGCTTTGTACACTCTTGGCTTTTTTTAACTAGATTCATGAGGAATCCACATGGTGTTCTTCCTCAAGAGTTCATTAGTGGAATTTCTTGCCTTCTTAATGTGTTTGGGACCATTAGTTGTGATGGTCGGGTTGGTACACAGTTAGTAATCCTATTCCACTACGGTTCTACCCCATGTTATGGCAAGAACCACATAACTAAGTAAAAAAGAAACAACAGTCCAACATTACCTTATTACAAAACATATTCTGGTTTGTTTAACTCTTTTCACTGCATAATTCTATGTGTTTTTTCATCATTTTGTTTGTTTTCAATATTAATCTACAATGTAGAAAAAATAAAAACAAAGCAAACGAGATGGTAGTGACTGGTGGTGTACATATACACACACACACACACACACACACACACACACACACACACACACACACACGTGTGTGTGTGTGTGTACACGGTCACGTAATTGTGTGCATTATTAAAGGGCCTGAAAAAATAAATTACTAGTAATACACAAAAGTGTAAATGGACCCAAGAAATGATTTTAAAAAATGAAAAAGGATTTTTGTCTTTATACTTTTTTTCTGATTTGAACATTTGGTAATTGTTTATCTGTGTGTTCTGCTTTGCACTTACAGTATGTGACTGTATATTCCCAAACATGATCATCTCTGATATTGAAGAACATTTGCTCTTGTCTGCAGCTGCGCTGGCTGATGTTTCTGAGCTGGAGGCTGTCCTGCACTCCAGCATGCTGAAGACCGATAACTACCAGAGGCTGCTGGAGCTGCAGAAGGACTTGATTGGCGTGGACAATCTGGCAACCCCGACACGCGAGTTCATCAGACTAGGCTGCCTGAGCAAACTCTCTGGGAAAGGCCTGCAACAGCGAATGTTCTTTTTAGTAAGAGGCACAAACATATACATAAATCCACATACATACACACATACATTTCCATAGGTGGCTGATAATGTTCTGTCTTTTTGCATGTCAGTTTAGCGACGTGCTGTTATACACAAGTCGGGGGATAACATCATCCAATCAATTTAAAGTACACGGACAGCTTCCTCTCCGTGGAATGACAGTAGGAGCATTATCCTTTCCTCTTAGCGCCTTCTTCCTTGATTTCAAAAAATTGCTTTTATTGTCAGTATTTGTAGTACCACCCCTGTTCTAAAATCTACTTATGTGTATGTGTGTAGATCAGGGAGAGTGAAGAGGAGTGGGGAGTTCCTCACTGTTTTACTCTTGTCACCCAGAGGCAGTCAGTGGTGGTAGCAGCAAGGTAATGTACTCACTAAGTCATTTCGATGGCTGAAATCATAACCATAAACCATTAACCAGCTCATTCCTTTATGCCCAGGCTCTTATTGTATATCCAGTCATGTCTACTTTTTTCACTGCTATATAGTTCTCTTTGTAGAGTTAGTGATGGCCCTATTAGGAACCCTGTCAGCTTTTTTATGCAGCTCATGATGATGATAAAATCTCCCACCACCCAAGGCCCTGCACTACAGTATAGAATCAGGATAGGTACCCACCTAGTTTTTCTAATGGTGGAAAAAACCTTGAGGAACAGGTACCATTTTTCTCCTGTGAGGATTCGTATTGTGGTAGTTGAACGCTGCCTCTGGCTGCGTATCTCCTTGTTGCTAAGAAACATTAGTGTTGTAAATGTCAATCGTCTGTGCTGTCTTGTTGTCATTTCGTTATGTACGGGGCAAAAAGCTTTGATCTACTGTTAAGTAGCATGTGTGGCACTGCTAGTAATAACAAGCTAAACTTGTGCTGTGATATGACTGCTTTTTTTCATATTGCGCTAAGTTTGATCCACTAAATCAAAAGGTTATGGGTACCTAGATCCTCCATCTGTCAATCAAGATCTTCCAATAGATCTGATTGATCAGTATGGAAGTAATGCTCCTGACAGACTACTTGTCTTCTTAGAGTTGCTCTCAAAAAATGCAAGACCTAGGCTGGAAAATGTGTCTCTCCCATTGAAAACTATTGAAAGAAGGTTCTTCAGTCTGGAAAAAAATGTGTATGTTGTGCCCCCCCCCCCTTAAACACACTCTCTTTCACTAGTTCTGTATCAGAGATGGAGAAATGGATGGAGGATTTAAAGATGGCTGTGGATCTGGCAGAGGACTCTAATGGACCTTCAGCCAGCCTTTTAACCAATAGCAATGATGTCAGTAAGTACTGGTCTCACCTCCCTTCTTCTCATGGGCCAATCACAAGAACTGGTGTACAGACCAAACTGAACAAGACTTGTATTATTCTCCCATGAAAAGACACATGACTGCATTAATATCCTGCCAGTCTCATTACTGGCTGAGCAGCACCAGGCACCTATTCCGTAGTTGTGTGTTTGGGTGTGTGAGCTTTTGTTCAGTGTTAGTTGTGGGGGTATTTCTTGAATGTACATATTAACAACATCTGTGAGTAAATATTTTGTAGTGTGACATTTAACGGGGTAAGATTTAACATTTAAACAAGATGTTTTTGATTGAATGTGCTGTTGTACATGCTGGAATATACTGGAGTAGCCTCCTGATTGCAGCTCATACTAAATGTCACAAACAAGAGGCAGTCTGTATGATAACATATCGTAACTAATGGATGACCAGCGTGTTCAGAGTCAAGTTGGGGAACATTTGCATAGGTCAGCTGGCATGTTAAATCATACACATCTATAACACAGATAAATTACTTAACCCCGTATGCTAGCTACATGCAATGATATTCTGAACATTCATGTGACAGATTTATATAGGTTAATGTTAAGGTCAGCTGACATTTTCAAATGTCAAAATGGCAACAAAGAAAAAATTGTTTTAAAAATCTCACTGTAAAAATGGAGTTATAAAGTTTTGGAATGGCAGAGGTATTTCCTCGCAAGCATTTTCACATATTCTGTTTAAAAATGCAGATGTTAAGAGCCCTGGTGTGTGGGGGCAGTGGCTGTGCACTGTGTGGGTGTGATATTGTGTGAGTGTAATATTGTGAAAAGGTGAGGATACATTAACCTACTGAAATGTTCTCAGAGTCTCCAGGGGAGTGGGCTTCAGAGGTGGAGTCAGAAGATGACCTGGGTGGGTCACACACATCTCTGGAACGGCATGGCAACAGCTCAGCACATCACCGTGGCAACACCACGGTTCATGTGTGCTGGCATCGCAACACCAGCGTTTCCATGCTGGACTTTAGCATAGCGACGGAGGTACCGGGTTTTCGACTGCCTGACCACCTCTCTCTCCTCTCGTTACTGTGTGTTTGTGTGTGTAACTTTTGCTTTAGGCAGCAGTGGTGTCACACACGCTCACACTATCACTCTTTCTGCCCATTTTCCCCTCCAGTGTGTCTCCTGCGGTCTTTTAACCCTTTCACTGGCTCTGTGTTTGTGTATTAACGCATGCCTCACTCACTATCCCTTTCTTTCTCTTTCTTTTTTCTGTCTGTCTGTCTGTCTGTCTGTCTGTCTCGTTGTCTGTGTGTGTCACCCCCTTCTTTTCCCTGTGAAACTCTTTTACCCTGGCCTCCCTGTATATATGTGTGTGTTTGTGTGTGTGCGTGTGCGTAGAGCCCCGTGCTGCAGTAAGTGTGTGTGTCTCGCGGGGGCAAGGAGCAGTGCCTGTGTCTATAGTGTGCTGGTACAGAATGCAGAGTCTCTCCTTTACTGACTCCTGCATCAGTCTGGAGGTAACACAGCCAGACTCAATCAGACCGCCTCTTTCACCAAAAAGCATCAAATCGCTAGAGCAGCAGCTGTTCTAACCCATCCCACCACCCAAAAACATGTTTACACATATAATTTGCTGTAAATATCGATAAGAATATAACTTTTTTTTTTTTTTCATGTGAAACATATGTACATTCTCTCATTGCTTCTGTTGCTCTAAGTACTGCATTTTACTGTAGTGGTTTGATAATGGCTTTTTTCACATTAACTGCTTTGCCCATTGAGCCACAGCACTGCATTTTGGCATGTTTGACCTAATGATTAATTACGTGTTTCTGTTTCTGTAAAGAATTTGTGTTGAGTAGGGATGTACAATGGTATCGGAGTCATATTGGTGTCAGCAGATAATTGCTTTAAAACATAAATAAATTAGTAAATAAAAATAAATGATGTACTTTCATCAGACAAACGTTTAGATTTGACCAACATTTGAAATTGAACTTTGATGTATTTATTGTACTAAAAGAACAAAGCATATTGGGAATGCAGGGCTACTAAATTATCTGCATTTCAATCATTTAATTGCATTTGTAACCCATTGTAATACTAAACCAGGTAGATGTAAAACAGATTTCTAGATTTTATACGTGGCTGTGTATTGACATGGACACTGGCTGAAAATATCTGAGATTGTCGTGATCCACGGTTCCCATATCATTGCATCTCTACTTCAGAGTGCTCTGGGTGGTGCGCAGCTGCTAATACTGTCCACCAGGTGGCGGTGTTTAGCAGTAGAATGAGGAGGAAACGGATCAGTGATTTCTGAGTCGTCTGAGATCTTCTAAGAGAACTGCTTGACCTGCCTAAAACACAGTTTACTCATGTCTGCCTTCATTTGAGAGTATCTAATACTGCACAGACGTCAGTCCCTGTGGAATGCCCTCACAGATGTACTAGTTTGTTTACCATTGCTTTATTGGATTAGCTAACCCGCTTCCGCAGCCATAATTGGCAAGTCTACACCTGTTCACCTTTTTTTGGCGGGTTGAAATGCTTGCCAAGCATGAGTGTATTTGTCTTGTAGATCTTCTCAAAAACAGTGATCGAATGGGTTTCAGCAGGTGATGTGTACCTTGGGCTGCAAAAAATAAAATAAAAAAAAAAGTGTGTGTATATATGTGTGTATATATGTGTGTGTGTGTGTGTGTGTGTATTCTTGTTTAAAAATATACATAAACCTAAAAAACACACACTAATCTCTATTTTACTCTGTCTTTTAGAACCAGCTCTCTGGGAACCTGTTAAGGAAATTTAAGAACAGTAATGGCTGGCAGAAGCTCTGGGTGGTTTTTACAAACTTCAGCCTTTTCTTCTACAAAACACACCAGGTGAATACACAGACACACACACACACACACACACACACACACACACACACACACACACACACACACACACACACACACACA
>JBBJLS010000002.1:16316529-16332217 GCA_037577275.1 Bryconaethiops microstoma | reverse complement strand
TCCCTCTCTCTCTCTCTCTCTCTCTCTCTCTCTCTAACTCTCTAAATCTCTCTCGCTCCCTCTCTAAATCTCTTGCTCTCTCTCTAACTCTCTCTCACTCACACTCTCTCTCTAGCTCTCTCTCACGCACGCTCTCTCTCGCTCTCTCTCTCTCTCTCTCGCTCTCTCTCTCTCTCTCGCGCTCTCTCTCTCTCACTTTCTCTCTCTCTCTCTCTCTCTCTCTCTCTCTCTCTCTCAGGATGAGTATCCACTGGCCAGTCTGCCTTTACTGGGTTACTCTGTAACAGTTCCAGCCGAGTCTGAGAACATCCATAAGGACTATGTGTTCAAACTTCACTTTAAATCCCACATCTACTACTTCAGATCTGAGAGCGAGTACTCTTTCGAGAGGTATACCATGCTTGTGGATGCACACTTTTACCAAAAGAATGGGACAAAATAATAATATTAGTAATAATATTGGTAAGTTCTATAGCGTCCCCTTGTGGGACTCCTGCAATGTGACCTTGGATACTTTTTAGAAGTATTGTAATGTAATTGTAATATCATGCTACGATATTTAAATTTGTGCTACAGTATTTTAACTTTTTACTGTTTGTACAGCCTTTTTTGGCACCAGCCCACCTGTCGTTAAAATTACAGACAGCCCTGTAAGTGTGTAGTTTATTTGATAAATGATACAGTGCAGGTTAGATTATAGCAGTCTGTAGCCTGTTATTGTCACACAGCACAGCTGCTTGTTTTCTCACAATATTAATGTTTTGTACTGTTGTGTGCAGGTGGATGGAAGTGATTCGCAGTGCCACCATCTCATCCAGCAGAACTCGCTATCTCAACCGCAAAGAGCCCTACTGACCCACACAGCCTTAGGGAGCAGTGTGTGTGTGTGTTTGTGTGTGTGTGTGTGTGTGTGAGAGAGAGAGAGAGAAAGAGAGAGACCTGATCTTGATGATCAGTTTGTGTTAGCTCTAAGACAGAATCACTGTTTGTGACATTAACGTTTTCTACCATGATTTTACACACCATAAGACACGTTAATCCGGTGCGTCTGACAGTCCCCATAAAGAGTCCTGGTGCTTTTTTTTAACGGTGACATGTCCGCTGAACGTCGTATTTTTCTGCATATCTGCTTTTTTCTGCATTTTTCTGCATTTTTACTGGGCTGTTTGCCTCTTTTATAGAATCTCATTTTATATAATATAATTAATGATCTATCTGTGCGCACAGTGGTCTGCCATAAGTGTCACTTGTTACTTCATAATGGAGGCCTCTCAATACTGGTGCCCTGATTTTTGATAAGTAACTTCATATGCATTTTATTTCTGCAAAACAACTTTCTATGTTTTGATGACTTCTATTAACAGACTGTCTTCTTGTAATCCACCAGTCTATGTGCCAAACATTTTTTGATGTCTTTCAAACTTAAAGTACAACTTACATTCATTGATGACGAGGAGCCTTCATGAATTTGCGTTTTTGGGGAGGTTTTGAAAATGTTGGCGGCTTTAACTTTTTCACTGAAAATGTAAAAAAAAAAAAAAAAAGAAAAAGAAAAGACAAAGCTGAAGAAGAGGAAGAAATTTTAAACATAATTTTCTCATTAAGATCTCAAAGGTACTTCAAAAAGTATTACATGAAAATGTATTTTATGTCTTTTCTTTCAGTATATTAGTATTGATGATGACATTTCTTAATTCAGGGTTGTTAAATTGTCCACCGCTGCCATTTTTAGGAGTAAATCGCTATCTAGCCCGCTCCATATTAACGAAGCCACACTTCACAGCGTTAGAGCGGCCATGCTCCTCACTGCAGTTTATGCAAAAACAGCAATTGGAAGCTACACATATGAAGAATGCCATTGAGAAAGTAAAGCTTTAAAGTGTAGAGTTCAACATGATTTTGTAGTTTCATAAGCACTATTTACTCTCAGAGGACAAGGCTGCCTCATGTGAAGGTCTATTAGAGTGATACAACTATGAAAATTAGAAAAAGAACAGTAAAACCAGGGAGAAAGGGGGGCTATATGAGTGTCTATTACTCTACCTTCAGCAGAGGAAGGGAGTTTTCATATTCCAGATAAATAAGAAACGAATGAGAAACACAGAGTGCTCTATGGATATGAAAGCAATAAACACATTTGAACATCCTGATTAATGTGAGTTGTTTGATTTTGTACGTTTCAATTATTATTTAAAGGTGTATTTTAAGGTACTCCAGACTCCTACAGACAAGCAAACCAGAGCATAAAATATAATACTAAAGACAATAGATAACAAAAAAAAATGTGAGTGCTACTTGTTCTCAAGTTTGACACAAATTAAGTCTTAAGTCTTAGACCGAATAGGGATGTTCCATTGAAGAGCATTTCGTTTATGATTAATCAGTGTCTTGTCAGTAGATTTTTACACCCTGTTGCTCTGGCCTCTAGATGGCAGTAATATTAAAGTAATGAAGGGGTCTTTAAATACTGGTCAGCTAATCCTGAAAAATGTAACTGGTCTTTGGAAAACAAGCTTCCAGAGAACAAAACACAGGGTGATAATGTGGCTTTCCAGTAAGTAAAGGGTGGGGAAGCTCTGCTGATTGACTTCTGATGATCAGCAGTGAGACTGCAGGAAGGGACACCTTCTGTTAAGATCTTTAGTGGCCCTGTTAAATGATTTAGACGGGAGCAGCTGGTCTAGCTGATCTTGCCTGCTCTCTCTTAATAAGTAAACTGGCCCTTTAATGAGCTTTCACCTCACTTCTCTGGGGCCTTTTGTTTCTTCTGGCTAAACCGTGTTCTCTGGTCTATAGTGAAACGAAGAACAAAGGAAAAATAATTGAGTGGACCTGTAGAAAGAACTGGTATATGTTTGTTTTGGTTTTTTTTACAATACAATCAGCATCTCTTGGAACTTAAATTCCAACATCACCATTTGTTAAGAAGATCCATTAAAATGTTTAATCGCTGGAACTGGGGCATGCAAGTGGACCATCTCCAAGCTGTACACAGTGCCTTGCAGCTTTTTACTTCATAGCAACCAAACAAATCACAGATATGACACGAAACATATGTTCAATAGCTGAATATTCTGGCTTGCTGATCTTGGAAACATGACTCCCACATGAAAGAATTATAAAACTCCAAGAAGAGTATCCCCCACAGATTGTGGTTAAATATGCTGCTTGTTCAGCTGTGTCTGAAATATGGTGCAAGTATAAACATAATGGGATGGTTATAAAAGGGAAACATGAATAGACCACTGAAAACATTAAAGCATCGGGACAGAAAACTCAGTACTATTCGCTTTAAAATGAGAAAACCCCAACAAAAAAAGGGTATAAAATGGGCTGAATTAAAGGTGATTTTGCAAAAAGGTAGGCACTAACCCCTAAACAGAAAAAAAAAACAATTCTAGTGGACTGAGGAGAAGCAATCAGAGTACGGATGACTGGATGAAAGTGATATTCAGTGATGAGTCACAAATCTGCATCAGCAAAGGAGATGATGCTGGAACTTTTGTCTGTTACTGACTAATGAAGCTCGAGGCCTAAAGAAAACAAGCAGTTTTCCCACTCATTTGTGATCTGGGGCTCCATGTCGGGAGCAGGCAGGTCATTATCTCAGTCAGTGCACAGGTGTGCACTTTTCTCTGACACATTTTTGGACATTTTTCTCATCCTATTGATAGGGGAAAAAAATGTTGGATGATAATGCATCTTACCACAAAGCAAAGACTTTTTCCTCAGGACTGGTACATCAACTTGCTTCAAAGAATTCAGCCGGAGTAGCAACAAAGCATTATTTGGGATCTTTTCTTTATGACTCCATTTTTTCCCTGTGTAATCTAGAAAATGTGCCATTAATTAAAATCAGATTTGTTTGAGGTGTGTCTCATGAAGTCATGATGCTCAACAGCAGTCTTAAAAATTGTTCTATAGTTTGTGATTTACTGTGAAGGAAAACAAATATGGATGAAAATCCTTTAAGTGTGGTAATTAGATGGGGGTTTTTTTGCCAATGGCAGATATTTAAGATGGTGTTAAAATAAATTTGATACATTGGACTATCCACAGGCTATAAAAGTTTGTAGGCCATATTCATTGCTTTAAATGATCTGAGGAGGGCGGTCAGCACACCAGTTTATTCAGTACCTGCACTAATGTGCTAATGTGTAATTTTGCTTGTGCTAAAGTGAATGTGTAATAGCACTTGCTGGAGTACAGTTTTATGTTAATAAAACAGTTCATGGCCTAGTGGTTATGGAGTTGCCCCCTGCGATCAGGAGGCTGTGTGGTTTGAATCCCAGCACTGCCAGTGGCACCACTAAGATACCCTTGAGCAAAATACCATCACCACACATTGCTCCCCACTGCTTCACTTGGTGAAAGGAGATCAATGGAGAGAAAGAATTTCAAATTGTTCACACTTTGTGCATGTTGTGTTCACGGATGATTATAAAGGGCCACTTTTATCATTTTCTGTTTCGTGTTTTAAGCTCTTCGATGTAATAAGGGCTCATTTTATGTCCCTGCCGTGTTTGACTCTAATGTGTTCTTAGTAGATCATGGCCAGGGTGTAAATGAAACTGATCTGGTGTTCAGTATCTCAGAGATCACTGTGTGTGTGTGTGTGTGTGTGTGTGTGTGTGTGTGTGTATGTTGTTTTTCCACACCCGTTTTCAGACAAACTCCGCCCCCTGGACTTCTATTGGCTAGAATCTCATCTTCATCATCAATCTGCACACTTTCCTACAGGACAGAAAAAGTCCCAGCCCTGGAGTCCCCCCCTCCCCGTTTAGTATTACTTCAGTCTAGCCTGTTTTCAACTGTTTTTTTCTCTTGTTTTTTGCTCTACATCTGATCTTAGCCAGGTACATATGTAGCTGGTGGTTAGCTGGTGGAGTTGCCCCAGTGATCGGAAGGCCTTGGGTTCGAATCCCATGACTGTCAGTGGCACCACTTTGGTACCCTTGAGCAAGGTACCATTTCAAAAATACATGTCCATGAGGCTGTGAGACAATCAAAATGATTTACATGTATTCTGGATAACATTTACACACACATATATTACTTCTGATAAATAACAGCCTGCTAGTTCTATTCAAATTAGACATCAATACAATGGGCGCATCACAACAATAAACAATAATAACTGAGCAGCCTGCCTAAAGGGCAGATGATTAGCTGTGTAGTATTAAGCTGATGTTCACGCTCAGTCTAGTGTGGCTCATTAAAGGAAAACAGTAAAACATTCAGTGAATTTAAATAACCAGCTTCACTTAATGCTGCCCACTCTAAACAACTTAACAAATAAAACATGCAACCTAAAACCTGGTCCAGTTCAGAAGTAATGCGTTTGATAATTCACACTATATGGGCAAAAGTGCTGGGATGCCTGACTATAACAGGGACTTTAATGACATTGCATTCAAATACATAGACTATGGAGTTGGCCCCCCTTTCCAGGTTCTACTCTTCTTGGAAGGCTTTCCACAATATTTGGGATTTTCTGTGGGAATCTGTGTCCATTCATTCTGTGAAGCATTTATGATGTTGGACGAGAAGGTCTGTTCCAGTTCATCTGAAAGATGTTGGATGGAGTTGAGGTCAGGGCTCTGTGGGCCAGTCAAGTTCTTACACACCGAACTCATTCAGCAATGTGTTTCTGGTCCTTGCGTTGTGCACGGAATCTTAGTCATGGTGGAATAGAAAAGGTTCTTCCCCAAACTGTGTCCACAAAGTTGGAAGCATGGCGTTATCCAGAACGTCTTGGTATACTGAAGCATTAAGATTGCCCTTCACAGGTAGAAAGGGGCCCAAGTCTGAAAAAATGTGGGTACCAATACATATAGCCTAGTGTGCATATAGTGAATACTCAATCAGTCTAGTGGAGCTCATGAAAGTCTGCTGAAAACCAGTAATACATTCAGTGAATTTAAATAACCAGCTTCACTTGTTTCCCACTCTAAACAACGTCACAAATTCAACATGTGACCTAAAGCCTGGTCCAGTTCAGAAGTGTAAACAGTCCTACCTGATTAACCCAGGTAGGTACGTACAGCCCATTTCCAGGATTTTCAGTACTGACAGCCAATGGCAGCACAGAGGTCGGGGCTTGTCGGAATACGGGTGGGGGAAAAAACAAACTTTGCTCGTCAGCTGTGTGGAGGTGGAGCTCAGACAGTGTGGAGATTAAGTCGAGTTTAGTAAAGCGTGTGAGCCAGAGGAGAGGCGCTGGTGCGGGGCAGAATGGCCCGTGTTGGGCTCGGCAGGTTTCCTGAGAGTGTAAACTGGCGAGGCTGTGTTAGTGGACCAGTTCAGGCGAGCCCGTGATGAGTATGACCGAGTGCAGCAGGAGAACAGAACCACGCTTCTGGCTGAGATTTGAAAGGAGAACACACGCAGTCGGATGGTCTGGGGTTCAGTTTTGCCCCTTCCATCATTAAGCGCACCCCCTGTCCTCGGTAAGGCGGTTCGGTTTTCAGACTGAAGCACCATGTCTCTGCCTCCGCAGCACGAGACGAGGAAGTTCACCCGCGGGCTCAGTAAACCCGGCACCGCGGCGGAGCTCCGGCAGAGCGTGTCCGAGGTGGTCAGGACCTCCGTTCTGGTGGTGAGTACAGAGTTCAGCTCCTTCTGTCACTCTCAACTGACTCAGAGCTTCATTCACAAAATCAGCCCGACCTCCTCCAGCACATTCTGTCAACACGGTCAGGACAAGTTTATTTATAAAGCACGTTTTAGGTTTGGTAGTGTTTTATATATAGCCTACTTTGTACAACACGTTGGGTCAACTTTCTTTTGTTTTAAAAAGTGCTTTATAAATAAATTTATTTGACTCGACAATGGCAAAAAAAGGTGCTGGAGAGGAATATATATATATATATATATATCTCGATCGCTAGATATTGCTGGATCCTGGTGGAAATTGCTTGATCCATTAGGATATAAGTTCTGTTTACTCACTCAGGTGCGATCAGTGTTTAAGTAATACTTTTGTTTCCACTCTCCTAGATTTTGCACTAAGTTCAAAGATATTCATTTAGGGGTTCTTTTATTTTACACCAGAGAATCAGACTTGGCTCTTTTTTAATTGAGGCATCATTGCTGTGGTTTTTAAACCCACCTCTTCCCGGCTTGTTGACCAAAGCCAAGAAGCAGGAGGCGGGTCAGTGCTGTTATCCACCTGCCCTGCAGTTTCCTGTGTTCTTGAGTCATAGGCTAGTATAATTATCAAGTCCTTCATTAACTGAATCAGGAAAGTGCAGTGCTGTGCAGTGGGCTGGAGGTGTGAAATACGTTGTCTGATACAGACTATGACCCCACAGCTGTACTGTACATATAGTATGAGTGGAAAGATTCGAAAGCTTTTTTTTTATCTCTGTGTCCTCTGACAGCTGGCTTCTTTTGTTGTCTGTCAAAATGTGCAGCACTTCTCAGCTCTTTTGGCCGTTCGCTCTGACACTGACAGCCAGTTTACAGCCTCAGTTGTCTGGTATAACTGTAATCAGAACTTGGGCAGCTCTTCAGTGTTTGTCTATGACTCCACATCCGTTAGGCCTGAAGAAACGTGTAAATAAGGGAACATTTCAGTGTAGTGGCAAGAGTAGGAAACTCCCAGCGTGTCATCACATGTCAGTGCAAAGCTAGCTAAAATCCACTGCATTGTTTTCATACAGCCTGAGGCTTAAACCGGTATGTCTTCTATAAACTTGTGTCATTGGTTTATGTGGAAGGAGACAGTCGAATATTTAGGCTACTGATGTGGGGAATGACGAGATGTTAAATTAAGCCTTGAAGTCGTGCTTGGAAGTCTATTGTGTGGACAATTTATGTTGTGTACCCAAGTCTGTTAATCCTGTGAACGTGTGTGTTCTGTGTTTACTTTGTCTGGTCGCTGTGTGTCTCAGTTAGACTCAGTTGGGTGTGTGTGTGTGTGTGTTCTGAGCGTCTATAAAGAATATAGTTTATCGTTTATATTTCTCTGAGTGTCTCTATGTGTTGTCCCGGGTGGTTTTTCCTACATGTTGCTTGGATACAGAAATGGACACCCTCCAGACCCTTTGTCAGGGAAATGGAATCCTGAGACACTCACACACACTCACACTCATAGCCGCTCCTCTGTATGATTAATTTATCCTGCACTCCTGAGAGCGTGCTGCAGCATGGTACAGAGGTGCAGGTGATTTCAATGTTTAGGGCATCTCTTATAAATGTTTTCATCTATTTCAGGAGAGTTTGACTGTTTTCCTGAGATGAGCAATGCTTTAAGACTAGAGTTCTTAAAGTCTGGGTCACAAATGGGCCTTGAAACATCATCTAGTCTATGGGACTATACTCAGGGGGAGGCTGTAGTTCTCAGCGCAGGGGTGCACAGGTCCTATCCTGGAAGGCCGGTGTCTAGCACAGTGATTTCAGTGCTTAAAAACACCTAATTCAAGGTGTTTGTGTCAGGGAATTCCCCAGCTGTGCTGGACACCAGCTCTTCAGGACCCCTCCAGGAGTTGTGCACGCCTGCTGTAGTGGGACTAACTCTAACCCTAACTCATAAAACATATGTGAAAAAATGATTAATTTAATAATAAGTATGAGTAAAAAAAAAATGCTCATCATTTCACAACTTAACACTGTTGGAGGGTAACGTCACCTGCCAATTGTGTCACACCAGCTAACCTTCGCCTGTTCTGCCTAACATTGTGTGATGGGGGACAGGACGGCCAATCACGCTCACTTGGACTCCTCAGGCATTGAACCTGAGTAATTTACATTTTAAGACAAACCAAAACCAAACATTTCAAATGATTTCTGAGCTGCATTTATATTAACATTTTTTTGTTTTGCAGTGAAGTTACCACTTCAGAGATACATCACTGACTTACAACAGTGATGATATACAGCACCAAGACTTATTAGTTATGTGTTTCACAAAATATGGTTGTGTAAAAATCCCAATAAGATGGTTAAGTAATGTGTAACTGTTGTGTGAAGACCCCAAGGCCCTCAGTGGGCCGGGAATATGTGTGTGACTGGGAGTGGCTCACACACACATGCATTCCAGCGTGAAACATGTAAATACACTGAGTGAAATACGTCTCTGTGTCAGAGGAAGAAAAGGGAGATTGTGGTGGGTTTCTTCAAATGGGGGCTTAATCGTGGCCCTAGAATCCTGCAAACACAAACGTATTGTGTTTCCCGTGTCAGAATCATTATGCTGAAGCATCTATTAAGCACTCTGCAAGTGCAGCATGTGTTGTGTCTTTGACTGTTTGCTCATGTTCGGAGGATGCTGTTGTGGAAAAATGTGGTGAACGGGTGGATTTCCCTCAGTCTCATCAAGCAGGTGATTTATGTGAGCAGTTACATAGTTTAGATGAGTGTCTGTCACTCCGGGTGTAGCAGTACGTCAGTACATTGTGATATAGCAATGCAACGATGTGACGGTGTACATTGAGGACATGTGAACATGCATCCAGGCTTTTTTTTTTTTTTTTTTCTCCCCCCCAACAACACCAGAATGCTCACTTTTTCTGGCTTATGTGACAAGTTAGCTGGAGATGGGCTGTTATGTACACAGAACACAAGTTTTCATTCACAGGTGATTCATAAGTTTAGTGATATTAGGTTGTATTTCACCACTTAAAATGTAAGAACATTTTGTAAGCAATTATTTAAAATACAGCACATACAGTTAAAAAATTACCCTCTTTCTGATTTGGATTTTGAGATGAGTAGCCCTATAATATAGTGATAGAACCCTGAAAAGCAAATCTATATGTGATCATTTAACATCTTGGACCTGGATCGGGAAGAGTAGGATAGTTTAAACATACGTTTTCCCTGATGCTAACAGATTAAATGCCTGCATTACTTTCATTGATTACAGGCTACATTAACCTCAGAGCTCTGGTGCAAAACTGAAGAGGCAGACTTCACACTCTAATAACTGTATTTGGAGTAAATGGAAAATTATTTGACTTCTAATTTTTGCTGAATGTTCACTTTAATAACATCATCAACAAAACTGAGGTGCACAGTGCCAGATTTACAATAGATTCTGGCTGGAAGAGTTCGTTATCTACCTGGATACCATAAACAGAAAATCCTGATTGGACAATTTTTCTGTTGGGAATATCAGAATATTAACTCTTTTGTTTTGAACCAAAACTACAATACTTCAGTTTGAAAACAAAAACATGATTCTTTGAATAGAAGTGAACTAACAATTTCAGTCATTTTATTTTAGTTCTGAGAAATCATCACACCTTCTCTGAATTCCTAGAAGGCCCTGAGTGTTTCTCCTCGTGATATATGACAGCAGAGCAAGGGGATGCGCTTCCTTTCCCAATAGGAGATGCAGTAAAATGAAAGCGACTGCTCCATTAAAACAGATCAGTAACAGCTAACCAGGGGCTGGAATTTTTGCTTTCTGAATCAGTCTGTGGTTGCTTGATTTTCCAGAGGAAAAAAACAGACTTTTGTTCAGTGAAACTAATATCTGTTCCTTTTTATCTGAGTTTTCTCTTCTCAATAAAATCTCTCCTCAATGAAATCTGCTACACAACCAGCTTTCTTCACACTGAAACACAAAAACAGAAGTGGCGCAAATTCTTTGCCTGCATTATTGGATTAGTGTGGATTAGAAACTGTTGGAGTCTAAATGCTCAATACTGTTGGGTTTCAAGGGTGGTTTCAACAGATTTCCTTGGTGTGAGCCTAGGGTTAGTTGGAGAGCGGTGGAGCATGCATGTCTCATGGCAGTTCTCCAGGATTACCGCGAAACTCATGGTGCCTTTTGTTTCTTCATTACATCAACAGTGTAGCAGGCCTGCTTTTCTTTATTTCCTTTACTGGGGCTAGTGCTCAAGCTGCTTTATCACGTCATTGTCATGTTCATCAGCTGCTGTTTACTGTTTTAAGTCTTTTAGCATACTAGTTATATGATTATAGGTCATGCTTAGTTGTTTATTATTTATATGAAAAGGGCACTTTCTAGTTTCTAGATTTGTATACCTACTCCTGGGCTTTTGATTGCTTTGTTCATTTTTTGTTTTAAATCCAAGTGCGTTTTTTTTTTATTTTATTTTTTTTACACATACTTCTCTACCACATTCCATAAATTCACTACCGTTCACAAAAGGATGTTCAACAGTAGCTATGATGACTGGAATCTGGCATTACCGGTGCTGCACTGAGCATTGAAACTGACGCGTGGTATGGCTGATACTGTAGCCGATGAGTCAGCGCTTTGACCTTAGTTTATGTGAATAAATGATGGTGTATAATGGCTAGTAATGGTTTCAGCAAGCATCTGTTGTGTTTTAGAATGGAGAGTTAAGTAGAGGGAGGAGTCTGAGCAGTTGTGCAATTGCAATCAATATTACACAGTACAGCAGGTCAGCTAATCGTTTAAGCCCCCCTCCAAAACAAACACACACACAACTCACTTTCTCACTTTCATCTTTCTTCTCAACAAAGTAGTTTATGCATCATTAGTTGGCCTGGTCTTTTTTTTTTCTGCTGTAATTGCAGACTGCTGCAGATTCAATAGGTTTTTGTTATCAGATTATATCCCATTGCATCCTGTTGCTCATCAATTGAGAGAAAATTAATTTAATGCAGGAATGAGATACTAGCACAGTCCTTAATCGTTACATACTAAACAATTAAATGCTGTTATTGAATATATTCTTACGTAATCCATACAAAATACCTTTAAATCATGCTGGAAATGGACCAAAGATGTTTTATATTTGCTTTTGTGTTTGTTTATTTTGTCCTTGAGGTCAATTATAATGAACATACAAATGTACAAACCAATACAATTATTTTATTATTCCGTAACATGGAACCTTTAAAACAAATTAAATAATCATTATGAAAACAGTCTCTCATCAGCTGTAATGGTAATTCATATCTAATTATAAAGTATTAATTTAATAATTCTCTCCTGCACCTTATGTTTTTCAGTGTCTTCTCCTCATCTCATCTTATTGCATCAGTAGTGCAGCTGGCTGTTCACTGGATGTGTGTGTGTGTGCCTGAGTGTGTGTGTGTCCATAATGTCCTGGTTGTAACAGAGAGGACATTGTTCTTGCTGTAATTTTAATTAAAGGCAGCATCTAGAATTGAGTAGATGTTGGTGTTCTCTCTGTTTCTGTCCTGGTACTTTTCTTAGACCAGAAATAGTACTGGGCAATACTGATAATTGAAAACCATTAGAATTCACCACAGTTTCACTGTGTCACCAGTCTTAGTTTCTCAACATGGTGTTCCTTCCTCCTCCTCTTCAGGTTTCAGCAGAAATGATGGCTTTTCTCTTTATGCATAATAAAGATATCAAATGTAGAAGGTGTTTAAAAATTAATTAGACCAATAGTGTTTAATCATTTAGCACTCAAAAATCATCCTATATTTCTGTAAATAAAGTGCAGCAGAGTACCATATCACGCTATTACATTAATGATTAACTATGTTGTGCAGCCTTAATGGCTCCCAAACATTTTTTTGTCACTCTTCACATTAACAGAACACATTTAGTCCTCTTAAATATTCATTTACTTGAGTAATCAACTATCAGAAGATTTTTGCAGCCTTATAAGAGCACAATTGGAACTGAAAGCAATTTGCTGGCCAACAAGTTTATAGAATAGAACATTTTTATGAACACAACACTCGATATAATCCTGATATACTGGGCAATATATAAAACAATACTGGCCAGCACTAACCTGAATTGATCTTGTTTCATTTTTCAGTGCCCGGTGTCTCTTTAGCTAAACAGCAGATAGCTTGTTCAGTATTCGTCACCTTAAGTTGTTTCCTTTTGATTCAGTCCAGATGTTTTGATCTAAAGTGTGGTGATCTTTGGCTTCTTTCACTGTTTGACTCTCTCTGGCCCCTCTGTGTATATCGTGTGTGAGTCATACAAATTAAAAGTTGATTTCCCACCCCACAAACTTTCTGTGACCCTGCAACCAATCAACAAAAAGTTTCCGTATTACATCACCCTGCACAGGTCTCCCAAGACATCTTTCTGTTTGCTTTTACAGTGATCTGTAAAGTGACCACGTCCCTGATCTAACTCTTGCCTGGTACAGGTCTATGCAGCAAGACAGCAGACTCTATGTACTGAACTATAACACTGTTTACTCTGCCTGTAGTGCTAGCTGTGTGTGAGCTGTTTTTAGTCATGGTCTGTTAATAAGTAGCCAGACCCAGTTCTCATGGCTGACAAGTGATACTATTAAGATGCTATTAATAATTAGTCAATGTATGGCACACTATACTATAACTGGGACACTTCTATGAAGTAGGCTTGGCCAACTGAGATATTATAGGTCCCGTATCCCACATTTTCTAATGTTTCTTTTTTCCCCCTGAGTTATATTTGTGTGGTTTTGTGTACCAAAACCGTAATTCATCTCTTCATGACAATTTTCCCGTGTCTCTCTATCCATGAGAAATCAAGGTTGTTTTGTTACTGTACTTTTAAGATCAATATGTGACCTCTGTCTTGATTGTGTACTGTCTTCATTCAGAAGATTGTCTGGGTTAAAACAGTCACTCCAGAGGTTACAGCTGGAGATTTGTAGAAGATGGTAGCATTTTGGAGTCTGCCAAGGCTCCAAGCTTCCAAGTCAGCAATTCAAAACTACAATTAGATGCCGCCTCCATGCCAGCAAACTATGGCAGGCATGCCAGAAGGAAGTGCACATGCCCTAGGCTTTGTGGTTTTGAGGCTTTGTTGAGGAGGATGCAGTCTCATGAGTCCGACTTTATTAATGGCCCAGCTACCCACAGATTCACACACTTTCACTGCACTTTTAATGTTCTTTTATGTATTCTTTTACTTCTTTTATCCCTCTCATTATCTTGTTTTATTTTACTCTAGTTTTTCTTTATCCTTATTTTAATTTCCATTGCTGTAAAGCACATTGAATGACTTCTGTGTGTGATAATGTGCTATATAAATAAACTTGAACTTGAACTTACAAAGATGCAGTATTTTGATCGATTTAGGGTTGTTGAAAATGGAAACAGCCCATTCTGCCTTATTTTTTCTTGTCGTCCAGTGCAGCCCAGATACATGAGATCCAGACTGATAGTGAATAATGACCTGCAGATTCCACAGCTCAAAACCCTCCAAATGCTTCACTCTTTTTTCGTCACTTTCTCATCATCATTAGCGCAAATCTCGTTATGTTCCAGACACAGATGTCAGTATCAGTCTACATGGCTTTCTCCTTTTCCGTCTGTTTAAGAATCAGCAAGAAAAACACAGACACTTTAATCTCACTTAACCTCTAAGGTTTCTAGGATCTGAAGCTTTCCTCCTGGTCTGGAGCATCTGTGGGTTTTTTTTTTTCAGACTGAGCTGTCTGTCCATGAGCATGAAGCCAAATCAAATTAGGTTGAGGCCAAGCAGACAGTACTGACCTGGCTTTATTTTACAGAGCAGCAGATTTAACTACACAAACATGCTTTTTTCAGACAATATATAACACATGGCACTGCCAGTTAGTATAACTGATAGAGATATTTAGTGTTTCTGTAGTTTGTGATTGTATTAAAGAGTTTTCATGTGATCTTGTTCTAATGCATTCTTTCCTCATACATACTTGTTACTGTGTGTGTGTGTGTGTGTGTGTACAGGATCAGTGTTTGTGTACAGTGGCGTTATTGGTAAAGGCTCATTGATGTTCCAGTAGCTCTGGGCAGTATGTGAGACAGAGGCCAGTGTAAGTATTTGATGTTATGTAAATGTTTTCAGTAGAACTACAGAAGCCACACAATCTGTAAATACAGGGATAAGTTTGTCAGGAAGTTACTCGCTCATCTCACAAATTGATTCCATCCATTAGTTATTGATGATCCCGTGCTCATTTTTTGATGTTTCCACAACATTTTAAACAGAGTTTGAATAAAAAGGTAATTATTCTTAGTCTACAATCTGTTCCCTCCTCATGCTAGACCACCCAAAATGAGGCAGGAGTGAGAAAATTCTGAAATCATTGTACAGACAGAGAAAGTGGAATCAGTTGAAAAATAGATACTTCTGTTTCATTTGAAAGCTGTAAGTACCAGGGATGTGAATGGGTATTCAAATGAGTATGCTGTTAATCAGAATCATATTTGTATTTACACTCTCAGGATTGTTGTAATGTTCTTATTTTGTTATTAACTATTCAGTTTGACTCTTAAAACCCCTAATGGGGAAAGTATCGTGACTAAGCAAGCTCTCCCATTGCTTAGGCCTCCAGGTGTGAGTTTGAAGTCTTAATGTATGAAATGTCTACATAATTTATTATTGAAACAGGAATCAACCAGTCAGATCTTTATTTCCAGTCAGTGGAACCAATTCTGAGAGGAGGAACATCACTTTAGGCCTTCTAGAAGTCCTGCATATGTCACAGACTCTGAATACGCGCAGCAGATTAACCATTAAGTTTCTGCCAGAGGGGAAAACAGTGCTAACATCTTACTAAAATGTCATAGAGCCACTCGCAAAATGTGGGTTTTTTTCCAAAGACTATTCTCATCAGCACCCAACCATGCACCTGTTAGCTTGTCTAATCTTATTAGCCCACCTGAGGCACGCTCTGTTATTCAGAATACACATTGTTAGTAAGAAGTGTGTGTGTGTGTGTGTGTGTGTGTGTGTGTGTGTGTGTGTGTGTGTGTGTGTGTGTGTGTGTGTGTGTGT
>JBBJLS010000002.1:16300464-16316429 GCA_037577275.1 Bryconaethiops microstoma | reverse complement strand
GGAAATCTGTGACGGGCAAAACCTCACCCCCCCGAAACCCCCCCCCCCCCCCCCCCCTTTCTCTCTCTCTCTCTCTCTCTGTTCTACATGCTTTTTACATGGCTTGTTCAGGACCCTACAAACTTAATCATCTTAATAAAAAAAGTGTAATATGGCCATTTATGTCACATGTGAACACACCACAGCACACAATGGAAAATTGTTCAGTGCATTTAACCCATTCACCAAGTGAATTAGTGGGCTGGGAACAGTTCCTTGCTCAAGGGGACCCAAGTAGTGCCACTAGCTGTCCTGGGATTTGAACCCACGACGTTCCGATCATTGTCGGAGATCAAGCCACCAGCTCCCTTTAACAAACTAGTCACGCCCTAATGTGGCTGTATGGTCAATCAGATCTAAAATTATTGTGTTTGGCAGAATGAAAAAACTAATCCAGCATTTTCCCAATTTTCGCATCTTTTCAGGAAAACCAGCTTTTTCACCACCCAGATTTTACCTATGTTACGTCTGACCACATGCTCTCTGCCTTTCTGGTTTTCTTTCTCTCTCTCGCTCTCCCCCCCTTCTCTCTCTCTCTCTCTCTCTCTCTCTCTCTCTCCCTCATTTCCCTCTTCTCTATGGGAAGTCAAGGCTGTGGAGAGGAAGTGGGACAACAGTGAAAGAGTATTGTGTGTGGCTCTTAAGGAACCTGTGGAATGTCACATGAAAACACTGCATGTTCATTAGTGGATGTTCTGTCCCTGTGTCGTTGATTTTAGACTGGCTGCAGTCCACACATCCAGCCTTTGAGGAGCCAGGCTGTACCTGTGGCCGGACATATCCATGCCATGAGGGTGTGTGATGTTGATGTTTTGCCTAGAAAGCCAGATGTGTTAGTGTGACTGGTGAGGAAAGAAGGACAAAGTAGAGGTTAAGTCTCAGGTGAATGAGAACCTTGGCTCGCAATTATTTGTCATAACTGGACACTTACGTCATTCAGGGTTCTAGAGTGGGCAGCAGTGAAGCTTTTCTTTCCTGTGGGTCATTCTGCTATAGGACGTGAGTCAGGAAGGGGATTTTTACTCAGGCATTGTTTGGCTAAGTTTATCCTGTGTGGTTTGTTTATCTGTCAGTGAAGTGGTTGAACGGTAAGCAGTTGGCTGTCTTTGCAGTAGGGATTCTGATGCTACACCCACACACACAATTCCCATATATGTGTGTTCCAAGAAGTTTCCCTGTAGGGAAATGCTTGTTACTCCTCCTTCAAGTCAGCTCAGCATCAGGTCAAATTCATTTATTAAGCACATTTTAAAGTCAGGGAACACATGCTTATCCACTGTTTGTTCCACCGTCTTCTGCTAAAGAGTGAAATATTATTGATCACATTCAGCCACAGGTATTGATGTTTAGTTCTGGGTCACGAATGACACCCTAACTTGTCCCAGAGGTGTGGATGGTGCTTAATCACTCCAGACCCCACAGCCCAGTCCTGAGTAGCTTTACACCCCTCTAGGTAATGCTTGGCTTTAGGCTTTTTAACATTAGACTTATGTTTTAACATTAGGCTGTCCCATGCTATTGGAAATGCTTTTCTTTAGACAAGCAGTGTGTGTGCAGTTAAACATCTGTGTTAGCAGTGGGTATACCTTAGAGTAGAAATATAGTGAATGTTAGTTCAAATAAAATTGTCAAGTAAAATCTAATGTAAATAAAATACATCTACAATTAGTGTGTGAGAGTGTGTGAGAGTGTGTGAGAGTGTGTGAGAGTGTGTGAGAGTGTGTGAGAGTGTGTGAGAGTGTGTGAGACATACATTCTCCATTGTTGTATCATGTTCTGGATTATTCTTGGGTTTTGTCCTCTCCTGCTGAGACCAAACAATGCCGAGCATCCCTTGCCCCTCCGCCTGAACTTTTGGTCACAGGCAGACCTGGGAGTGGTCATAGGATGCAATAATATTTAATATTTTGTTCTGGAAATCTCAACCAGCTGGACTGTAAGGTTTTTCTATAGCCACATTATATTCATTATTCTTATTAACCTTTCACTTTCACCATCTGTCTTGCTGTCATATTTTCCATAACAAACGAGCTATTGTGCCGAAACAAAATACTGTGATAGAACTAAGCGAACAATGGAGGCATCAAATATTTTTCATCCCTAACTTGTCCATTTTTATACCGGGGTGGGGGTGAAAGACTATTGCTTTTGAAAAGTTCTTTGTTAAGTCACTGATTAGGTATTTGAAGCAGGGTGTGTTTTTTCCAATATAAAACCTTTTTCTGTGAAGTCTCTTCTGTGCTGTTCTGGCAGTGTGGAATAAACTCCTTTTTTTTGTTGTTTTGTCTCCCACAGCTGTGCACCCTGCGCAGACAGATCCGCACTGTGTTTCCCTCGGTCCCAGAGAACGCTCAAAGAGAGGCACACAGCCTGTTTGTGCAGGAGGTGAGGGAGCACATGAGAAGAACCGTATTGCACTATTACCACACTCCTCAACACACTATTGTGTACACCGAGTGGCATACAGGTGGTTAATTCACCAGCCTTGCCAAGATTCTTAATGGTCAGGTGGTTTGAGTCAGGCACACCAACACAGAGAATCCAAGACTTCCAAGGTTTATAGGATGTACTTTGGCCAAATATAAAACTTCCATCTCACTTAAAACACGGTCATGTCACTCTCACAATGGACAGTATTACAGCAAAGGGGAAGAGTTCACTCTGTTCCAGATACACCCACATGGCAGGAATTTCAGCCTGAACTCAAACTGAGGTGACTTAACTATAATAATATGCTAATCTTCAGCAGATATGAGTATTCACTGCTTTCATGCTATCAGAAAATACCTGTATTCCAGAGCTGAGTTTTAATCCTTGAAAAGCCTAATACGAGATTGAGACCAAATGGTGGAACATCCTGATTTAAAAAAATAGGCTCTTCGTTCGTCTTTGACTCTCTGCCCTAGCAATCAGATTGGACTAAGAGCAAAGGCTTCCCTGCATGAACGAATCCCTTTCACATTTTTTTTTTCTCAGCTAGGACAACTTTAGAAGCTCTGGCTCAAAATAGCAGTGTTTGGAGTTCACTCTTCTGTTATCCTGGGATAGAATGACTCTAACAATCATGCATTGTCCTTCTTGTCTTAGTGTATCAAGACCTACAAATCAGACTGGCACGTTGTCAACTACAAGTATGAAGATTATTCTGGTGACTTCCGTCAGCTTCCCAAGTAAGACACACAGGCTTCGTGTTTCAGCTGGACCCGTATCCATAGCTTCTACTTGAAACAAGACTTAAGCAACCTATATCTCAAACAAGTTACAACAAGTTCAAGAATGACTACATATAGCCATGGATTTAAGCACTACAGCTTTGATTGCATGTGTGCGTGTGTAATTTTGAAAACACGTCAGCTCTTGGAAAGTTGGTGGCGTGACACTGTGAGAAGGAAATGTGTATTTTGTACAGCCTCGCAGTAACAATGGAGCCAGTGGAACAATCCATGAGTTCATTGGTTCCTTTAGTGACATACAAGCAGCATAAGAACTCTTTAGCCTTTTAATTTGAAACTCCACTTGTACTGGGTAACACTACTACTTCAAGAAATAAAATGAGTTCTGTGGAACTGTGAGAAGCCAATCGGCTTACTAAATTCAATGGCCGAGCAGTGAGGCATGCCGTACTTTCTGGTAGGGTGACTTTTGGAGCTTATGTCCATGCTTTATCAGATATGGAGGGTATTTCTTATGCCAGTGCTCTAATCTGCGTTGTAATCTTTATTCTTCTGTGTTTGGGGTTGCAACAGTAAAGTGTCCAGACCTGATAAACTGGCAGTTCATGTGTTTGAGGTGGATGAGGACGTGGATAAAGATGAGGTGAGTGGATCAGACTGTACACCATAGTTTAATGTTCTATCCAGTAGCAAATATGTTACTTTTTTATCAGGGGAGATGGCCCAATGGGAGCACCACTACCACGCTACCAACTGACACACTATGTCAGTGGTTACCAACCGTCCTCCTGGAGATCTACTGTCCTGATGTGTTTAGGTTGAACCTGCATCTAACATGATGCCCCTTCCATCTTACCTTATGCTCCAGCCAGTCAGGGACTTCTGAAGAAGTTCATTAGCCAGGACATGTGTTGCAGATTGTGGCTAGAACTAGACTTTTCAGGAAAGTAGATCTCCAGGACCAGGGTTGGAGACTTATCTAACAAGGTGTAATGCATCTTTCCTCATCCTCCCTTAATAGTCCACTGGTTGTAGCTTAGGGATTTGCTTTGCTGGTAAAGTGTATCTTCAGTGTCCAGTCCAGATCTTTTTGGCAGTTATATTCTTTTCTGTTCCAGGTAGAAGTTTGGAAACACTGGGTCATAGCCAGGCCAAGATTCAGAATGTCTAACCCTGGGATATATAACACTTTTGTTTGCCTTCACTGATAATGAAACTAAAGACACATCTGCGGAAGGCTACCGCTATGCTCTCCAGCAGAGACTGGACCTCCATCAAGCCTCCCCTCCTCTGCAGATGCATTGGAGAAACGATCTCCCACACGCAGTTTGACCACTAGGTCAGGTCTCTCCATGAACAGTCCAGCAGCTTTAGCCTGGCCGGAGTTAGAGAGGAGTATCTAATAGCCAGCCATCGCGGCTCCTGCTGCCCGTGCCTTCCAAGAACGTTTTTGCTCTCGGAGCCCAGCACACACACGCTGTATCCTGTTTCTCTAATCAACTTCAGCAAAAGACTAATTTGGCCATTCTGGACTACCCCTCCGGCCTGGTTTATATCTCGGGCAGCGGGTTTTAATCATAGTTTTATATGAAAAAGACGCACTTTAATGTGAAGTATGAAATGCAATTACTTACCATAGGTTCTGGCACTTACTCTAAGTGACTTAACTGAGCTTCCAGTGGAGTTGTGGACAAGCCGCTCTTAAGCATTGGCTCTGATTTAGTTCTGTTAGTCATTTGTTTGGCTGTGAGTAAGAAGAGTGCGTCTGAGTATGAGAGCTGCCATTTATACAAAGCGCATTCTAAACGGTCACGGACTACCCTGACATCTAGTAATGCCTGCCATCTTCTGACTTCAGAGTCATTTATTTTCTTGTCATGGTCTCCTGGCACAGAATAAAGTGTCTTCCATGTTTGACTTCACAGCCAACTGATGAGTGATGTAATTTTAAGTCTGTTCTTTCTGCCATCGACAGTACTCCAGAGGTTACAATCAACCTTCACAGGCAATCAGTTTTTGAATCATGTTGAAATGAGTTCCCCTTTTACCTGACAGCTCCTTTTCCACATGTGCACCAATTCTTGAGATTAATTACCGCAGGCTAATTCACGCATGGCCAAGCCGTCTGACAGGGACGTCTTATAAATGTTGCTTGCACTAAATATGTCTCTGATTATGATGCTGATTTCTTTAAGTTAAATCGTGACAACAGCACCAGATGACCTCAGAAGATAAACTTTAAAAACTACAGTTACAGTGACTGTTTATGATATCGTTGCTTGGATACAGGCCTAGGGCTTCACAGAGAATGTGGTCATAATTTTGTCAGTAGTGGTGCATGATATTGAGTGTGTGTTTGAGTTTGAATGTGATAAATGGAAACAGATCTATAGAGTTTCCAGATTTTGCCTTGGTTCGAATGCTGGAAATATCCATGCTTTTGGCCAGAGACTTTGTAGACGTTTGTGGAATAAAACGTATTGAATGTTCATATTGCACTGGGCAGTTTTAAAAGCGTCTGCAAATGTCGGGAACGCAAGCTGATTTTTATGCCATTTTTTTTGGCATACCAAGATAGACACATTACGATTTTTTAAATGTGTTTAGAATTATTGGGAGTTTTTTTTAGCTAAACAAACTCCCCTTCAGCACCACAATCAAAGGGGGGGGTCTGTCCATTTTCCAGAATTTCGCAAACATCTCTTAATAAGACTTCATTGGTGGTCTGTACATGCATATTTTGGGGTGCGTCATCCATCTCTCTTCATGCTGACTTCTTAAGCTTAGAAAGGTGGTAGATAAGGTTTTGGCAGCAGTAGCTATAGAAACGTTTCATAATAGTATAATAGAAGATGAACATTTTCAGCCCCAGATGCTGTCTTTGGAGTACATGTGCTCAGTAATTACAAGTTTTCTACACAGTTATATTAAAATAGTTGTGGGATTTCTAAAACTGGGGTAATTACTCTTAATAAATATTTAAGTCATTTCTTATCCCGGTATCCACTGATCTGTTCTGTCAGAGAGGATGTTGATGTGTTCCATTCTATGCTGTGTATTCTGTGTTTTTTGCAGTTAAAGCTGTAGATATAATCCTGCTGTTTGTGAGATGGCTCTCTCTGATGTGCCTTCACATATCCAGTACGGTGGTTTGTTTACATTTATCTGAGTTTCTGCTTGTCTCCGTTTTTTCTGGAGAGGAGTTTGGGATCTGGATTCCTTTCTCAATGACTCCCTGTTCTCTTAACGTTTACTTTAGCTGCAGGATCAAACAGAAGAGAACTGGAGCCACATCACAAAACTCATTTTTCTCTGTGTGTGTGTGTGTGTGTGTGTGTGTGTGTGTGTGTGTGTATAGGACACAGCCTCCTTAGGTTCTCAGAAGGGAGGAATCAGCAGGCAGGGCTGGCTCCACAAAGGCAACATGAACAGTGCCATCAGTGTCACTATGAGGGTGAGACACTATCAACTGTTTTAATTAAACAACCCATCTATCCACACTCAAAGCTATTCGCTAAAGCTACTGTTCACAAAGTGGGTATGCACCAAGTGACGCTTGGTACATAAAAAATGTTACGCTTCACTTAATTGCAGTTTATTGCATTATCTGGCCACTCAGTTACCCAGACATCCCTATGTTAGAGTTACCAACAAGTGAGCCTCACTGAACTACCTACCTCATTGAACCAGTCCTTTGTAACAATGTTCCTTGGTGGGAGTGGAATCTTGGTCCTTGTTTAATATCGCAATATTAAGAAGGAACAATTTTACAAGGCCAAATGTCATATATGCATCATAGCCATATGTGGAGATAGATGGCTTACTCAGTAAGAGATTTAATGTCTCAGTATGTCAGGTTCAGAATGGCTTGATCTCAGCTGGTTTCCTATACCCTCCATACTGTACTGAATGAAAATTTGGCTTCCACATTACCTGTTGAATGAAAGAGCTTATGTGCTGCTATACATAAATCAAATCCCGAATGGTTCCCTACTGTGTGGGTCACTTTAAATGTACACCTTACACTTTACACTGTGTAAAGTGTGATGTGTGCATTTAAAGTGACTCACACAGAAGAGAACCATTCGGGATTTGATTTATGTATAGCAGCACATAAGCTCTTTCATTCAACAGGTTTGGCCAGCAACAGATCTTAGGACTGCTTCACGTACACACACCTTGATCATCAGTGCTCCTCAGCATTCTTTAATGCTCTAGACACTTGTTTGTCTCATGATTTTCCTCTGGTTGACTTAATCTCTTTATCTCGTAATTAAGCATAATAATTCAAAGTATCTTATGTGTATCTTCTGTTTCAGTCATTCAAACGAAGGTATTTCCACCTCACACAGTTAGGAGATGGCTCCTATAACCTCAACTTCTACAAAGATGAGAAGATTTCCAAGGAGCCCAAAGGAACCATCTTCCTGGATTCCTGCATGGGCGTGGTTCAGGTACTACATCCACAGGACAGGGATTATCAGAGGTTCAGTATATGCATATTCAGTATAGACAAACATCTTAAATCACAAATACTGTAGTGGTGAGAGTGAAATAATTTTTTTTTTTTCTGAACATAATCTTCTATACACTGTCAGCTTCCCTCTTTCCTTAGAGGTCAAGTGTAAGGGATGTCTGGTAGGTATGTATGTAGGTTCTTGTAAATATGAATTTGTTAATAAAGGAACTAAATAAATATAGATGATCCAACGAGTGAGGTACTGCATTGCATTAACCTTTTGTATTGTATTTTTTTTTAAATCTCGTCAGTCTAGCATCATTCTGATATTAAATGAGTATTTTACTGACCACACCAGCCGCATGGAAATGTTATTGTAAGCCTGGCCTAATGATCTTACCATATTGTGCCACATCTGCTCCTTGAATATCAGCTTATCAGACACTCTTATGCAATCCTTTTTCTTTGTTTAACTCCTCAGTGGCTGAAAACTGACCATACCTTTAGCTTTTTGCTCTTTATTTATTTATCTGTCTGTCTGTCTTTCTCTGGAGTTATGTCACACTGTCCAGTGCTTCTGAGATGAGTTGCATTTGTGATCCAGAAATAATCATTCAACATCACTAAGACTTTTGTGTCTGAATGCATTCATGTCCTCACAGCACTGATCCAGCCTTTAATGTAAAGGCTTCCTAGAAGAGAAGGGACTGACACTGCAGTAAAAGGGGGACAAACTCTCTAATAATACTCTTAATTCAGAAGAAACCTTGGTCGAACCAGGTGTGTACAAACATTTGGATAACAAATAGCATATATTGGATAAAGAGATCGGCAGGAGTGAAGAGGGCAGAATGGGATACCGGTTCCACCTTTCTGTTTTTATTCTCAAAACTGGTCAGATCTTCTAGAACTGTGGCCTTGTATGAGTTGTCTCAAAAAAGATCTAAAGCTCATCTACTCAGAGACCTGTACTGTTAATCATAAGCTCAGTATGTATAATTAGGGAGATTGTTATCTGAGTGGTCAGGCAAATTGGCTTTGAACCAAATGGTTTAATGGAAGTTTTTGATCTAAGGAAAAAGCATCAGATCATGAAAAGCATCAACCAAATGACATTATGAAAACAGACTGAAAATAATGATCCTTTTCCCTGGCGCTCCAGACTAGCGAAGCATTGTCTGGACGCTAATGAGCCAAACTATCTTGTGTCCTTCTATTGTGCTGTGTTTTCTGAAGCACTCCCCATCACTACCTCGAGACTGATTAGCTAACTGCTGGGGCAGGTTATACTCCGCTAGATTTAACTCCCTCACTGTGGAATGCTTTCTAAAACAATAAACATGTTGGGAAAGCTCCTGCCAGATCAGTGAAGGACAACAGCCTGGTGATGTTGAGTGTACAAGACCTGTCTGAGAGGAATGTAAAACTACACATGGACATTTCTAATCCTTCACGTGAGCGGGGTTCTAGTGCTGCGTTCGTCCTGGTGTGCATAATGTTAAACAGCTCCTCGGCGCCAGTTACGGACAGTGTCCGTGCAGAGATGAGTCCAAACATCATGTGCGTTAGCCTGATTAGAGTATTCACTGGGCCATAAGTCCAATACAGACCGAATATTATGGCTGTCCTATGAAGGTTTAAAGCCTTAATCATCAAGTCGTTTCTAAAAGTATTTTACATAAACAGTATGTCAAAGTGCTGGAAACCACAGTGTGTTTGATAATATGCCTAACAACTCAATGAGGCAAGTGTGTGATGTTTGACATGTAGCAATGACAATACTAATTCATAGGGTTTAATTTTCTATTATTTACATCAACCTGGTAGTTTCAGTGCAACACTAAACTTTGAACATAAAACATGTCTTGACTAATTAGCTACATTTGTGGTAAAATGAAATTCATTACTCGCTGAATTGTCATTTTAAGTGAGAAGTAATTAAATAGTGTATTTTTACAGATGAACTAGCTAAGCCCTAAGAGCTTTAAGGATGCAAGAAAAGGTCTTGTGCTCATCTTTGGCTCAGTCGGATGCCGTGACATTCCTCTTCTTCAGCATGGCATTTTATTTTATCCCTTTAACAGTGTTTAGGGACATCCCTTTAAGACCCCTCAGCTGTACTCTTGGCATGGTGTTGCTCTTTTGTCCTCCATAAGGAAATACCTTCACCTAATTTCTTCTGTACTGTTTTGTCTCTTGCTTTTACAAAGCAAGTCAGACTACTGACAGACAACTGAAAGCTGGAAACTGCAGCATTATATTTAGTTTCTATATGTGTGAATGTGTGAGTGTGTGTGTGACTGTGTGTATGATAAGTAGAATTGTATTTCACTGCTATATCTTTTAACGCAGATACACTGAATGATAAACTGCGGTTATAACCTCCTTGTGTGCGTGTGTTGGTGTTGGATTCTAAAGCAGAACACTCTGTATTTTAGCTGCTTTATTCTCAGTCAGAGCCTTGTGTGTACACTGTAAATTTCACTGATAAATTCACTTCAGAATAAAATCTCCCCATATGCTTTTTCTCTTTGTCCATTTTGGAGAAGGCTACTGACAATCCTCCAATCCAGACTTCACACCCTCAACCAAAACAATAACTTTAGCCAGTCATACTTTGTTAACGTCAGATTTGAAGACCCTATAAAGTTTATATGATTTTCAAGAAAGTATAATGCTTTATTGCTTAACTTAAAGTAGACCTGTCACGGACAGGAAAATGTAGCTTTCAATTAATTGTGATTAACAATTTAATTGTGTTTTGCTCATTGTTTGCACTTTCTAAAGCTTAAAGTGGCCAAACCTTTATTTTCATAAGTGTTTATATAAGCGTATGACTGTGAAATATTATGAGTCTAAGCTATAAGTAATTTTTTTCTCTCTCCACCTTGCTGTCTTTTTCTCTGTATAGAATAATAAGGTGCGTCGGTTTGCGTTTGAGCTGAAGATGCAGGATAAGAGTGCGTATCTGTTGGCTGCGGATTCTGAGAGTGAGATGGAGGAGTGGATCAGCACACTCAATAAAATCCTACACAGCAGCTTTGAGCTCGCCATGCAGGAAAAGAGGAATGGAGACCTACACGATGGTGAATGTGTGTTTTCATTATTAGACCACCCAGGCATCTACTACTCCTGACATGACCAGAGCAAGTGTTTCTACATTAACCAGCCAACAGACACACACACAGACACACACATGCCCAACTCCCATGTAACCACTCCTCTGCCTGTTTGGAGCAGTGAGCTGTCACAGGCCTCTGGGCCTCCTCTCTGTTTTCCTGTATCTCCGCTCAGTGGTCTCCTTGGTTTGTTTGCTCTAGTTAAGAGGCTGGTGGGATGTTCTAATGGAGTTTATCTATCATTAGCCTGTGGTCTGGATGTGTGCCATGTTAATTTGAGCTGTTCATTCCTCCGCTTCGCAGATGACGAGCTGGGGAAGGCTGATGCTTCTTCTGGAAGTATGGACAGCTTTCAGGTAGGTCTTGTTTGCCAAGAAAACAGGCACAGAACCCAAGAGAATAAGCAGGATCTGCTGATTCACACAAAGAATCCGAACAGCTCTGTAGACTTGGACAGAGTTTTAGCCCATCTTTAGACAGTGTATTGGGTCCTTACAGTGTTGTGTTATTGTCTTACTAATTTATACTGAATGTGCATCTTTACAGAGTGCCCGAGACATCGAGTCTAAAATGAGGAATGAGACTCGGCTGAAACTCTTCACGCTGGACCCAGACACACAGGTACAGAACAGATAAGGAAAAAAAGCAGCTAAAGCAGGACAGCGTTCCCTGTAGTTACACCACTAACAGTCTGTCTGTGAAGCAGTGTTGCACTTTTGATACACTGCTTTATATCTGTGTTTCTAAAAGAATATAAAGATTAGACATAGACACACAAGCGACATGGTCCAAACCCCTCTTTCACAGCACGAGCTGCAGTTTTCACTCATAAGAATAAATAATACAGAAATAAATAAGGTTGATCAACTCACTTTTGCCACTCAGCTAAGAATGCCACTAAGAGTTAGTTGACTTAACCTTGCTAGTGTTGTAACAATACGTACATTACATTACATAAGTAGTATTCCGCTTTCTTTTTATTAATTAAACATATTGAAATGGAAACATGTTAAGTCCAGGCTAGTGGCTGAAAGTAACCTGAGGACACCATTAAGAAAAATAATAATAAGAATTAAAAAAAACGAAGAAAGCATTGTGTTTTAACTCTTGATTGGCAGTGTACTGTACAGATACCCATGTCTTTGTCTAAATACAGAAGTTGGACTTCTCTGGGATTGAGCCTGAGGTCAAACCATTTGAGGAGAAGTTTGGAAAACGAATTCTTGTGAGATGCAATGACCTGTCGTTCAACCTGCAAAGCTGCGTGGCAGAGAATGAAGAGGGACCAACTACCAATGTATGCAGCACTATTATCTCAACTTACATATTTAACAGCTTTGGTGACTTATTGACCTTTGGAATGACTGTGTATTATTATTTGAGACTATCTATGTTTTCTGTGTGTGTGAGACAGGTGGAGCCCTTTTTTGTCACGCTGTCACTGTTCGACATTCAGAATAGTCGGAAAATATCTGCAGATTTTCATGTAGATCTGAATCATCCGTCAGTCAGAGCATTGGTGCCAGGCTCTGGAGCTCATATCATTAACGGAACCCCAGATGCAGCCCAACACACCACCAATGGTCTGCCAGAAAGCGCTCTGCAATATCCTCGACAGGTGGAGAGCATTATCACACATGCACACATATATGAACACATACACATGTCACTCATTCCTCCTCTAACACAAAAATTTCAAAGCCTTAAGCAATTATTTGTATGCAAATTTTATAAGAAAAAAAAAATCAGAAATTTTATATTTGAATTTCACTGCATCGTTCACTGCAGCAGTAGTTTTTGGTCATTGTGGTTTAAGTATGTTCCAGCAAATTGTTGAGGTTTTCAGTGTAAACAGAGCATTTACACCAATCAGCCATTCCTGAACAGTTTTTCCACTGTGGTAGGGCGCAGTAAGCTATTAAAACAGACCAGTGCTGTTAGTGAATACTGTCATACTTGGTCAGCAACAATGAGTGAATACCGGGCCACAAGGTTCCAGGTAGATCATTGCCCGGAGCATCGCACTGCTTCCATGATTGCCTCTTTTCTATTGTGTATCCTTGTATCATCTCTTCCATTGAGAAGCGGTCCTTGATCGTGTTGCTGGTTAACCAGTCGATCACTTATGTAACCACTAATAACCGTTGCTCAATGAGGACACCCAGCAAGACCTGCAGTTTTAGAGACGCTCTGACGCAGCCATCTAGCCGTCACAGTTCGGACTTGGTCAAAGTTGTTTAGATCCTTATGCTTGCCTGTTTTTTTCTGCTTCCTATACGTCAACTTCAAGAATTGCCAGTTTACTTCTTGCTTAATGTATCTCCCTCCTTGACAGATGCAATTGTAACTATGTCCATGTTTTTCATTTCGCCTTTCAGTGATTTCATTGTTATGGCTGATTGGTATGAATGTGTTTCTTTATTTCAATGATTGACAGTGTTTTCAGAGCTGAATATGTGAATTGGAGAAGAGAACCGTGGTCTCAGACTTGTTCTTTTCTTGTTTTTCCTTGAAAATACTCTTTGAAAAAGGAGAGACTAGTTCACTGATTCTTTATCACATAATTGTGCCAAGAATTGAAAACTTATCAGTTGTCACTAAGTATAGTTGTGTCTGTGTGTCTGTGTGTGTCTGTGTGTGTCTGTGTGTGTCTGTGTGTGTCTGTGTGTGTCTGTGTGTGTCTGTGTGTGTCTGTGCGTGTGTGCGGGATGTAGGGAGTGTTTTCTGTCATGTGTCCACACCCAGACATCTTCCTGGTGGCCAGAATTGAGAAGATTCTTCAGGGAGGAATAACTCATTGTGCTGAACCATACATGAAGAGCTCTGACTCCACCAAGGTATTGTGTGTGTCTAAGTGTGTATCTAAGTAAGTGTGTATCTAAGTATTAAAAGAAGTCTAATTTTCCTGTTATTTACCACTGCTTTTGTGTAAAAAGAGAATGTTAACTTGGCATAACATAATTTCTTTAGATGGGCTCATGGGAACTAGCTTTATCATAGCAGTGGAGGTAGGATAGATTTTATTCTTCCCTCTGTTCAGTCCAGTTCTTGGTGGTTGCTCATGTTTCACTGCTGACATCATCGCCATTTCATATGGAACAGTCAGCATCCCCCTTACGTAACAGGATAAAGAGTCACACATATTATCAGTGGTGTAAATCAGCAATGCCGTTTCTTTGTATGAGAGGACTACCGTCAAAAAGTCATAGCAACAGTGTGCAAGCAGCTGGATTGCGACCTGGAATAAGTATAACGTATATGAGTATAACGACCTGGAATAATAATATAATAATCACTAACTCAAGTAGCAGTTATTGAAAGTTTCATTGAATATACTTTACATGCCTGTTATTGATATACGAAGCCAGATAAGTATTACTTTTGTATTATTCTTTAACACATTTCTGAGCCCATCCTAAGCTGCTTCGGGGTTTTGAGTCAGGTTTTTCATGCTAGATTGTTTTTACTCGTGTGTGTGTGTGTATGTGTGTGTGTGTATGTGTGTGTGTGTATGTGTGTGTGTATGTGTGTGTGTGTGTATGTGTGTGTGTGTGTATGTGTGTATGTGTGTGTGTGGGTGTGTGGGTGTGTGTGTGTGTACAGTGATATGATGAGACAGAAGATGTGAAAAGCGTTAGAATACCATTAGAGTGCTCTGTGTTGAAATCTTGGCAGTTGTCAGTGCTAAATCAGTTGTAAAGCCAAAACACTCTGCTTTCCTATTCCCTCCTGCTCTCTCCTCTCTCAGGCCGCACAGAAGGTGCTGAAGAATGCTAAATTAGCATGCAGTAGGCTCGGCCAGTACAGGATGCCATTTGCTTGGGCAGCCAGGTAGGAAATATGTCTATTGTACTGTCCTATCTTTGTGTGTGCCGTACACTTTCACTCCAGCACTTCTCAAGCTTTAGAAGTTGTGAGTCAGACACCACTCCAGTTTCAGACTGCTTATGTTCTATTCAGCCAAATGGAAAAGAGCTGGTCTGGTTTTCCATGGCAAAGAAAGCAGACAAGGTTTTATAGTCAGGCAACCTGAAACAATTCCCTGTTTTATAATAAACTACTTCTGCTGAATCAAATTCAACCAACCACTCAGACTTTTAGTTGGTTTGTAATGTATTGTAACACTCTAAGAACGCCACAGTGTGTGTTTTTCTTTCCAATTGGACAGTTCAGATATACCTTCACAGGAAGGCAAGTCTGTGAGTGTGTTATCTACTGTAGTCTAATGGAAAAATGACATAACACCCCACTGGGAATCCTTTGTTCTTCTTCCCCCTTTCACTCCCCTCTTTCTCTCTCTTTCTGTCTCTCTTTCAGGCCTCTGTTCAAGGACTCATCTGGGACATTGGATAAGTCTGCACGATTTTCTGCAATCTATCGGCAGGACAGTAACAAGCTCTCCAATGAGGACATGTTCAAACTGCTGGCGGATTTTAGAAAGTTAGTATCCATTCCCCCACCATTTTTGGCTGTAACAGGCTCTTCCAGCAACTATCCAGAATTACTGTGAGATACTAACTAAGATCTCTAACATTCTAAGATCTCACTCTCTGTGACCTTGTCATCATTTGTAAACCAGGTTTTAGATGCCTTCTGGGAAGTGTGGGGACGTGCAGTATGATGAGATTTCTGTTAGTGTCATCAGTTATGTCACAGCGCTGTTCTGAGCATATAGTGGATATGGTCAGTACTTCTAGAACACTGACCAGCTCCATGTTTCATTACAAACAATAATTATTATTGGTTAATTTAGTGCATTTCAGTACAGTGCTGCATTTGAGTCATTTTGATAGTATTTTTTAAATGTGGCACTAGTAGCTGTTTTTTGTCCTTTCCAAAGTATATCAGAAAAAATAATGTCACACTGTGTAGTTGAACCTTTCTTCAACCTTTCTTGACTGCCGTTATTATGAAGTGGTTCATTTGATTACTTGTTTTGTCTTAAGTGGACAATATATATCCCTATCAGATCAAAAATTCTGCAGTATTGTTGAGGCTGACACTGAAGAGAGATGTGTTTATGGATGATTGTGTCTTCCTTTTATTTTGGTGGTAAATCTAACATCCTCATTTATTTCCTCTCTGCTCCTTTGCACAGTTCTTCATTACAAATGCACAGTTTATTCTTCACTTACTTATTTGTATTTCTTATCTTGTTCTATTTTTTTATATATA
>JBBJLS010000002.1:16247941-16271750 GCA_037577275.1 Bryconaethiops microstoma | reverse complement strand
CTCTCTCTCTCTCTCTCTCTCTCTCTCTCTCTCTCTCTCTCTCTCTCTCTCTCTCTCTCCCTCTCTCTCTCTCTTTCTCTCGCTCCCACCCCTGAATATACTCTGTTGACTCAACAGTGGTCATAGGGTTAGTAACAATAATTATGTTGATATAATAATGCAAATTCTGACTCCCTGTTTCTTCTTCACACTAGCGGTGCTGGTGCTTTACTTCAGGTATTTCCTGCGCTGGGATGATGACCTTGCCACCTCCATCTATCATGCCTTTGTGGCATTATGCTACCTGACTCCCATATTGGGGGCCATCGTGGCTGACTCCTGGCTCGGCAAGTTCAAGTGAGTGATCTAACACAAGCAGGTTTCATAAACTAATGCTAAACTGAACAACATTACTATTTTTAATTTATATATAGTGGGTACAGAAAAATGTTCACTTTTTGCTGCTTTGCAGCCTGAAATGAAGCCAAAACATATTTGTCCAGTTGTATTTCCACAGTGCAACTTATAACATCTAACTGAAAGATAGCAACAGTTTAAAAAAATACAAATTATAAACAATCATTAAAGGGTCACTGTCCAGTGTTAGTACTTTGTGGAACCACCTTTTTGCTTTAATTAGGCTATTGAGTTAGTTGGGAATCTTTTCTACCAATGTTGTACATATTTGCCCACTCTTCTTTACAAACCTCTTCAACCTCAGTCAGACTGGATGATGACTGTTGGTGGACTAGAATCTTAGTAATTACACAGATTTTCAATAGGGTTTAAGTCTGGGCTCGGACTAGGCAATGCTGGGACATTCACCTTTTCCTCCGTCAGCCACTGTGTGGCCAGTTTTGCTGTGTGTTTGGGTCCTTGTCCTTTTGGAAGTTGAACCTTCTTCCCATTGACAACTTTCTGGCAGTAGGTTTTCCTCAAGAATTTGATGGCATTTTGCTCCATCCATTTGTCCTTGCTGCAGAGAAACACCCACAACAGGATGCTGGCACTTCCATGCTTTACTGTAGGTGTGGTGTTCTCTGGATGGTGAGCTGGATGGTGAGCTGCAAAGCAATAAAATGTGAATACTTTGAAGGAGGTGATTGCTTTCTATACCCACTATGGTACTTTTCATACATAATGTAGCTCAAAGTGTTTTATAGAGGGTTAAAAGACAAATAAATGTTTATAAATATGTATGTTAAATCATACAAGAACACAAGAAACCAGCACAACATTGTCAATATCATTATTTTTATCCATAATAATAATCACCTTCTTACTTTTGGCACATTAAGCAGGCCTGTGTTATTGGACCTTGACTTGGGCCATATAAAGAAAATGCTATTAAAATCCATTCAAAACCAAACTGAAAGTTTCATTAAGTTCAGATGCTTCATAATCAGACTGCACTGAAATGAAAGATGTCACTGTATTTCCAACCACTCTTGAACATTTCTCCCTCCAGAACGATCATCTACCTGTCCATCGTGTACGCCATCGGGCAGATTGTTATGGCGGTCAGTGCTATTAATGATATCTCAGATGCAAACAGAGATGGCACACCAGACAACATGACACTTCATGTGTGAGTGACCGCCTTCATGTTGTTGTAGCTACCTGTACATGCCACTGCACTGCATTTATAGCTCATACAGGGTATTAATTAGATCTAGGGATGATTAATAAAATAACCATATTATTAATTGTATCACAGCACTTTTTCCTGGCCTTATTTTAGAATATTGAAAGACTGTATGTTTCACCAGCTGGTTTAGAGTACCTGTATAGTACCTAGATGAATCATGGGAAGTACTGAGTGGTGATGGGCCCATTATACAATGTACACATCTTACGTATCATTGTTCATAGCCTGCTCTAAATGCAGCAGTGCTGTTCTTCTGGCGCATTTTATCTGTTATAAATTCACAAACCTCAGAAAAGCCTATAAATGTATGTCTTTAAATATCTTGGTATTATATTTTTCCCATGTGACCTACAACTAATTAGCTCTGTAAGCTCAACATGTATAAATAAAGGTGTTTTGTTCCTAACACAGGGTCTTGGCTATGACTGGTCTAGTCCTCATTGCTCTGGGTACAGGAGGCATCAAACCATGTGTGTCTGCATTCGGAGGAGATCAATTCGAGGACCACCAGGTCTGACAATTAACACATTAAAGCTCTCTTCTACCCGACACTTCTATAAACGTCAGCTGCATTAGATGTAAAGGGTAAAAGCAGCAAAGTGAATCCCACTCCAGGCGCTGGAGTAAAACTACCTTACATGTTTTGGCACTTTGACTGCCCTATCACACCCGATCCAGCCAATCAGCTAATTAAGAAGCCCTTTCTTAGTTGAAGTGAGTGTGTTAAAGCAGGGAAAACTTGAAATGTGCGAGGCAGGCTCCTATTCTTTAGAAATAACGTTGGGACTTAAACTCGGGAAGAGCTTTTTTTATTGTGAGTTGTGAATCTCTAACCTTGCAATGATTCTATTCATGGTCAGGGACTGTCTATTTAAGGCAATTTGAGGCATCATGGAATCTCAAATTTCCATGAAAGAAATATGTGACTGAAGGTACTATTTACACACTCGTAGAAGTTAGACGATGGATCTATTTTATTTTGGCCAAAAAATGAGCGTGTTTTACTGAATATTGTTATAACTGATTGTAAATGATGCAGCAGAATCCCCGTTTTCAGCTCAGTGTGCATCATGACAATGTTAGTGTTGTACGTTGTATGCACTGAACAATCTGCATATCTTTTTTGGTTCTCCAGACGAGGCAGAGAAGTACGTTCTTCTCTGTGTTTTATCTGTGTATTAATGCTGGCAGCCTCCTCTCCACACTCATCACCCCCATACTCAGAGGTGGGCCACATTCAGCACTTCAGCTGTTATTTGTTCAACATGTTCACATTATCGAGCTCATTTTCATATCTGTGCACAGGGCAGGAGTGTGGTATTCACACCCAGCAGAAGTGCTACCCGCTGGCTTTTGGTGTTCCTGCAGCCCTCATGGTGGTCTCTCTGAGTGAGTATCTCACAAGGAAAATGTTATTCAGTCTGACAGGGTGTGGATGAGTGCCAAAGAATCTCGCAAGCAAAATGGGGATGATACTTTTATAATAAAAAAATCATCCCCATTTTGCTTGTAGTTAATTCAGCTTTATGCACACTTAAAAGTGTGAGCACAGACTGTTTAATGGTGTTGGAGAAGTTTAAATCATCAAATATTTACAGTGGAATTAGTTCATAAAAACATGTTTCCTGAAAACTGGCAAACATGGGAATGCAATGTACTATAATATGTTTTTAAATATGTTCCAAAATTTAAATAGAATGTGTTGTTATCATATGCAGAACTGCATTAAAGTATTCTGGGGTCCTGGGCCAAGTCTGTGTTGCAGTCCATTCTATGCACCTATTGCTGCACTCTAGAACGAAATCTAAACTGGTACTCACATCAACTCAGCTGCTCTATTTTCACAATGCATTAAAACCTTCCTCTCACTGTAGTGACCAGCCAGAAAAAATAGTAATTAAGTTCCAACAATAATGCTAATTCCTGCTACGGCATACTCAGTGTAATGTTAGCAGTAAACTCTTTGTGAAATATGAGGTTATATCAAATATATAAACATAAGTGTCATAAACGTGACAATGCAGTCTAAAGCAAACCTTACACTAAAATCAAAAATAATCTAAAATCATGCTTCAGTCATGCTCACCAGGTCCCCCTGGTGGTTGGATCCTGTGCTGCAGCCCATTAAGCCCATTAGGTCAATACGGCATTCAGTATTGCTTTCAACTTAGTACATTACTGTATCATACTATGTTACAGTGTTATTTAAAAACTACCAGCAGAACCTAGAAAATTACATTTATTGCGACCAAGTTTTTGTTAGCTATGAACAAATATAAAACTCAAAGTCAGTATTGTTGCGTAACAGCAGAGCTGGTATACATATAGACAATATATCATACAGCACTTACTATATGAGACAATGTTATAGTTCTCAGACCATACTGGCCTTATGTTGGTGTTTTGTGTGTCTACAGTTGTGTTCATTGCTGGCAGTGGAATGTATGTTAAAGCTGCTCCCAAAGGCAACATCATGCTGGATGTGTGTCATTGCATTGGGGTGAGTCTACTTCACTGGCACAAAAATGAAAAGTAAATATATCATTATTAGTGTGTTTGTACAGACAATTGGGTGCAGTTGGTCTTTTAAAGGCAAGACTTGAATCTAATCAGTGTTAATATCTCAGGATGTGTTTCTAGTTAAGTGAGTGGTGAGTGTACGTACAGCAACTGTAAATATCCAAACTCTTTCCCTAGTTTGCTGTCCAGAACCGTTTCAGACACAGGAGCAGTAAATACCCAAAGAGAGAGCACTGGATGGACTGGGCCAATGACAAATATGACGTATGTCCCCACTCTTCCTCTGTATACCTCTAGACTTTTTTTAAACATGCACATACATGTGTATGCATATACATGCATACACATACACATATACTAGAATTCTATTATATTCATCCCTGATCCTGATTACTCAGATAAAAATGTTTAAAAATACTAAAATGCACCTTCTTGATATTTTGGAATCATTGAAGCCAAAGAATTGTTTGTTATTGCTCAGTTTGGTTTGGCCACTGTAGATTATTCAGCTAGTGATATAATCAGGAGTGACATTCCTAATATGTAATAATTCTATGAACACATGTGATAAATGTCTCTCTCTATGCTGCAGAAACTCCTGATAGCTCAGATTAAGATGGTTCTGAAAGTGCTGTTCCTCTACATCCCTCTCCCCATGTTCTGGACCCTGTTTGACCAAAAGGTAATACTAACGCCTTCTACATGTTGTGATGACAGATATATGTTCATGACAATACTTTCTAAATTAAATGCTGCTAAAAAGGCCTCTGAATTAATTTTGTCAGTCTTATTTTGTCTACAGGGCTCCCGCTGGACCCTCCAAGCCACCACCATGGATGGAACATTTGTAAGTCGTTCAAATTCAGCACAAAGTGTATCCAGTTTGGGTGCAAAATTTAGACCTCATATCAATATGAATAGTTCAATTACCTTTGGAAGGGACATAAAACCTCATCATTCACAGTGATTCAAATAGCATATTTTGGAATTTTATTTATTGCAATTTTTTGGAGAAAGTAACGGTTTCGGAAAAATTGACAACAAAACCAAAATGTCAGTTTTTAATGATTGAATATAGTCCAAGAATTCTATTACACACACAAGAGTAGCCTAAGAAAATACCTTAAAATAAGTGCATACTTTATTGAATTATATTAGAATCAGTTATAATTGATACTCTCCTGTATCGTACGTTATCATTCCTCTACATTCCTTACAACATACCATCTGCTCTTTGTACTTTGTCACTGAGTGTTTATCTTCCGTCCTCAGGGTTCACTCATCCTGCAGCCAGACCAGATGCAGGTGAGTTCCTCTTTGGAGTTTACCTCTGACTACACTGTGAGCCAAGGTGTTTGAGCGTTTTCACACTGTGTTACACTGTTAAACGCTGCTTTGTCTTGTGCAGACTGTCAACCCCATCCTCATCCTGACTCTGGTGCCAATTATGGACAGAGTGGTCTATCCCCTCATCAGAAAGTGTGGCTTCAACTTCACGTAAGATTCGTTTCCATCTGAGAACATGCCTAGAAATCGTAGCGTTTCATGAGAAATAGAAGAAATCAGATTTTTTCTTTTCACTTGCTTTGTAATCACCATCGTTTTTTTTTTTTTTTTTACCATGAATGACTTAAATCCTTCCTCCAGCCCTTTGAAGAGAATGACGGTTGGGATGTTTTTGGCTGCCATGGCTTTTGTCTCTGCTGCTCTGGTCCAGATAGAGATTGATGTGAGTGTGGATTAAAACACATCAGCAATTCTAATTCCGATCAAATATCAAGTAGATTATCAATAAATCTCGTAGCAGTAGATGTGACTGTATCCGAAGACTGCATTTGGTGGCCACTTTACACAGACCCCTAGTACATTCTTTAGTTTAAAATTATTATTATTATTATTAATAATAATAATAATAATAATAATAATAATAATAATAATAATAATAATAATGGGAATAGGTTTTGTTTAAAAATAAACAGCACCTAAGCAAATAATAACCACTGATATTTTGCTCGTACAAATACTACATATTATGATAAATACAAACCATAAAAGTAATAAGGATTTCTTTGTTTGAAAAAAGGAAACATCATGTGAGCTGGCAAAAAGTACATAACATAGTAAAGTAAAAAGAAATCCATTATAAATATGGCAAAGGAAGCCAGAGGGAGTTACATGCAATGTGAAAGATACTGAACATGTTTCTTTGACAATTAATTCAGACCTCTTGAATCATTTACTTCATTAACAAATTTTGATCTATTAGTAACAGGTGACTGAACTGTAAGATATATTCCTGTGCATTTTTTTGCTTATTCAAAATTGCAGTTTATGCTAAAAATATACAATTTTGGGGCATTTCATAATGACAATGTTTAAAGACTGCATTGTTCAACAATATGGGTTCATTAAACAAAAAAAAATTTACCATTTTCCTTCCTAAAGGGGTGATAAACATACATATTTTGTTTCAGTGTACTGAAACAGATCTTTTTCTTTTCCAGAAAACCCTGCCTGTTTTCCCTTCTGCCACTGAAAGCCAGCTGAAGATAGTGAACATGGCCAGTCAGCAACTAGAGATCACCATCCCTCCTCAGGCACCTGCTGTGTTGAAGTCTATGCAGGTACAAAACACATCACGTGTCATCATTCATAAACTCCTTACACTTACATTACCCCTCCTCCCATTTTTACACAACATGAATATGTCATTATCAATAGCATCCAATTAGCAGACATCAATATTGTATGCACTGTGACAAAAAAGCCTTACATCTCTAAAATAGTGACTTTACAGTAAGAAGGAAGACATTCTTAACTTTAATGTAACAAGAGTTTGCATATTGGATCATTTCTATCGGTCTGCTTGTCATTAAGTTAAATAAATGACGTAAAAGGTGTTAATAGGATGGTGATGATTTACTGAAAACTATAATAATCACAGCATTAATCACAGCTACAATATAACAAAATATGATCAGTTCAAATCCACTCAACCCTGTTCTGTACTGTTCTGTTCTCATTACAGGCCAGCGACTACATGCCATTTACCACTTCAACCATTACAGTGACCCTGAGCATAACTGCTTCCCTCAGTAAAACCTTCTCGCTGACTGAGGGAAAACGCCAGACCCTCATCATCCCTACCGACCCCAACACCATGAATACAGTGAGTGTGACTCTTGGTTTTCCATTCAGAAATATTTCTGAACCTAATTGTGAAAATGATTTCACTTCTCTTCTTTCTCAGACACTAGATTTAACCTCCAAACCAGAGCAGGGCAATAATGCAATCAGGTCAGTATAGTTTTGAATACGTTATTGAAGTACAGTTATCATTCTGCCATTTAAATGTAGTAATAAGATATTAATAAATTATAAAAACATCTATTAGAAATAATGACAACATGTTAGTCAGAGGTTGGTAGTAACTACATTTCTTCAGTTACATGTACTCAGTTGAAGATGTGATGAATTCATACTTTCACGAGTGTTTTCAAATGTTAATTTATTTACTTCTGTTTGAGGAAAGGGAGAGAACATGGGCTCTGTCCTAACAAACCTGTATCTGTTTATTACTTGGTGTGTGTGTGGTTTGTGTTTCAGGGTGAAAATAATGCCTTACTACGAATCATGAACTAACTAATTTTTCCACTTTGAACAGATTTGTGAATGGCATGACTACAGAAGTCAATGTGTCATATTTTGAGTTCAGTACACAGTCACCTGTTTCAGACTACGTCTTGTTTCCACAGGGAGAGTAAGTTTTTTTTCTGATGGAAACCTTATCACTCACTGTGTTTACTGGTTTATAATGAATTCAGTAGAGCTCATGCTGGTGACATGCTGGTCTCCCCTCAGGCACACATTCAGCATCACAGATGGTGTGCGTTCGTGTGCGTTCTCCAGGACGTTTGGTTTTGGGGGTGCTTACACTTTCCTCATCCCCAGCACGCTTAGCTTTGCCGAGAACGTGAGTATTCAAGTTTGCTGTTATGGTGTTTTTCTTTTTATGACTGCCATTTTAAGTTATGGGCCTTTTTTGTCTCGGCTGTCTGTGTATAGTGTGGTGGCTCTATAGTTGAAGTGGAAGACATCAAGCCCAATACTGTTCACATGGCCCTGCAGATCCCTCAGTATTTCCTCATCACTGCTGGAGAAGTGGTGTTTTCTGTCACGGGCCTAGAGTTTTCATACTCACAGGTACAAAAACAGCTCACAACTCAACCAGGTTTCAGGGTAGACTTTCTTTTTAATACTTAATACAATCGTTCTGTTTACAAGTAATTAAGTACGGCAATTGTCAACTTGTGTTCTCTCTTCTGAAGAATAAAGAAATAAACATTATTAAACAGTTCGGGTCCTGAAATATAATTGGCTGAGTCGTGCTCAAAGCTACTGTTAAGTATTCCATATGCATTCTATAATCAGTTGCACCCTTGTTAACGTTGGGGAAGGTCATAAAAGACATCTTTCTATTCAATTGACTTAATCTCACACTGACAATATGAGAAATATCTAATCTTTAATTGAAGTAAAGAAAACAAAGTTCTCAAAAAAATGTCCTTTTTTGTGTCATATTCATTTTCAACCCTGAACTTATTACTTTGTGCCACTTAATATTCTTTTACAATGTGACAGCAATGAGTCTTCATCAATACCTGATGAGCTTGTATATTATATAGTAAGGTCACTGAGACCTCTCCCAAATGACCCTCAATCTCTCCAGATCAGGGGTGTCGAACTCCAGTCCTGGAGGGCTGTGGTCCAGCACGTTTTGGTGATTTCCCTGCTCAGAAACACCTTGTTCACCTCCCCAGTTAATTGTCAGGTTTAGTGAATGTGTTTGAGGAGGAGAACCATCAAACTGTGCTAGACACCGGCCCTCCAGGACCGGAGCTTGACACCCCTAGATGTCATCCTTGACATCCTTTCTTTTGGACTCTCCTCTTCATTTCACCTCAGAGACTGATTTTTATTCAAAGTCTCTTGGCACTTAATGGAGTCCATTATGCCATGTGTCCAACAAGGTTCTCAGGAAAAAACAGCATGAAAACATCACAGAACCAAAGTGGGGACGGGGTTCTTTTCAGTAAACCCATGTCTTCTTTTTATGACAAACTCACCTTGAACGTGTGTGATCAACATGTGTGATTTTTGCTCATCTGACCATAGAACCTAGTTTCAGTTAAAGCTTCAATAGAGTCTAGCAAGCTTCAGGAAATGCTTACTTAATTAACAGTCAAATATAATTGGGATATTTCTTCAGAATTATTAGGGATGCCGAAAATTGTGACACCTTTTGTTCCGTTTAAAAATGTGTTTTATTAACAAAGGTTTTTGAACCATAAACTATTTTGCTGCTATTTTAATTTTGATTGTAATATTGAACTATAATCTGTGGTTAATTAACTGCATTGCTTAGCAGGAGAATTGTTTATTATGATGATTATTTTCATCAATAAATCGGTCTACCTTATATTGTGCCCAGCAACATTCATTATGGTGGTAAAATCACATTAACCCACAGCCTCCCATTGCTTGTTGCTTTATTCTCAACTATGTTCAGTGAACTGAATTATTTCCCTCCATCTACAGGCACCCAGCAACATGAAGGCAGTGCTGCAGGCTGGCTGGCTGTTCACTGTTGCTGTGGGCAACTTCATTGTGCTGATTGTGGCAGAGCTGGCAAAGCTGCCGGACCAGGTGCTGTACTTACTTCTACACCATCTTAACACATACACACTTCATTCAACTCTGTTACAGAGACACCATTACGTTTACACAAAGTCTGTGTAAGTAATATAAAAATGGTGCTCTTAACTCTTAATCCCATCATATTAACCTGTGTGTGTGTGTGTGTGTGTGTGTGTGTGTGTGTGTGTTCTTTTCTCTTTTAGTGGGCAGAGTATGTGCTGTTTGCCTCTTTGCTAGTGGCTGTGTGTATAATCTTTTCTATAATGGCTTACTTCTACACTTATGTCGACCCTGCTGAGATCGAAGCCCAGTTCATGCAAAAAAATGAAATGGAACCAGATGACAACGAAGAGAAAGCCATTGAGATGAAAGGAAATGACTTAGTGCAGCACCAAAAGACAAATGTCGGCCAAACTAAAATGTAAACATTTTATGCAGTTGCATAGCGCATTATAGTTATACTGCAACCAAACAACCAAAAGAGCTGATAAATAATACACCTCAAAATGTATTTTGATAAGAAGATATTGGAGTCCACTGTCTTCTATTTCATACACTATAAAAATATCAACTTTGAAATGATCATATTAAATGCAAGTAGAAGAGCTGTGACTTGTATAAGACGTTTATATTGTTAATGTCCTGTAGCTTATTGGTACTATTGCAATTAAGAAAATAAGTAAGCCACCAAAAAGCTGCAGTAAAGAAAAATACTCATTCAGAATGTTCTTGTAACTTCCTGCAGAGTATATTTATTGTACTTTTGTACAAAAAGTACTTACGTAATGCAAATTTATATGGAATATCGTTTAGGCTTTTGTGCTAATACAACTACTCAGAAGGTGCCCCGGATGACCACTGTGCCCCATTCCCAGACCTTTATGTCCTCCCTCCCACAATTTTTTATAGTAGTCTGAGGGAGTTGTAAACTATTTATGCACTTAGCATAAGTCAAAAGTGTCTGTGAATTACTTTTAGGTTAATCTGGTTAAAAATGATTTACTTACACTTACACATTTCCCATGTTTTCCAACTGTGGCAGAAATAAACCCACCCAAAGAGGAAGAGAACATAAACACTCCACCAAGATGGTGTTGGAGGCCCAAAGAAAATTGAAGGGAAATGCTAAATTCTATACTACAGCTTATTCTATAATAAGTGAAAGATATAAGATTATGCGTCTGAATAATTCTATACCGGTTTAGATTAGACAAAAATAACGAAAATCTGATGGCATTTGAGGTTGTGGATGAGTGACAGCTGAATGTATATAAATATATATTTTAGGGGTGTCAAACGATTTAAAATTATCTAATTAATTACAAGCTCTCTGAATAATGGATCTAAATTAATCGCCACATTTTTTGCTGTAAAAGTATTTACAACTATTCATGTGCAGTAATGGTCAAAAATTGCTATGGGGAAAAAATGCTACAGCAATAGCAATGATAGAACTAAGTCAATCTAAGAGGTGCAGTTTAAGACAATGTACAGACAAGCACGGATGTCAGAAGCATTTCAATCTGGGGGTCTGGAACTGGGTGGAGGTCTGAGGGAGTTGTTGCTCAGTGCACGGGGCGTCTCGTCTGTTTCACTCATACAAATCGCTGAGTGGGGGACGAAACTAATGAGTTTTCGCTCACTAATATCCCATGCATACAAGGCATCTCATGCCTGGGATCAGGGACTGTTGTGGCTCGGACCCCGAGCTTTGCGTTGTGGTGATATTTTACACGTGATGTACTCCGATGATACAAAAATTCCTTATTGCATGAATTGCAGATAACGAGACTCCTATCAACGTTCACTCTTTCCGTTCACTGGGCCAAGCAGCGCGTTTTCGTCTTCTTCTTACAGAGCACCTGTGGCCAGAACCGGGCCAGGTGCTCAAAGTCACGTGATGCGATTAATTAGCCTTTTTTTTAACGCGTTATTGTTTCTGTAATTAATTGATCGAAATTAACGCGTTAATTCGACATCCCTAATAAATAAATATATATATATATGTACACACACACACACACACACACAGTGACAGCAAAGCTGCTGCATGTGTCAATATTTTATTATTCAAGGGAATTCTCTATTTGTATCGAGTAGAACGGAAAGGATATTCTTCTCTGCTGCTTAAATTGCTAACTCATTAAAATATTATTTTATACAATTGAGAAACTGGCTCTATTTGTTTATCTCTCCTGAACCCCTCAGTCAGTGAGCGGATTTATACCATAGATCTGTGTATTAGAGGAATCTTTATGCGTGTACGTGAAGTTGTGTATGTTAAAGCCCTGCTGTGTGTATATTTATGATTAAAGTATATATATATATGAGCACTTTCTCTGTGTGGATTATACACTCTGTACCCTGTTGGAGTCCTCAAAAAGGGGCGTGGCCTTAAGGATCTCTGCACATTGATTGGTCGAAGATCTCGCTGTTGCTCCGCCTCGATTTGACCGTCATAGAGTTCAATATGGCGGTAGGCTACATCGGAAAATGAAGAGGGGAGGATCGTTGCGTGTAACTGCTCACATTTCTCGTTATTTTATACGTATTTATGTGCGGACAACATCTTATCATTCGCTATTCTTATAGTTTCTTACCGTGCGGATCTGTATTCGCGGCTGCCTTAACCAGAAAGTTAGGAAAATTGAGGTTAGCTAGCTAGCCCTGCTATCCTCTGAACTTGGTTAAATAATCCTTGCTGCAGCTATCAGGAGGACTGACCGGAGAGAGAACGGAATTACCTCCTGTTTTTTGTTTATTTCTGGTGTTCAGTAATCCTTCCTTCGTCTGGAGAACCTCACTTTGAGTGTCAGAGTGTCTAAGCAGGTTTAGTCTCCCTGTCGAGCCGAACTGGGTCGCTAGCAGCGCTGGGTTCCTTGGCTAGGCTTTTCCATCCTGCATCAACAATCCAGCCCTGCAACAGTGCTCGGTGGATTACTCTCACTAGCACCGATTTATTTATCCTTAAAAAGTCTGGCCAAGGAACTTGGCTAAGTATCTTAGACGTAGAGTCCTAGGTAACAGCCCGCCAACTAGGTAATACAGAAGCGTGTTTTAGGCGTAAAACGTTTCTGGATTTGATGTTATGGTAAACAGAGTGAATGTGAAATAACCGCCCTGGTCATCGCACCTGCTTGTTCAGACCTTTCTGGGTTAAAAATCAAAAAACGTTTTGGGTCGTTTTGGCTGACGTGAAGACATGGCTCGCCACTCTCCTGTCCAGAGAGGTCTTCCAGGGATGCAGGTAATGTTGTTAGGGAGTTTCCAAAGCACACCAGTGATGCACAGCTCAAAGTGTCTTCATGTGTGCCTGTCAAATAGTGATGAAATTGTATTTTTAAGTCCCTGACCTGAATCATTTTAAGGTAGTGCATATGATGTTTCCGTTTTACTGTGTAGAGAACAATTCACTAGAGAATAAGTCTTTTGTAGAGAATAACAATTTTGTGGTTTAGTCCAACCTTCTACGTGCTAGATAACATTTCAGTCAGATTTGGTAGTTGACACCAGCTTCAGAATTCTTCCTAAAGTCCCACACAGATTGAGTTCATTTATAACTTCGTAGCTGTTTTTTTTTTTTAATTAATCTTACGAACTATGTAGTGGCAAGTTGTTGTTTCCTGGGGAGTTTCCTGAGAGCCATCACCCATGAAACAGTACCGGAAAACACTACTTACAACTGCAACCTTAGTACTATACACTTCAACCTTGGTGGGTAATAACTGTGCGGTGTAATGAGAGAAACTCTGCTCAGGGGATGATGCAATGCCACTGGGAGGAAAGCCATGCTTCCCTGCTTGTTGTTACATGTAACTGGGCCGTTGGGATTTGGCCTTAATTTGAACCTACAAAGCAGTTTTACAGTGTGAGAGTAAATGCTTAACTAATCCTAGTAAAACTAATCGATGGTCCTGTGCCCACTGAGTGAGTGATGATGGTAATATGTTTAATGTGGTTTTCTCAAAGTACTGCTACAGAATCTGTCTTTTCCTTTTCTAAACATAGTGTATTGAGTAGGTGAAACGGAGGTTTAACCTGTTAAATTAGCTGGGGGCAGTCCCATATTAGAAAACTCCCTCTTGCGTAGAGATCTTAAAACCACAATTAATGTGAGAATATGTATAATATTTAATTATTTATGACATGTCAAGTATTGCAGGGTTTAAGTGAATCAGTCATTTGTAGCATGAGTGCTCTCTCCTAGTACACAACTGCATTATCAGCATTTGTCCCAGATGAACATATGTTCACACACAGGAATGCAGCCTTAGTGCCAGTGACTACAGTGACTAGGGCTTTTGGAAAAAGGGCTTCTAGGCTTGTTTGTGTGACTCGAATGTGAAGCACGTTTTCTCTCTCAGTTCACCATACAGTGTAGTTAGTCTGTTATCTTTTACTTGATTTGTCTTAAGTTGGTCACAACCTTACAGTAAGTCAAAATTGTTTTACCATGTGAAGAAGCCATACTTGCCTTACTGTTATGGCATGGCACGGCACGTACACTATGTGTCCAAAGGCGTGCTAATCAAAAATTTCTCATAAAATCAAGTGTGTTATTAGGACGGTTGCCCTTCTTTTGCCGCATTTGCAGTCAATACTTTATTGGTAAAACTTTACATTAGATGTCAGAACATTGCTGTGAATTTGATTGCGTTAGTGAGGTCAGATAGTGATGTTGGATGATTTGACTTGGATCTCACATACTCAATTTAGTTCCAAAGGTATTTGATGTTACTACATCACTTTCAAGGCAACAGTTCCATGGATCTACAGCCCAACGCTTTGATCCCCTTTGACATTTAGCATTGGGTATGGTGATTCAGGCTCACATGCAGATGCTTCAGTGCAAAGCATTTTGTTGGTAGTATATCATGATGAAAACTGTACAAACTGTATATGTTCCTTTTGCTTTAGCTTTTATTTGTCAACAATGAAACTCACACATCCACACTGTTTGCACTTTAGTCTGATTCAGAGCTAGTCACAATTTAAAGTGTTATTATTACAATTATTGATATTATATTTATATCTAAGTACTTCTAACACTTCAGTGAACATTGCTGTTGTGTCAGGAAACACGAGCAGTGCTGTGATCTCTGTAGCCGCTTAGATTAGCCTGATTGTGAAAGCGTTAAGACATGACAATGTTTTGAATGAAGCCTGATGCTGTGGCCTGTGCATGTTAGAATGTGCAAAATACAATAAATGTACAATAAATCTGGCCTTAATATCTATCTGCAGCACTGCACGGCTCAACAGCCGCTTTTCTACTTAACTTGGCTACGTTTTCATTTCACTTATTCTTGGTACAATGGTAATAGTGTGTGATAACCATACATGTTTAAAACTTTTGCTTACTTGCTGTCCACCTATGGTTTGCATCATATACATCTGTAAATAAATGACATTTGTAAATGAGTTTGTGCTGTTGCCAGGTGTTACTCAGGAAACTGAGTTAACACTGTTGTGAGAATACTGTGTCCAGTTTGTTGTTTATCAGTGATGGCTGAAGTCTAGCCCTTAGGATGAGTCTGGTGCAGGATCATATGAGGCTTTAAGCTTCAGACTCAATAGGCTCAAGCAGAAGCTACTGACTGAAATAACATTCCAGGGGTTCCCAGCACTACAGCTATGTCCTGTGTTTTTTCTCCCTCTCACACAATAGAGATTTGACCCAGCACAATAGAGATTTGACCCAGCCAGTTTCACCTGGCTGACCACTTTGGGGCAGTGACAGGCTTTAGATCGCTATTTTTAACCTGCTCTTATCTCTGCTAATGTTTCTCATTGCTCCTAAAGATAAACTTGAGTTACTTATGCTAATTTTAATTTCAGTCTTGGAATAGTCCTACTTGGATTAGTCTATGATTGTTCTTTTAGAAGAACCATATTTAGATGTCTTTACAGAGGGACTTTAACAAACTTACCATCATAAAAATAGACTTGAATGTGTTCCACTATACTGAAGAATGAATAACAGAACCTGTATAAGAGTACACTGGAGAGCTTGCAGGTTTTTCTAGTAGGTAAAGCAATCTGTTAAGTATAAGTACAAGTACAAACCATAATAATTAAACCTGCAGCCATTTGCCTTTCGTTATCATAATAAGTCATTATCAGGCTACCGTAAAGATGTATGCATCTAATTTAAAGGGACATAGAAAACAAAAGTACGTTTTCCCTGCCAGTTCGACTGTTTTTTGCCATTGTGTCCACCATCCAAGAAGATAAGAACTTTGAACCGTCACTGTTTTGAAGTTTTGCTTTTACTGACAACACGATTTAACTGACAGTTGAAAAGTGCGGCTCAGTGTATTGTTGCATCCAATAAATGTCCACTTCCTAATACTCCCGCTCACCCAATACTTTTATTTTATTGCTGACATGTTACTGTTAACAGCCTCTCTTTGGGCTGCTTTGACTGTGTTATGTCAGCTGCACAGACTTGAGGTTGAAATCTTTAAAGGATTCAGTATTCAAACTGCAACATCCAAAGTAAAGAATATAATTTACCTCTTTATATGTCTTTAAATGAGCTTTAAATGTCTGTGCTTAACCTAAAGAGGTGCTGTAAATATACACCATTCTTAGCTTATTACAGTCATGATACAGAAAATCCCTTTAGAACTAGTGGAAGCAAACATTATCTTATGGCGGTAATCGATTAGACAAAGGCTGCCTACATAGGTTTGCGCACAGATGGCACATATTGTCAGTTTGGCACATACTGATGATTTTTTTAAAACTCTAAATGGCTCTCAGCGTAAACACACTTAGTCAAACATATGGTCTCACTGCACTGTGCTCTGCAGCACCCGTTGTTGAGCTCAGTGCCACACAAAGCAGCAGGAGCAGCACAGAACAGTAAACAATGTAGTGCACCCCTATCATCTCCGTTCCTGCACACCACACAGAAATCCTCTGCTGAAAAAGAAGCACAGAGTGTGTCTTAATAGCGCACTTTAACATTTAGAGAAACCAGATCTTTTTTTTTGGAACAGTCTTCCCTGATCAGTAGGGGTGTATCGATACGCTCGGCTAGTATGTACTGTAAATTTATCAGCCAAGAAACTGAATCTAAAGAGAAAATGGACAGTTTGTCTGACAATTACTCCATATTTACTGTCAAAATCACTTAAGATAATTTTCATGAAGCTGTCTCATAGCCACAAACAACAACATTGCTAGTAATAATGTTATGAAATTAGGGTTTTAGGGTTAAACATAATTTAAAGTATATCTTCAGGTTTATGCTTTTGAATGCCTACTTTTATAAGCCAAGTCATTATGTGTATATGTTTGAAGTAGATGCATGTCTATATGATAAATAACAAAAAGTATTTGAATGCTTGTTTCTCCTCCCTGTATTGCAGAGTTGTAAGGTTACGTTGAGTGCCTGAGTGTTGCCAGATTGTCTGTAAGCCCTGCATTTTTCCATCTGATTAGCTGGACAGAGCTCAGCTGGGCCCTTTAACACCATTCCATAAGGCTCTGGGCTGTTACCTGCCACACCAGATAACGTGTGCCTGAACAACGCCCCACTTTACTGTCACGATAAAGTTTCCAGCTGCCTGACAGAGTGTTAGTGTTTAGCTGAGAGAAACGACATAAATGGAGTCTAACAGGCGACAGGTAAATTTTTTTTGGTTGTGTTTGTGAAGTGACCTGTCCAGATACATTTGTCTGGATCATGTAAGTAGTACTGAAGGCATTGTACTTGACGATGACTCTGATGGCAGAGAATGTTAGATGGTTGATAATGGTTAGAAGACCAGATTAGCCGTTACTGCATCCCAAGAGACATTCCGGCTTTTTAATGAAGTCTCTGCCTTTAGATATGTTGCTGAGCTTACCTGATTTGATGTGCTTTGCTTAGTCAATTGGTATAACCAACAGATAACCAGTCCGGTTTGCATATTTCTGTCCCAGCACACAGACTGTGATTGCTTGACCTTTGTACTGGCTGATAAATTAGAAATGTGAAAATGCTTTTAACCTTCATTATATACAACTTAAAATTGCAGTAGATTCAAAAAGGTTTTTTTTTTTGTAAGACCTAAGATACAATAGACACACATTTATAAATCATAATGGTCTTTTTTCAGTAAAGGAACACAATACAGATAGGACTACACCCAATTTCTTTTGTACCAGTTTCATGTCCAGAAATTCCTTGAAGGTATCTTATGTTTATCCTCACTACCTTAAAAAAAAATGGCTTTCTGATTTAGTATTACAAACTAGATTTGCACCAAAGCTAGATTTATGTTTTGATTCGGTCAATAACAAGCTCCTGAAATTCAGTGGAGTAAGTAGTAGACATGAGTCTTTTTCCACACTTATAATCCTCCATTACCTTTCACTCTTTTGAGCAGAATTTTAAAGCTGACCCAGAAGAGCTGTTCACCAAGCTGGAGAAGATTGGGAAGGGCTCGTTTGGAGAGGTGTTTAAAGGAATCGACAATCGAACGCAGAAGGTGGTGGCCATTAAGATCATCGACCTGGAGGAGGCTGAGGATGAGATTGAAGATATTCAGCAGGAGATCACGGTCTTGAGCCAGTGTGACAGCCCCTTTGTTACAAAGTATTACGGATCTTATCTGAAGGTAAGTAGACCTTCAGATGCCCATGCTCAGGGGACTTATGGGTTGTAAAGTGGCGATTGCCTGCTTCTAAAATATTAAACTTTACGTTGGTAGAATGGTTATGTTGCAGAAAACCTTTCCACCATGTCAAATCTGTTCATGATTGAACTGATGTGGCTCTTGAATCATGCTAATGAATTGCAGTGCTGTGGTTCTTGTGGTTTGGTGATGAGCTGTTGTCATGGAGCACTGAAACATTTCTTTTTCCATTTCCTCTGTCTTTGTAACAAAAGTGCTAAGACTTGACCAGCGTGAATCAGATCACACCCACCGCTCATTTCTGCATCTTTCATATCCTTCGGGTTATATGTAATGAGCATGGTGTTATTTTCCGGGATATGGCGAATAACACAAAGCCTCAAGGTGAAAGGGGAATTCCATCAGTGTATCAAAAGTTGTATATAACTTAATCATTGAGATGTGAACAGTCAGAGTGGTCTGATCTGAAATTGTGGAATGTAGAGAAACTCACTGACTCATATTTGTGGGGAGTCACAAAAACTATTGTGGTTGTCAAAAGTCACACACATATAGCTGTTTTATTTATTTTTTTCATAGTGGTGAGTCTGCAAAACCTTACAATGCCCAGATCCTTGATGCCATGTAAACACACTGATTTTTATTCAGCATTTCACACACTGTGCTATCCTAGATGGTAGCCTAGTGGTTAGGGCGTTCGCCCTGCGATCAAGAAGTCGTGGGTTCGATTCCCCAGACTGCTAGCGGCACCTCTGAGGTACCCTGAGCAAGGTACCGTCCCCACACACTGCCCCCCGGGCGCCGTGTTCCTGGCTGCCCCCTGCTTCACTTGGGTTAAATGCAGAGGAGGAATTTCGGTGTGTTCTAGTATGACATAATGGTCACTTTCACTTTCACTAACACAATAGACTCGGCTGTTTATTGAAAGTGTGGCGTGACTTCCTGCCTCCAGCGGCATTAAACTGATAGTTATCAGTCACTTCAAGACTTATTAGAGTTAACATCTATCAGAGCAGAATATACACAAATTCAGAAATAACTGTGGACAACAGATCTAATGAGGAAAACAGTGAACATTCATATAAATTTTATGACAATGAAGAGTTTTACGCAAATGTGGACAAAATAAAGACCAGCAGCAATAGAAGACTTTCTGGTACAGTAAATTCAGAGAAGAGTAGACACATTACACATACTGAGAAAGACGACAAAATCGTTCACTCTCAAACAGCAGATCCTCAGTACAAAGGTAAGTGTAAGTCTTTACTGGGGCTGTTTAACTTATTTATGTATTGAAATGCTTATTAGTTCCAGACCTACAAATAGTGCTAGTTTTCTAAGTGCGTGTGAACACCTTAACAATCATGTTATAGATCGTTATTCCTCCTCCAGCAAAACTGTACATTCAAGTAGGTAGTGTTCGTCTGGTAGGAAAGCATGAATTATCACTCCAGAGAATACGTTTTCAAGGCTCTAAAATCTAGTAGTGATGTGCTTTACCCCACTCCAGCCAGTGCTTTTACATTTCACATCGTAGGCTTGTATCTTCATCTTGTTTCTTCATGGCCGTGGAAACCTATTCCAGTTCACAGCTCTTGTGCTGGTGTTGCATCTAGAGGTAGTTTACTGATGGGTGATTGAATGGAAGCATTTAAGTGTTATTGCTCCTACGTGCTTCCATTCCACTGTTACATTTTACTGTTGACCAGGACATAAGTGGCACTACAAATGTGTCTCAGACTGACTTGTAGACATCTTGTGATGGGGTCATGTTTATAGTCAATATGACACACTGAACTCTTAAAGTTTGGAGACTGCACGACCATGTGCTTGGTTTTATACACCTGTTAACAATAAACGTGTCTGAAACACTAAAAGACGTCTGCATACTTTAGGCCATAAAGTGTGAGACATCATAATTTGCAGGCTTATCTCTATTGAATTATATTACACAGTGGCAATTCACCAAGCATGGCAACGCCTGATGCAATGAAATTTCTGTCAGGACGAAGGACTACAGGAATAAGTGCCTGAAACTCACCACCACATAACGTTAAAGTTTCCGTTGACACATGAGCACACAAACAAGAAATCTGTATAAATGTCAGTGTCTGTCGAGAACCACATGAGGAAGCAATCACACTGATCGGAGGACCTAAAACCCCAAACTGTAAGAACAGAAGACTCTCTCACCATGCCTCACTCAATAATTTTGGGGCTCTTAACTCCTGACAATTCTAAAATCATGATTAGGCTTTGTCAGAGTAGTTTTTTAGTTTTTCACTAGACAGAAAGCTGTCACCCTGGTTGAACTGTGTGATTCTTAACATAAAGTCTAAAAAATGAATTATATGGAAAATGTGAAAGACCTCACTCTGACTGGTATAATAAAGATATACAGTGGAATAAGCGATGCTGTTGATCAGTGCTTATACAACAAGTCAACCGAAGCTGTTCTCGTCATGTCTGGCTTAGGAAAGGACACAGATTCAGGAGTGAGGAAAACCAATATATGAGTCACTTAAATGAAAACAGCTCAGCAGAGCTCAGACAAACAGTCTTTCTCCCTGGCTGGGCTCTGATACAGGAAGGGGAATCAGCGCAGGGCATTTGGGAGTGGCTCCTTTGGTGAATCAACACTAGGACATGGGTTTTACCCCTTAGCCAAAGTCACGAGAAAAGAAGAAGCTCCACAGCGAGCGACAGCCATATAGGAAGAAGTCCGGAACATGAGAGCAATACCGGTTCATTCTGTTCACTGGGGAGACACAAGAGAGAAAGAGAGCCAGAACGAGAACCGTTTTAATGAGCCCTTGAAGAGGCAGTGACGAGCACTCCGTACTATAAACCTTCTGTGGGTTTGCTGGAGTTTCTTCCGTGAAGCCCAGTCCAGCACAGAAACAGACAAAAGAGACACACGAGTAAGATGAGGGTGAACACACGAGGGACTGCTGGATCGGCTGCACTTAAATACAGAGGAGACACGAGGAGGGAAAACACAGGAACCAATCAGAAACCACAAACAATCAACACCTAACTAGAGGCTGAACTCAAACTAATTATAACACAAGGGGAAACACCTGAACTTACGAGAGGGAGCCTAGCAACCCAATCAGGAGGGAGCACGGACGCTCACTCTGCTGCAGGTGGGTTGCTAGGCACCGCACCCAAACATAAACAAACCTACACATGGAAAGGGGGGCGTGACGGACAAACTTAAACTCAGTACAGTGTACCCCCGTGAAGTCGCGGTTCAGAGTTCAGGGCCTCAGTCATTCACAGATTTTTTTCTCAGAACCTAACTAATAATTGTTCACGGAAACCCCTGCAAATTCGCGGAAACCGCAAATATTGTTTTTTTCATATATAATTTTTCATGCATTTTAGTATTAAATTATTAAGAAAAATAGAATTTACTAATTTTGTAACGTAAACAGTTATGTAAATTCAGCTATATTTCCATATAAATTCATTCATTCATTCATTCCTTTTCTACCCCTTTGTCCCGCACTTGGGGTTGAGGTGGGGGGCTGGAGCCTATCCCAGCTGCTATGGGCGAAGGCGGGGTACAGCCTGGACAGTCGCCAGCACGTCGCAGGGCTACATACAGACACGGACAACCATTCACGCTCACAGTCACACCTAGGGGCAATTTTGTGTGCTCAACCGACCTGTCCCCAGTGCACGCATGTTTCTGGTGGTGGGAGGAAACCGGAGCTCCCGGAGGAAACCCACGCAGTCACGGGGAGAACTCCATATAAATTATAACTGTGTACATTTTTTAGTACTGTCGAGAGAACACAAAGCAACCATGTACAAAAATGCGTCTTGGGATGGTGAAATACCACTGTACTCAGAGGCGGGAGGTTTAAAAGGAGCCAATCCAAGAGCGTTATTCATTTCTCCTTGCTGCTGATTGGCTGCTGCCCTGTGACGCTTCTCTGGCAGATGCATTCCCACATCATAACAGTTTCCCACGTGTAGCTGTCTCAAGTTTACTTTTACATTTTTTAAAAGGGTAATGTATTAAGCTGAGTTTAAAATGAAATTTAAGTGTTTTGGGAGCATATTTGGGGGCATATTTAGGGTTTAAAAATAGGCATTTAAAGGCATTTTTTACCACATCACAAATTCATGTTTTTTTCCCAATTTGTGGGTATTTCTGGAACGTAACCCTCGCAAATTTCAGGGGTCGACTGCGGACGGGAGACTGTAGTCTGCTGTGGGTGTGGCACGGATGTGACAGTTCTCTATCTGTGTGACAAGATATGGACCTCTGCTTCACATCAAGCTGAACACATTTGTGTTGTCTAAAAATATCAGCCTATGGCAGTTCATTTTTACAGCTCAGTGTAACATATAATATGTCCTAAACGACAGCACATATCTGTGTCACCTGAATGAAGGACTGAAAGTGTTTTGGGGATGTAAAAGACCCCTAAAACACTCTCTATGATTTGTGTGACAACAGACTTCGTGTTTTTAGACAGCGTAAGCTCTTTAGTTCCAGTTCTAAACTAAAGAAGCAAAGTCTGGAAATTTATCTTGGCTGATTGACTAAAAATGGGGTCAAAGGAAGAAGCCCAAAGACCCAGACCAGCTTATTTTGGAGAGACACCGTCTTTGTGATCACCAGGTGTCAGAATTGACTTGATGACACATTATAATGTGCGTATTTAATTATTTTCAGGATTCTACAGACTGGCTGCAGTGTGTCTGGGTCTGCTGTGCCTTCTCCTGCTGGCTTCCATCACAGTGCTGTGTATCAGATTCACTGCAACGAGAGACCAGTTACAGACCAGTTACACCAACCTGACTGTAGAGAGAGACCAGTTACAGACCAGATACACCAACCTGACTACAGAGAGAGACCAGTTACAGACCAGTTATGCCACCCTGTCTGTAGAGAGAGACCAGTTACAGACCAGATACACCAACCTGACTACAGAGAGAGATGAATTACAGACCAGTTATGCCACCCTGTCTGTAGAGAGAGACCAGTTACAGACCAGATTCACGAATGTGACAAATGAACAAGAACAAAGAAGGATAAAATACATGCAAGACCTTCAGAATCTGAAAGAGTGTCTTCAGAACGTCTCTAATTTGGGTGAGTAAATAATTCCAAGGTCTCAGTGCAAATGGACAATGATGCTGTACAACTTCGCTTCCTTAATCTTGTTGATCTGATTTAGAAAGCTTGTTAAGTGTGATGATAATGTCATGAATTACTGTGATATTACAGCATATGATCAATGTCTATGAATGTGTGTGTGTGTGTGTGTGTGTGTGTGTGTGTGTGTGTGTGTGTGTGTGTGTGTGTGTGTGTGTGTGTGTG
>JBBJLS010000002.1:16236715-16247841 GCA_037577275.1 Bryconaethiops microstoma | reverse complement strand
TGCAGAGGAAGAATTTCGTGCTGTTCACACTGTGTGCTGTGGTGTGTTCACGTATGACTGAATGATCACTTTCACTAGGGATTGGTGATTTCAAGCAAAAATACTACATGATTTCCATAAGAACTGTCCAATCCGTCTTCGAAGATGCCCTTCCCTTGCAAGTACACACAATGAGATTGAGAGATTTTTGTTTTTTGCAACTTTTTTTTGTTCTTGCCATGCTTGTCTGAATAAACTACAATCCACTCCTGAATCTAATTAAATTAATTTAAATCTAATAACACACAGCACCTTATGCCTGTAGTAGTAACTTGTTCCTCTTCATGTTTTGGGTGGTTGGGTTTTTTGGGGGGTGTTTTTTGGGTGCGTTACCACTTTCGGGTAGTACTAACACATTAATGCTGGTAAAAACAAAGGAAAATATATTGTGTAAGACAAGATGATAGTCTTCAAGGACACACAATTAATCACAAGTGTTCTTTGATGTTATCTGTGATGATCAGAAAAGCACATCAGAAAATAATGCAAGGCAGTATATCTCAATAATGATAAACACTTGTATTGTTCCCCTCTAACCTAATGGTAATGTAATTGATATAGAACCTTTATATTATGTGGCGCTTCCTTAAACTTTAAGATTGTTTTCCCTTGCATCTCATCCTTTAAACAACTGTCAATTGAAAGTTTGTTTAGGTAACCAAGAGTGGTTCTTCTATAGCAAAGGACTTAGTTTGGCACATTTATTTTTTAGAGAGGACAAACACAAGAACGTTGCCCGCTTTGCAGCCTGTGAAGCCTTGCTGTGCTACTAGTCCGCCCCTAAAAGTGCTGCCAGTTCTGTGTGCAAAGAGAGACAAGCAGCATGCAGTGCTCTGAATCATTTATACTGTGGAAAGAGCTGTAGAAGGTCGTTGTTTGGATGCTGAGAATGAAGTGAAGAAAGAAAAGTGGCAAGAGAGAGCTTTTATAGGGAGAGGTTCAGTGATAGCTGAGTACTGTGGAAAACGTGTATTTACATGCTTAAGCAGTAAGAAAATATCTACATAGATACACAGCTTATTTTAGACCGTGTAAAACAACAAACCACTTACTCACTTGCATTCACACTTGATGAACAGACAGTCATTTGCATAATGGAGGAATGTGCTTGTGTGTTCCCTTGAGATGCTGATGTTGTTTACATTGAGCACATACAACATACCCTGTACTCTGCATAGAGAAAGCACACAATGTAATTTAGAAATCCTGGGATGCTGTCAGTCTCAGATTAGCTGAAGAAGTGAGAGTAGAGCACATGTTCCCATTCCCAGTCTGGAGACACTATGCTCTGCACATGTTTTTTTTTTTTTTTCCCCCCATCTCATCTTTCTCATCTAGCACACCTTTTTCAATTTACTGACTAATTAACAAGCTCCTTGTGTGCTGGGTCGCGTGTGTAAGAATAGAGTGTTCAGAGCATGGGGTTACAACGATTGGAAACCTCTGGGTTAGTCTAGGTTTATCATGAACAGCTATTCCTGTTTTCTTGACTTGTACATTAATTTGACATTTAGGCTAAATGTAGATTCCAGATGTCCTTCTAAAGCTTATGCTACTTAGAAGTTTCATGGAAAATGAACATTGGCTGAGGTTCTTAACTTAAAGGATTAAGGAATGGATGCCTAAACCAAACAGCGGTCCTAGGTGAGGGCTTTCTACCTGCAAAAGTAATTTTGATGGCTCTTTTGTCAATTGTTCTTTAAGTGTTGGTTGGCCACCTATGACATACTTGTGCATTTTTATGGAGGATTATGAGCACAAAAATTCAAATGGCAATTCATTTGGCAATTGTCAATTCAATATTCAATCAGAGCATCACCTGTTTATCTTTTAGTACCTGTTAAATATCTGTCCATTTTTACCCTCTAAAGCTCTGACAGCAGTGATTGAACAGGTTGCTAACGTAACCAATGTGAAAATGACTCGGATGTTAAACATTAGTTCTGTGTGACTTTCCCCAGGTTTCTTGCAGCCCACACTTTGAGAATCACTGCTCTAAATGAACAGATCACTCAGTTGAATTGATTCTGGTGAGGCCATGAACAAGGAAGTGACGTCGTTAGTAAAGACCCGCCTTGATGAGCGGTCTGACAGTTGGGAATTGTCAATTGAGTTTTTCTTGCATTTGAATAAATGGGCAGAAAACTCACGACAATATGAAATGCAATTCAGTCAATAGTTATCCTATTTTTTATACGAAATAGTTTGAAAAAGGATTGCATCAGCACTTTGCACATTGAATTACCACTTGCAAAACATATTTTCAAATTACGTGCTCTGATTTAATATTGAATTGCCAATTGCAAAATTAATTGCCATTTGAATTTTTGTGATTTTTCTATACATTTTGACCTCTGGTTACGCACGGTTGTCACTCATTTGGGAGGGTTTTTGTCAGGAAAATGTCTTGTCAGGAGTGTCTTCATGAAATGTCTTGATTTCTCCAGCTCATGACCATCTTCTCTGGTGCTCCAGTTAGCTGAGAAATGTGTGTTTAAATGCATGTGGGGTCAGATGCATTCATTACTTCTGCCCTACATACTGTGTCTGGCCCTCTCCTTGCAAGACCCCCATCTCTCTCGGCAGACTGCAGCTTGATTTTCTCCAGAGGACCTGACAAACCAGAACCCAGCACATAATACATGCTTTAGATATGTTACAGGAAATTAATCTAATATAATATGCCGTGGGCAGCTATGGGGAACGGAGATTCATGCATTCTTGCTGCAGTGCTGTTAGATGAAATATGTCCCCACGTTCCAGTAGTTTGGAAATTAGGAAGGAGATAGAAATCCGACTCTAGATCTGTTTACAGTTGCTTAATATAGTAAATGCTAGCAACCAGCATGTAACTTACTATACCACAGTGATCTCTGTATTATGTGTGTTATCCATGAGGCTGCTTTTGTATCCTTGGATGGCTCTATGGACAGCTCGCACTATTATGGGACTATGTGTCTAATTTTCTTTCAAAAATAACATTTAAAATTTCAGCCTTTAAAATAATCTTTTGTTTAGCATATTCAGCAGTGTCCATATAAACAATTAAAAATATCCAGTGCAGGTTCATAGCAATAATTGTTACCAAGTGATGAATGAAAGTAATTTACCTCATTGACAGATTTACTTAAGAGGGTTTATATGTTGCCGTTATAGAGCTTGTTTTCTGTAACATTTAATGACTGAACCACATAACCAGGTGTAATCTAGCCTAATGTAAAGCCTGTTTCTCTCTTGTTACAGGGCACAAAGTTATGGATCATAATGGAATATTTAGGAGGAGGATCAGCTTTAGATTTGGTGAGTTGTACTTAATATTTGTCCACAAGTTCATTGTAATTTGTAATTAAATGTATTCATAGAAAACCCAAACCCCGTAGACAGGATTTAGTCAGAACACTAACACATGGTTTCCGGAGGCGTCCAGAAAATCTGTAACACTGTTCTCTCTGCCGCAGCTGGAGCCTGGTCCGCTGGACGAGACCCAGATCGCTACTATACTTCGAGAGATCCTTAAGGGGCTGGAATACTTGCATTCGGAAAAGAAAATCCACAGAGACATTAAAGGTACCTTTCTAAGGCTATGCTTTTAGGGGATATGATCACAAATATGTGCTCTAATAAATAAAGCATGTACGGCCTGATTCTTCTTGGTGAGTAATGTTGCTGAATGGCGGGTAGCCAGGTTTATTTACTTAGGTAAAATTTTAAATGAAAAAAGGTTTCACAGCAAAGCATTGTATCAGCTAATAATGAAACTCTTGAACTTTAGACTACCTTTATAGAAGGATTGGAAAAACTCTAAGGCATGGCATTATATGAACTCATGCCTCAAAGGGTTAAATAAAGTATAACAAACTGAGCATATCTATAGAAGGAGAGCATCATACATCATATGTCCAAATGTTTGTTGACTCCATATATAGCATTTTTCCAAAAACAAAGGGAGTTTGGATGGTGCTCTATCACACCATTTAACATAGTAAAACGAATGCTGGTCGGCTTTATACCAGTGTTGGCTCATGCTGATGAAGATTGCTTTCAACCCAAGCATGATTTCTCCAGACCATACCATTCTATTGCAAGTGGTGTTATGTATAGTTTATACAAGCAGTGTGTATTCAGTTGAAGACCTGTGTCTGCAATGAGTGCACTTTGAAACCAAATTCACTAATTATAAGGTGTGTCTGTATACTTTTGGACAAGTATCCGAAACATACATGGCAGAAACGTAATATGGTAGAAAACAATACAATTTACTACGACTCCAATGCCAGAAATATAACCAAGATGTTCCACCTCACAGCTTACTGATGTGTACTGTTTGCATCTCTTCCCAGCTGCTAATGTGCTGCTGTCAGAGCAGGGAGATGTGAAGCTGGCAGACTTTGGTGTGGCTGGCCAGCTTACAGATACTCAGATCAAGAGGAACACGTTTGTGGGTACTCCATTCTGGATGGCACCCGAGGTCATTAAACAGTCAGCCTATGATTCAAAGGTCAGTCACTTTTTAACCACGTGAGATTTTAACCAAAATTGGTGTGCCTTTTGACTGCATACTGGTACTGCTTTTGTACTAAACTTCCTTATTGTTAAGTGATTTCAAAGAGTTTTGTCACTGTTATGTAATTCACTCTTTAACAGTGCTGTGCAAGGGTCAATTTACTGTTATCAGTGAGTGACTAGTGTAGAACCATGAAAGGATAAATCCACCAAAATGATCGCCTGGTTTCTTTTATGCAGTTTGTCTATTAATGAAAAAGTATGCAAGCAAATATGAAAGCTTGATGCACATTGAACTAACGTCAATAACTGCTTAAACAAAATCCACGACTGTAACTATACACTACTTTAACACTTTATATATTACAAAACCATCAATATAAATTGTGGACTACATCTGCCTTCCCATATACTACTTAAGCCATCCTATTTCAACTATTTACCCTTGTAATTTTAGTCAGGGAAAAAAATAAGTTCAGGAAATTTACAGGTGAAAGTGAGCATAGAACAATTGAGCATGATGTGGTGGTTTTCATATACGAATGGGGAACTACTTGATGAAGATTAGTCCATACCTTCTTTATCTGTAAAAGCCTCTATTCTCATAAGTTTTCAACACTTGGGGTTGATTTCTAAGAGTAGTCCTGGGCTATGTTGCCTTTGAAATAGAGATTTTCCAGTTCAAGGAAAGTATAGTTCAGAACTAGGCTTAATCCCAGTCTTTGAAATGACCCTCTGTGTATGAGCTAATCTTCAATAAGGATTCATTTTAGCCACCTTTGAAATCCCGTTCAGATGCATCTTGCTAGGCATGCTCTGTGTTTGCTATGGACTGAGCTCTGCTGCTGTAGTGTTCGAATTTTTCTGAACTCTGTTCAGCTGTTACACAGCGCTAAGTGACGTAAATGTTATTACGCATTAGTAACAGCTATAAGCAGTGAGTCATCGCTCACACATAGACGCACACACTTCCTTGAACAAAAATAGGGCTTTAATTTGCCTCAGTTACTAATGTGATCATGGTGAGTTTTTAAGATAAGGCACCGCACATGGTCTGTCGGTGGGAGACCAACACACTTATGGCTACACAATAAGAACATTTATGTTTTTAGTTTGCCTTGCGATATATTAAAACACATAAAAATGATTTTATCACATCATAGCCTTGATTTATAACAACACTCACTGAGCTCATCTGTAAATGTAAAGATGCCTACAACACAATTTTTACTTGTCATTTACATTATTTTTCTAAATGCTGAGGCCTTATCACATAAAGTCTTATTCTGTAGCATTAAAACTTACAACTGCAGTTTTGTTTTCTGCACTATGCTATACCTTTTTCCTTGCTCGTAATTTATGTATTGGGCAATTGTATCTAAATATAGAGAAAGTGTGAGATTTGAATTGTGAATTGAAGTAAATGTGTAGTAAACCTTTTTAACTGCTCTGTTCTGTGCTTGTTTGTGTTTCAGGCAGACATCTGGTCATTGGGTATTACTGCGATAGAGCTGGCCAAAGGAGAGCCGCCTCATTCTGAGCTGCACCCCATGAAAGTTTTATTCCTCATCCCAAAGAACAACCCTCCCACTCTGGAAGGCAATTACTGCAAACCGCTGAAAGAGTTTATAGAAGCCTGTCTGAACAAAGAGCCGAGCTTCGTAAGTCCTGCAGACATGAAATAAATTATTTTTGATTCATACTTAACCAGCATGACAGAGGTGATGTTCCTGAAGTGTCTTCTAATCTTAGTTTGTTAGACTTATTTTTTCCAGCTACATCTTTGAATCTTATTTACTGTATGTTACTGCTGATGTATATTTTGAGAATCATATAACAATCTGTGCCATTTTTGTACTGACAAAGTCTGAGTTGTCTTTATCTCTTTGCAGAGGCCTACAGCCAAAGAGCTGCTAAAACATAAGCTAATTGTACGTTACGCTAAAAAGACCTCGTACCTCACTGAGCTCATCGATAGGTACAAGAGATGGAAGGCTGAGCAAAATCGAGATGAATCCAGCTCGGAGGAGTCTGACTCGTAAGGGAGATTACTGGATTTGTAATTGTACAGTCATTTGTTATTCAAAGTGCTTTGAGCTCTGTTTGGTTTTTTTCCTTTTAAATTATTACATTTTTCTTAAGAAGTTACTTACAATTGTAGTTTATTTTATCGTTCATCATCCCTAATTGCAGTGAAAGTCATTAACATCTGCGTGTCTCTGCTTAGTGAGCAAGATGGGCAGGCATCAGGTGGGAATGACTCTGGAAATGATGACTGGATTTTTAATACCATCCGAGAGAAAGACCCCAAAAAGATTCAGAATGGAGTCACACCGTCCTCAGAGCTAGACCTCAACCAGGTAAGGAATAGAGAATTGTCATGTGTAAGCAGCTATCTTTATTATACCAAGCTAAGAAAATACCTCTGTATTTTTTTTATTATTATATAACTCACACACACACACACACACATGTATTTTGTAATTATATGTATCATTACTTTTATGTATCAAACGTGTGTGTGGATGTAATACGCATATTGTTAAAAGGAAAACATGCACACAGGCGCTGCTGTTATGGATCCATAAATACCACTAGGCTTATGTGTTTGTTTAATAATGCTGAATTAATTAGACCTCTTTTTGGAATTGCATAAAGTATAATTAGTTGAAATGTCATTATCATGATTGGATTGGTACAATTATGCTTTTACCTTTGACGTAATGAGAAGTGAGGCATTGCAATGTCTGCAGTGATATGGTAGTGACACAGGCTGTCTAGACGCTATTTTCAACCACGCTCTTGTACTGGAGCTGGCAGTCGACGTGGTGAGAGATGTTCTTGTTCTGAGTGTATTATGTCTTAGTAAGTGTATTTTTAGTTATTTGTTCAAAAGCACCTCTTTGCGTTTCAGTCTGTCTGTGTTCAGAGGCATCAGTTTCTCTTTTTTTTTCTGCGGCAGGAGAGACAAGGTAGTATTTAGGCTATTGTAGAGATGATGCTCTCACCATCCTTAAATTTATGTTGCAGTGTTTGTGTTAATTTAATTATATTTTTAAAAATTTGTTCCAGTTATGTGTTTTGTCTATAACATCCATACAGGAGTGCTCTGTACATTTTACTCACAGCAATGTTCTAACATCTAGTGTAAAGCCTTCCCGGAAGAGTTGAGGCTGTTACTGCAGCAAACAGAGGACACATTTCTATTAGCACCCTTGATTTTACAAGAAATCTTGAGCAGGTGTTTTAAAACCCTTAAACAAACAATGGATGATATTGTTTTCTCCAAGAATCTCTTCGATCTCCATGACAGACAAAACCTTGAATCAGTGCATGTTTTACTGCAATGGTGTCTTTGGTAAATTTTTCCTTAAAGAAATGTTTGTGTACTTTTGTGTGCCCCTCATGCTGTGATTTGCTTTTACTCACTCAGGTAAAGGGCAGCCAGCAGAGGCCTTTGTCCCGGAGCCTGTCGACCATTATATCTCCACTATTTGCAGAAGTAAGAGCTTAATCACATGTTTATTTACATTGCAGCTATTCTTAGCCCTTCTGCTCTAATGCCGTCCCTGCTGTTTGGTAGTCATGCAGTGCTGAGAGTATTCCACTGTATAAGATTTTGCTCTGTTGTGCTATCATTGTATCTGCATGCTATCTCTGTCCACAGCTCCTGCATTAACATGGTGCAGTGACTCAGAGCTTGGGAAACTATGTGTATAAATAAATAAAGCAAAAAAGAAATAATAATCCTCTGGTTTATAGTGCTTTCATGCACTACTCCTTAGTGTCCTCTCTTGGGTGGGCTGTGTATAAGGGTCAAGCACACATTTTTAGTATTAACCCTTTTAGTGGGCAACTGAGTACTACAAGAGATTGCTTTAACAGTTTTTTCTCTCTTCCTCAGTTGAAACAGAAGGGAGGGGTGAGTAACGGAAAGCCAGAGGTAGTGGAAGAGCTGAGGGAGGCCATATTCGTGGCAGAAGAGGCATGCCCAGGCATCTCTGACTCCATGGTGACTGAACTAGTGCAGAGACTGCAGAGGTACATCTCACTCGGTTACCTTTCTTCAGTGTTAGCGTCTATACCGATCAGCCATAACTTTAAAACACTAGCTGAGGGAGTATTGTGTAGGTTCAACTCATGCCACCAAAACAGCTCTGACCAATTAAGACACAGACTCTGCAAGACTTCTAAAGTTGTGCTGTGTAATATTGCACCAAGACATTAGCGGCAGATCTGTTAAGTCCTGTAAGCTGTGAGGGGGGCCTCCATAATTTGTCATAGAGATCTGGGGACTCTGAAGGCCTGGTCAACACCTTAAACTCGATCATGTTCCTTAAACCACTTCTGAAACTTTGCAGTGTGGTCAGGCACATCTGAAAGAGACCACTGCCGTTAGAGAATACCGTTGCCATGAAGGGTGGTTTAACACGTAACACCCACCTACACATTTTACCCAAAATAACATCCACATGAATGCCCAGACTGAAGATTTCCCAGAGCATCACATGTTGCCAGCTTGCATTCTTGCCATAGTGCATCCTTGTGACATCTCTTTCCCAGATAAGCGACGCCCACAAAACTGGCCATCCACATGATGTAAAAGAAACCATTTATCAGACCTGGCCGTCTTCTTTCATTGCTCTGTTGGGTAGTTCTGATGCTCACATGCCCATTGTAGAAACTTTCAGTCGTGGTCAGGGTTCAGCATGGACACACTTGACGGTAGCCGGCATTACCATTTCACCAGTTTGTACTTTAGTAGATCCTCTTGTGTGATTGAACCAGGCTATTCTTCACTCCTCACATGCATCAGTGATCCTTGAGCACCTGCGACCCTGTCACCAGTCAACGGGTTGTCCTTCCATGGAACCCTGTTAATAGGTACTAACAACTGCATTCCATGAAAACCTAATAAAATATCTGCTGTTATAAACGTGTTGTCCAGCCATCACAATTTGGTCCTTGTCAAAGTGGCTCAGACACATATGCTTGCTAATTTTTCCTACTTCCAACACATTTTAAGAACTGATAGTTCGATCAAGGCTTATTATCCCACCCCTGGACAGATGCCATTGTATGAATCAGTGCTATTCAGTTCATCTGTTAGTGCTTTTAATGTTGTGGCTGAGCAGTGTAGACCTAAGCTTTTATAGAGAGAGAACTGTTGTAAACCATGATGTTAAAGGAAGAATTTGACAAAAAAATCAGTCTTACATACTTTCGCCTTGACCCCTAACATAGTTGAACAGCCAAGAATTTTTTGGTGTCCAAGCTTTGCAGATTTTTGTAGTTAAAGGGGAGTGGTAGTATTATGCAAACTCTGGCTGGATCATCCCACACTTGCCTCACACCACATCTCATATGCACTTGCTTATGTGGTTTGATGCTGTGTTGTCTACTGTTATCTTTAAAAATGGGCAAAAGCCTGTGTGTACTTTTGCTCATTTCTATGCACACAAAACATATCTTGCCTGATCAGATATCTCTGAGACAATTGAGGTTTTTACTGAATTATTCCTTTAAATTACAAAGAGGTTAAACAGCTGTTACAGCTTGTATTTAGCAGTAACATTTTGCCTGATATGTGCACAGTAATGGTTGTCATTTCTTGTTGTTGTGCTTGTACTTCCTCTTCTTTCTTGTTCTCATCATTCACATGCTTTGCTGTCTCCGACAGGTTTGCTGTTCCGAGGGCTTCCTCTCACTGATTTTGCTGCTGTGGGTTCACCCTTCTCTGCCTCCTCGCACACCGTTCTCACAAACTCACTCTCAGCCTCTAGCTGCAGCTGCAGCCTGCACTCTCTTCTGTTAATCTTGGTTTACATATCAGGTGAAAGGGTGGTGTTGTGGAGGGCTGGACGGGGCTTATTGGGAGTCTCTGTCAGAAACCACCTGCTAGCAGTGCACCTTATTCAATACACACTGTGGCAGTGCAGTGGTCGGTTGCAACAGCTGTGTGCAGGTTCTTTCTGCACTTCATGAGTAGTCTTAATGAACTCCGTTTTAAACTATAGTGACTGCTAAATTCTGCTGCAACATAAGTATTTGATAATCAATTTGTTACCATGTTTTTGACTAGTTTGATTCTTTAACTCCTTATTTGCAAGATCCACAAAAATGGCTAGTTAACTATTTTATTGTTGAACATTTCTCTTAGCCAGTTGCAGTCATTCATTTTACTTTCTAAAATTGTTTTTTTTTTCTTTGCTTTTTTGTAGACATCAAGAACAGTTGTAGTTTTAGCCAACACTTTGATTTATACCTGCCGTGAATCAAATTTAGTTGTGTAAAGAGGCTATCTTAGTTGGAACTTGGATAGTTGGTGCAACCCAGGCAGAGCTCCCTCTCTGAATGTGCAGTATGTGAGGCCTTTAAGAGGTGTGTTTAAGAGCCCCTGTTTATGTGCGCACGTGCACATGTGTATGCATATCAGTGCTGTGGGGTCCAAACAGTGCGTTCCCTTTTTTAAACTCAGGTATCCTGCGTTCAGTGACTGGAGTCCTCTGAGATGTAGGCTGAGCGTGTGTGTGTGTGTGTGTGTGTGTGTGTGTGTGTGTGTGTGTGTGTGTGTGTGTGTGTGT
>JBBJLS010000002.1:16214861-16236331 GCA_037577275.1 Bryconaethiops microstoma | reverse complement strand
GTGTGTGTGTGTGTGTGTGTGTGTGTGTGTGTGTGTGTGTGTGTGTGTGTGTGTGTGTGTGTGTGTGTGTACATAGGCTCCTTTTTACAGACAAGTCATGGAGGTACGCTCATGAAAACACTGTGTAAAAATGGCCAATTGCTTGTGTAGATACGGTCCGTGAAGGTGTATATGTCAAATGGCCATCATTGAGATTGCCTTGCCTTTTGTTTGTTTGTTTAGGTTGCAATTTTTTTACAATTTGCTTTTGTATTTTAATGTTTTCAATGATTTAACTAAATGCTGTCATTAGGCTCCATAATCATTTTCTCTTCTGTGTTCACAGTGCCATTTATATTTCCAATCATAGGTGTCATCCGCTCTGCCATCCTCACATTGTTATTTTAGTACAAGCCATGCCATTGCACATTTTTCTACAAATCAGGACTTGAGGATCCACATTCCTTATCTGAGAGATTTTTTTCCTGAAAGTTCCAAGCCCATGCTCTGTTCATTCCAGTCACACACAAGAAATCTGATCTCCCCACTCCCATTTAGATACTGTTACTGTATTGTTCAGACTTATTTCCATAGAAACTAGTCTTTTTGATTTGCTATAACTTGTTTATCCATCAAACTCCAAGTCTTCCTGGACACTGTAATGGTACCAAGTGTACCAACAGCTTGAATTGCACTTAGATAACTGCCTTTTAATGATACATGAGTTAGCCATAAGAAATAAGCATGAGGTGTGTAGGCTGCAGTCCACCATATCCTTTATACATTTAAGACTGCTGGTATACGCTAATGGTTAGCGTGTTAATAAGCATATCACTTTGGACATCAGTTTATTACTCTTTTGCGTTATAGTAATGGTAGCAAAAAGTTAATAGCCCAGTTCACACCACCTGAATGTGTTAGGCTAGAACCCTTCTCTACATGACCTTTATTGTGTTGTAGCCTTTAATTGGGTGCTAACATGTTGCTTTGACCCTTCACATTTGAAATATTAGCCTTATAATTTAAAAAAATAACTTTATAGCCTGAATGGATGAGCCAAGCAAACACGATTAGACAAGTACGTTTTTGGTTGTTTTGGAATCTTGATTCAAGTTCCGCACCATCACATTTTGCAGGCATTTATGCTGTGACATTAAATCTAAATTTTGGCTGTTATATATATATATGTATATTTTTAAGCTGTGTTAAATGCACTCTTCCTGAGTATATTGTATATTGCCAGGGGTACTTAAACTTCTTTCAGTTAGATTGAAAAACACCGTCCCCTGCTTGACATTGCCAATGCAGTGACTTTCTTATAATGAAACTGTAATATTTAACACTTGAACACAAAGGCTTATGCTAAAAGTAGACCCTAAAACAGCACAACTAAGGATGGGGTCAGTGTGCATCTGATTCAGAAGAACATGATCAAATCAGCTTTAAGTTTTATTGCAGTTGTGCTAGATTACAGATCGTTAGTATTAAACCACCCTGTTTGATTCTTCATCTATATTTTGAATTAACTTTAGCTTGGTATTTAAAAAAAAACCCCAGATATTTCATTGGCATGAGGATATTGACCACTTTTAACATTCTCATTTTGTGACTGCATATGAAGATGAAGCTGTTGAATATTTTGCTGGTTTAGTGTTAAATTGTTCAACCCCCACCCCCCACCAATTGATAGCATTCCATTTTCTGAACATGGTTTCTAACCCTTCAGTCAAACCCAATTACCCGTTTATTGGTCTATTTTTTGTACCACAAGCAGTGTGTTAACTCTGCCCCTGCTTTGGATATTATTTCCTTCTGGTGATATTTGCACCATGTCCATTTAGAATCTGAATGTGTTGCACTTTGTAACCCATTCTTTAAGGTCTAATGAGAAATAACATTGTCACATCATTCATCATTGCAACTGTACCTTTGCAGAAATGGCAATAAATTAGGTCATCAGGTTTCTCAGCAAAGATATATTCTATGGAACAGAATTCAATATTTTTATAAATGAAGTGCAGTATTATCATGAAGAAATAAAAACTGGTATGCTATCTAATTTTGATTTTAAAACCATGTAAATATTTGTCATCAAATACTGAGGTACTGAATTCCTTGCAAGCTTTCAAGTGATTTAAGAAGAATAAAACTTATTAAAGATGGACTGCTCTGCTCTTTTCAGATGTCTGTTTCAATGTTTGATTTTAGTTTGGAAGAAAGTTCTAGAAAGTGTTTTGTATGTGTAGCAAAACATCTATTTCAGTTCACTCTATAACAATTGCAGGTCAGTACGTCTTGTGTAATGAAAATGTTTATTTTCCCAATTCCTGTATAGGTATATGCGTCATCCTCCAGTACATGCTAAATCTGTGCTTCCCAACATTGGCTGTGGAGGAACACTGCCATTCACATCTTAGAACTGTCCTTGCTTTAACACACACCAACTCAGTAAGAGGTAGTTAAGAAGCTGATTAGTTTGATCAGGGGTCTGCACTAAGAAGCGCGTTTCCTAGCTTATCGCGCTAAATTCGAGAGTAACTTGATCACATGAGGTGTAACTCCGTGAGTAACCAGTACTACGAAAGGTGATTAGGTTTAAGCCAAACTATGTTGCCATGGCAATTTACGCAGAGTGTAACTCCGTGAGTAACCAGTACTACGAAAGGTGATTAGGTTTAAGCCAAACTATGTTGTCATGGCAATTTACGCAGAGTCTCAAATCTGCTCCGACCAGGTTATGTTCTTGCTTAAGTCGTGGTTTAGCGTAAACCCACCACCCCTCCACACCGCTGGCGTATCTGGTAGATTTGCTGGAGATTTGGCGCCCAAATCGTGAGGGGCTCTCTCCGCAGAGCGAGGGTTTTTAGAGAGGAACCCTCGGGAAAAATATCGGAAATCCTTTCACAGCATCAATGTTCAGGTAGCTTTCATCATATCTTAACAGGCGGCTGGAGCAGCTCAATATTCTCCCCCTCGACTGAACACAACACATGACATGGAATGTTATGACTGCACAAAGTTACACACTGTACAGAGTGATGTGGTATTAACCTGCACATAAAGGGTGGACATTCCTGTACCACCTGGGTCCGACTGGACGCCTCCCTCTATTGTTGGCCAATGCAGGCATGAAAGCTTCAGGAGGCCCTCCACCTGTCGCCTTTGCACAAACCTTTTTCTTATTGACTACAACATAGAAACAAGCTATTAATTGGAGCCTAGACACATTACATCTCTCATGAGTAGAAATATTAATGCATTAACTATTAATACTCTGGCCTACCACTTGAAATGATGTTTCTATATTTCATCTTTATTTGCTGGCATGTACGCTTCCCACTGCTATTGCATCTGAAATGTTAACAATACAGTTATTAACACAGGATTACATACTAGGTAACCTCCCAGAAATTGAACTTTAGGAGGCATTAAATTAACAGTGATTAAAAGGCCCACTTCTGATATGTTGCACATCTATACACTTCTGTATTTATTTCAAGTATTTTAGTTATTTTCTGATATCATTTAAATGGTCTAATAAATAAGAAGAGATTAAGGCAAAAGTAAAGAATGCATGGAGTAAAAGTGCCCAAAGGGTTTTTTTTAAGGAAATACAGGAATTTTCCTAAAAATATTTAGGAAATATAGGAAAGGAGGAGAGAACAAGCAATAACAGGAGGCCTAGGTAGTCACCAAGGTGCTCCTTGAAGAGGTGTGTCTTCAAACAACACTTGAAGACCGTGAGAGGCTCCACAGATCTGATCAGAAGAGGGAGATTGTTCCACCATTGGGGGGCCAAGACTGAGAAGTCTTGTCGCATGCCTTCCTCTTCTTTTGAGCAACAGAGGTTCCAGATTAGCAGTGCTTCATGCCCTGAGAGGATGAAAAATGATGCTGCTTGATAAGTGCTGATAAGTAAGGAGGTGATAAGTAAGGAAGTCCATTCTTGGTCTTAAAGGCAAGTGTTAAGGACTTGAACTTAATGCGAGCGGCGACAGGGAGTCTTCAATTGAAACAATGAAGAGTAACCTCACAGCTGCATTCTGAATAAGCGGAAGTGGTTTTGTTTACCTTCAGTGGAGGTCCAGCTAGTAGAGAGTTGCAGTAGTCCAGTTTAGAGATGGCCAGTGACTGGACGAGTAACTGCGTAGCTTTCATAGTGAGAAAGGGTCTTATTCTTCTGATGTTGTAGAGAAAGTATCTGCATGTCCTGGAGATGTGATCAACCTGCAGGGAGAATGACAGATCTTGATCTAGCATAACATCAAGATTTCTTACCTTCTTTGAAGGAACGATAACTGAGTTCCCAACAGAGACGATGAGGTCGTAGCTTGGTGATGGGCGTAGCTGGGAATCAGCTTGAGGTGGTGTGCTGCCATCCAATGCGAGATCTCAGCCAGATGGTCTGACATGTGGGTTGAGACCTGATCATCACTGGAATGGAAAGAGAGAATAACTTGGGTGTCATCTACATAAAAGTGGTAGGAAAAAACATGTGAGGCTATTACATCCCCAAGAGAACCCGTGTATAAAGAAAGGAGAAGTGGTCTGAGGACCGAACCCTGTGGAGCACCAGTGGACAAGCTTTATGGACCAGTCTGGGACCCTTGCCAGGCTACCTGATACCTCCGGTCATCAAGGTAGGATGCAAACCATTGCCAGGCTGTGCCCGAGATCCCAAGGTTGGAGAGAGTTGCCAAGAGAATCTGATGGTTGACCGTGTCAAAGGCTGCAGAAAGATCGAGAAGGATCAGAGCAGAAGACAGGTTGGCTGATCTAGCTATATGAGATTCTTCAGCGACTGCAAGTAGAGCAGTTTCAGTAGAGTGTGTAGCCTTGAACCCGGACTGGTGGGGGTCCTGAAGCCTGTTTTGAGAGTGAAACGAGTTGGTTATAAATAGCACATTCCAGGACTTCGGAAAGGAAGGAGAGAAGAGAAACCGGTCTGTAGTTGTTGACATCTGAGGAATCCAGCATGGGTTTCTTCAGAATTGGTGTGACCACTGCAGACTTGAAAGCAGATGGGACATGACCAGTCATTAAGGAGCCATTGATAACGTAGGCTATGTGTGGGATGAGATCTGGTGATGTCTGGAGTGTGCTCAATGGGATAAGGTCGAGCGGAGGCGTAGGTTTGCTGGTTTGCTGGACATCAGGAGTAGTGGCATTTCCTCAGGAGAGAGCGGTGAGAAGTCATGAAACTGGGCAGCTTGGGCTGGTCTCTGGTTTCAAAACATTTCAAAACAAAACACAGTAAAATCATCTCAACAAAGCTAAAGAATAATAAAAGATTAAAATGAAACCAAAAAGAAATCACCAGGCAAACAAAAAGAGCTAAATTAACCAAAACCAGAAATAAGCTTCAAAAGAAAATGTGTTCAAAAACTCCCTGGTCTTCCTGACATCTACAGAACATGGGAGCACATGTCCTTGTATAAAGTATGAAAACAAGTGTTTCTTCATCACAGTAATGGACAGGCTGGGGCCTATTTTGCACCAATCCCCACACCAGACTCTCCCAATTGTCCAGCATGCCAAAAAAAACTGTAAAACAAAGAAATTTACAATAAGAAACCTCATAAGTATATTACTGAGTTCTAACAATTTCTTTCAAAATTTGAATTGATCCTGAATATGATCTAGTTAACTCACCTGAATAAAGTATGATCTACACCACTTTATTGGTTCAACTATACCTGAACTAGAACAGAACAATTCAACATATTAGTCATTTTCAGAGACCAACTCTGTAAAACGGAAATAAACAATTACTTATAAAATGTCTACTAGGGAGAAACAAGTATACACAAGCATCTGAAGCTCTTTCTCTGTACTAAGATTGTTTTTTTGGTCTTTTTAATTTATTTATTTATTTTTACATATGTTCATTACATTGTTTTGCTGATCCCTGTTCACTTTTCAAAACAGCTGAAAACAAAAATAACACTTATTTGACCATTTGAATAACTTACCTTACAGTTATACACACACTGCCACATAAGTAAGTGTGTAGTATTTCACAATATTTCAAATCAAAACACGGTAAAAGCAACAAGTTCGCACAATTGCATGAACGCACATAACCTCAGACGCCAAAGGTTAAAGAAGATAAAAAAAGGTTAAAATGGAACCATAAAGAACTTAGCAGACAAATTGCCAAGAGCTTAATCAGAGAAAGAGAGAAAAAAGATCTCTGTTGGTCTTCATGACATCTATAAAAACATGGGAGTAATAAACACAAGTCCCCAAAGATCATAAAAGATTAGCACTGAACCATTGATTAGAGCTATTTAACCTGAATAAAGTATAATCTACATGACTTTTGTTTAACAATGACTGAAATAGACCCAAACCATTCAACATATTTCAGTCAAACAAGACCAACCTGGAAAAACAGAAATAAAAGACAATTACTAACCTGCACAAATAAAATGTCTACTAGGAAGCAATGAATACTGACCTGCAAGTATCTCTAGCTCATTCTCTGTAATATAATAGTTTTTTCTTTATATGTTAATTACTTTTCTTGTTTTACAGAACCCAGTTCACTTTTCAAACCAGTAGGAAAAAAACAGTACAGTAACTTACCCCTTGTCTCTGGTCTCATTTTCTCTCATTTTACTACGCTTTTAAAACAGAAATAGACAATTACTTATAAAATGTCTACTCGGATGAAACAAGAACTTATCCATAAGCATGTGAAGCTCATTCTCTGTACTAAGATTCTGTTTCTTTGGTTTATTTGTTTTATTACTTTTTTACATGTGTTCCTTACGTTGTTCTACTGGCCCCTGTTCACTTTTCAAACCAGCTGCAAACAAAAATATTTAACCATTTGCAAGAATATACAAAACCTCAGACGCAAAAGGTTAACTACAAATTAACTAGAACAAAAAACAATTCAACATATTACAGTCATTAAAAATAAGATCAACCCCATTTAACAGAAATCATATTAAAATACTTGTATGAACAAAAGGTAAAAAGAGCCTGAACTCCAGTAATGGAATATAAAGTGTAATGACCATGTAGGAATAGTGATCAACATTATTTTTGTACCCTCTTTAAATGTTTTATTTGTATAATTTGCATCCCTTGCTATATGGACTGCTGTTTGTTTACGGGAGTCAGTTTAGCTACACCTTTCATGGCATTACCTGGCTGCCCCATGCTTGTGTTCGAAGTGTGGGTTATGGCATGCTGGGCTCCAGAGTGGCATCGATTAGATTTGAGCAGTTCCTGGATTTCTGCTGTTTTCATACAAAGAGTGATGATCTCCTCGGCTGTTATCTATTGGTCGTTGATCTCATAAGTGGTAACCTGGGTGGGTATTGTTGTGCTGTACATGAATGTTTTTAGCCCTATATTGAATATAGTTTTTATACTTATGACAAAGTATCTACAGTTGAACATGTGAACACTGCTAGTATACAGTGCAGGTAGTACATCATGGCCCCAGTGCGTGTCCATTATGTGGGTCCTTAAAAAATCTGCTTGTAGAGCTGTGATAGCATTTACCGAGGACAGCCAGAGAAGAGTTTTGATTAGTTTCACGTCTACTCTTGCTGGTCTTTCTTTACTGAAGAGGAGACCTGTGGCAGGTGGAGATGGGAACCTCTAATCACAATGACGTGAACATAAGTTGGGTTCCTCAGGAGACGCTCAGTCAGATCAGTAAGTCTCCTCTGAAGTTTCTTATAGAGTTTCTAAATACATCCACAATTTAACAGGGTATTAATGTGACATTTTTAATGTGAAGCTCTTAAGACATCAGGTGGGTCTTGAGAGCATCAACATGGCTCGGGGAGCTAAAATGTATTTTTTAATCATGTATTTTTAAGCTTAAACCTGTGACTCCATGCTTTATCTGTTTGGTCATTCTCTTCCTTCCTCTTTTTCTATCCTCTTGCTTCTTCAGTGCAAAGTAGGCGAGGTGAGACTTCTTTTCTCCTGTCATTAACATGCAGTAGTTCCGTAACGTAGAACGGTTGTTTTTGTCTTCTTTTTTTTTTAATCATTCCTTGAATTGTGTTCAATTTATGTTTGAAAAGTATCAATTTTTCAACCACTTGTGAAGGATAAAGAGTCTTTTCCATCACTTGCAGTGTTGATGGTAACATTGTTGCTGGCATTTTATAAACCTAAAGTGAAAATTAACACACCGGCATCATTTTACAGCTTTAGGAGATGAGGAAGTTAAAGTTGATAACTGTAAAGCTGCATGTTAATTTCTAAAGATCTATCTAATTTGTTTCTCCCCTCAGATAAGGCTTCCCCAGGAAATCACCCCGCAAGAGTACACAGAAACGGTCAGCTGGATCAGATGAGTGAATTCAATTCAATTCAATTCAATTTTATTTATATAGCGCTTTTTACAACCAGGTTGTCACAAAGCAGCTTTACAAAGTCCAGGTCCGATCCCCTAGTGAGTAAGCCAAAGGCGACAGAGGCGAGGAAAAACTCCCTCAGCTGGAGGAACCAAGACTCAAAAGGGGAAACTCAAGAGAGCGTAACACTGTGGCTCATGGTTGTATGCTGTACTGAGCTGAGCCTGCTGGGCACCAGCAGCTCTGTCCATCTTAGAGACTGTTCCACACATGCATACATCCAAATTACTTAACAGTACCTTCACGTTTTTAAAAGGGTAACAAATGAGCACAAATTACCAAAGCGGAGTAAAACTACATAATATTTTTTTCTGCAGGGGGAATTTTGTCCACTTTTTTGGCCTGTGGTCAAGTTTAGAGGTTTTATCAGTTGTAGAAAGTCATGCCTTTCTTTTTTGGCACTGATTCTCTTCATGCACACACTCATGCTTGAATGGGTTTATCTCATGGTTGAAGGCCAGTTGTAAGTTTATTTTTTAATATTATTTTAATACTTTTTTTTGTTGTTGCTATAATTAAACCAATTTCAGCAGTGGTTTTAAGTCTATACATAAAGAGACAAGTTAAAATTTGCATCAGCAGAATAGAATTTTTACTACATGAACTACCTGAAACCAAATCAAACAGTGTCATCACTGTATCAGTAAAAGTGTGGGTGCCCTGGTCACACTTCATGTTTTGTACATTTTTTCTGCATAAATAAGCACACTTCCTCTACAGGGAACACACTTCTACACATAACGGTTTTTTAATTTAAACCCAATGGCCTTTTGTACAACCAGAGTTGTCACAGAGTTCCACCTCACGTGATCAAGTTACTCTCGAACTTTCCGTGATAAGCCAGTAAACACGCTTCCTAGTACAGACCCCAGGTGCGTTGGGAGCAATGAAAACAGATGTGTTTACAAGACTGTATGCCACCATGGCTAGGGTTAGTAAACACTGTGCTAAACTCATGCATAGATTATAGTGTAGCTTTCTAGTACATGTATACTCTCTCTTATTTAGGTGGTCTTGTCGTCTACATGCTCACTCAAGACTCTTTCCACACATTTCACACAGCAAGTTTTATTCATACATCCAAAAACAAGGATCAAATTTTGTCACACTATATACAGATATTACATACAATGTTTATACACATATTACATAATTGTACAAGAAAAATATACATAAAAATGTAAACTTTTGTATACAAAAAATACCTTAGACAAATTAAACAAGGACCAATAACAAAAGGTGACTAGATTATTATTAGCTCATCCTATCATTTAAAAACAGTTATACAGTACATTCAATGAGTATAGGAATTTGTCAGCCATCTTTCAGATTTCAAGCAGTGCCAACAGAGCCCTGAAGATGGTTGCTTTAGAGGGTTGACTGGAGCTTCTCTGTGCAGTAAATCTTCTTTCATGCTTTTATGTGAAACAGCAGGATCACCTTACTTGTGAGTAACATTCCAGCTCAATAAAATCCTCAAATCAGTACAACTACAGGGAGACGACTTCATGGTATGGTAGAAGGTGCTGAAATGCTAAGTGTTTCCTGCTATTATCATTTCTTTGAACCAATGAATCAACAAGACAGTACATTTTTTTTTTTTTTTTTTTTTTTGCTTTTTCCAGTAGCCAGAGCTTGTTTGAGGCTTTGATTCACAAGAACGAACTACAGCACGACCACAACTGTGAGGTGATCCAAGTGATAGATGGACAACAATTAAAATTAAAAATAAGTATGCTTCAATTTTGATTGGTGCAAATTTAAAAAAAAAAAACAAAAAGACAAAATAAACATTCCAGTATGCTTACTATCACATGAGCATTCTCGTTAATCTTTCTCTTTGGACACAAGCTTCCATGGGCAATCCAGTTAATTCACAATGCAGGTCATAGTTGGGATTTTTTTTGTGTTCATGTTCATGCAAACACCAATCTTGCATCCACAACTGCTAGCTGGATTTTAATAGCTATCAAAAATACTGTTCGACATAATCACATTCTTTTTGTCCAAATAAACAAGACTACACCAACAAGAGTCATTCAACTTAATTAAAATATTAATCACTAGAATTTTGATAGCCATTAAACCTAATGACAGGTACACCACAAAACTAGAACTCCACTTGGTATCCTGCAGTAATTGCTCCACTGCCACCCAGTTAAACTCACCAGAAAAAACCAATTGCTACATCCAAATCCAATTGCTACTCTATAAATATATTTAACACATGACAATATGCGATAATCATTGTCTAAAATCTACCAGAAACCCATGTTTTCCTGTCATAGCTGAAAAAGAATAAAAACGGTCAGGATAAAGTTGGGAGAGAGCTTCCCTGTGCTGCCTCTCAGGCCAACAGCAGTTGAGTGGCTGTGCTGGCAGCTAGCCTACTGCACATGCTGAGTTTAAACCTGGTTGACGTTGCTGTGGAAGTATGATGAGGAGACATCTACGAACACGGTCCTGCTCCATAAAAATTGCACCAAAGGTCCCAGCACAGCAGAGACAGGGTAATTTAAGGTGATGTTAACTATTCATCCATGCATTCCTTGTGTCTATCATAAGACTGCTCTGCTCTTGGCTTAAGAAAACTCACTAGGCCATTTTATTCTAAACCTAATAAGCACCATAAAGAGAAACACCCATATATTTGGTGAAAACTCTCAATATATATATTTATATATTTTGTCTTTTGTCATAAATGTAAAAGCTATTTCATATTTCCTGTAAGTTTTGTTTGTTTTTATAACACAGCCTAGCTTAAGATCTGCTATTAACCAGAAAAGAGTTCAGTCTTTATTCTGTTTGTTTTGAAATGAGAAAAATGTTTTTCCACAGACCTAGACTTCAACAATGGTTGAGCAGTCCAGGTTCTATGAGGTACATAATTTAAAACTGACACATGGTTCAATACTGTGAGAAGAGAATATGCTGATGTGTTTTATTGCTTTTAGTGACCAGGTTTTACCTTTAGCTGTCTGTGAGGTCTCTGAACAGGAAAAGCCTACAGCCCAGGCTAGGTCCACTGAGTTAGCTTCATCTGAGTGTCTGCATAAGCTGATAAAATGATAAATATGTACAGTGCAATATAAAAGCTTCCAGGTAAAAGATGTTTGGCAGATTCTTGACTGGATGCCCCCGTGATCAGATCTTTAAAGAGACACACTGATACTTCAATCACTGTCCATTTCCACGGAATGAAGCCGTACATGAGAGACAAATGGATGAGTGGCTGAAGCAATGACGTGGGTGAGGCGGTAACACAGTAACAGCTTTGAAACTGAACTGAGTTAAACTGGGGCCACTGACCGAGGCAGCAACACTAAACTCAGCATAACAACGACATGATCATGATAGGAAGCGTCTCTTCAGCTATAGAATGCTTCTCCTGCGAAAAACCTTCTGTACCTTTGCCCCCACATAAATCAGCACTGCACACAAGCCAACAGAACAATTAAATCTGTGATTTAAATCTGTGCATAATAAAAGCAATTAGTTCTATTTAAAATTAGGTGTATTTGCTAAATACAACACTTTACCCAAATGTGAAGGAACAACTAACCAATACCATTACTTAATTCCAAGTATGGCAGGTGCACTTGTAACAACTGTCCATTAAAAATTTGAGACTTGAGATGGTGACAAATAAAGTCAAATCAAAGTAGGGGTGCACTGCATACATTCTGACTGAACCCTGAAATAGGCTTTCCTATTGGTTTGTGTGCAGGCTGCCTTTTTTGAACTTTTATTTGCTCTGTTGAAAGGGAGAAGTTGCACTGTTGGCACTTGCAGCAGTGGCACTGGCAATGGTGAAGCCTGTAGGTGGTGCCGTGGAACTGTGGCTGGGCTGGAGGTCTTTAGGGATGCCACTGTGAGAGACCAGCTGGTGGCCGAAGGCTGCGCTAAATTGTGGGAGCTGTAGTTTGGGCTGGGTGGGGGTGAGCAGGTCTCGGGAAGAGTTTGAGGGTGATGTGGAGGGGGCAGGGGGTGAGGTGAGGCCTGTGAGGCCTGTTTGGGGCAGTGCAGACAGGGCTGCTGTGGGCTGCAGTGCTGCTGAGTGTGTGTTAGAGGGCGGTGTGGAGAGAGAGGTGGAGAGGAGGTGAGCGTCAGAAGTAAGGAGGTTACCGAACTGTGCTGGGTCTGTGAGTGAAAGTGGCAGGTTACTCCAGGAGGCTCGAGGAACGCCTGGTAATCCGCTCAGAGGCACCTCTAGCATAAGAGGAGGCTCGGCATGGTAGGAGCCAGGGTGGGGAGAGGATATATGGTCACTGTAGGGAGATGGCACATGCTCACTGCCGTAATGGCTGCCTGGTGGAGAGGGCAGTGGAGGCTCAGTCTTAGAGAGGGTGGGGTGAGGGAACGTTCGCTCGGTCAATGCACTGTTAGGGCCTTCATGAGGCGCTGCAGTTAAAGCTGAGGCTGAAGGAGGCTGGGGAGATGGTGAGGGGGGGAAATGATCATCTTCTGTGGGATGAAGAAGATTATCCTCGAGCTCCAAACCAGAAAAGTTGTCTGATGCAATTCGACCATTTAGGAGGTCCCCCATTGCTGTTGCTGTGACCACCGATCCAGAGAATACGCTCATGGTGCGATGGTCAACCCCATCAGCTGGGGCCAACTCACCTATGGAGGTCAAACAAGCTAGCGAGTCTGGATAAGAACCCATTGCCTGGAGCGCACGCACCAACTCCTCAGCTTCTTCTGTTGTGGGCAGCAGCTCCCCATTCTTACCTAAAGACACACAATTAGACACAAATACCAATCATTTGTGTATTGACCTACACATTGGTGCAGAACAGGACTGATTGTGGACTAAACTGAATCTGAAAAATTGGATAAAATTGGATACACCTGGCCAACAATATTCATACGGTAGACACAGACATTGTAACATACTACATGAAGATTTGGGGGGCATATGGTTTCAACTGCTCCTTTGCACCATGAAAGAATTAATCATATTGCAATGTTTTATCACTAGGAAAAAGCCTTTAAACTGCTGACAAAATACTAATAACTATTATAAATATATACAGTCGTAAAAAAAAGCTCTGCTGATGATAATTAAACTAACCAGAAAATTGTTAAATGTTGAAACATTAATTTTAAAATTAGCTTTCCTTTGCTAGTGTTATGAGATGTAATGTTTGGCACTAACATGGTTTACTTTCACTTTCAAACACTGGATTTAGTCAAACATCTAAAGGTTGTAGGCTATCTTTGCATAAAACTTGCATCGAAAACAAATAAAGCTGCCTCCATATTAGATACATCCAAGATGCCTAATTTTTCCATGTCAGCTTGGTGCGTCTTACAAATAAAGTTCTAAATGAATTATGTTTGGGTATGCATACCCTCAAACAGGTCAAAAACCTGCAGGTCATCGGGCAGTCTGGGTAGCACATCAGAGAAGTCCTCCTGATTCAACTCCAAATCGTTTGGAATGTCTGCTATGTCATTGGTGATGTCATCAGGAAGCTCATCTGCGCTGAGGTCTGGCGTAGAGGGACTCCTGATGAAAATAGGAAAAATAATTAAAAACAAGGCAAACTGCTAAAAGATTTCTGAAATAAACTAAACAAAAAAACCCAAAAAACTTTAACGTACCTGATGCTAGCATGGTGTGTGGTCAGTGCCAGTGGCTGGGGCATTGGCAAGTTGCCCTGTGGCAGGGCAGGAGGGATGGGTTTCTGTGGACGTCGTGGCCCTCTTCTCCGTTTTTTCTTGTGTTTCTTTGTAAGTGCTGGTGGTTTACTTTTCTTGCGTGGCCGCCTTTGCTGCTGCTGGAGCTGCTGGTGCACTCGTCTGTTCCCATCGCCACGCAAGAAGTTATCCTACAGGAACACACACTCACACTTAGATCAGATGGCTCAAACAAACAACCAAGTCTTCCAACAAAGATTAACATGAAAAAAAGAGTACACTGTGTAATGACAGAGTGAACATGAAATCAAAACACCAAAAAGAGATTTTAACACCAGTATCACTCATGTTTAAATCAGAAAATACTTCCATGAGCTGATGGATTACAGCAGGGGTCACCAACCTTTTTGAAACAGAGCTACTTCACGGGTACTGAGCCATACAAAGGGCTACCAGTTTGATACACTAGAACAGAATTCACCTAAACTTATCTGAACTTCATGTATAATAAACGTGTTTTAAATGCTTTTTTAAAGATAGTCATTTTCAAATCTGTATAAATGCAAATGTGATTAAAGAAGAATAGCAATTCTAAAATTATATGTTAATGATACAGTTAAACATTAGACACTGCTCACTGGTGAGCTGTGCTATTTTTAGAATGGGTCTGCGGGCTACTCATGTGGTCCTTGGGGGCACCATGTTGATGACCCCTGGATTAGAGTAACCAAAACATAAGGGAAATCTTAATCACTGAATTCACCATTTTCTTGGCATGTTCATCACAGAGAGGAGTCTGATGCGTGATGTCGAAGACAGGGACAGAACACTGCTGTCCATCAGCAAATCGAGCTGTACAGCTGGAGAAGAGCTGCTGAGAACGGTTCAGCAGGATATCTGCGACATAATGCCATTATGGAATAATTCACTATTATTCTCAACACAGTGCTCCACTCCACAAACAAATTAAATAAGGCCTCATGTATCAAAAGAGGTACTAGATCTAATTATATGTCTGACAAAGCGCATCTCATTTAAATGTCTTTTACATACAAAATAGGGCATAAACTGATTGGTGGAGTTCAAAATGTCATCTGTTTTCTGCACAAGTGTGTGTATGCCTGTGTGATTGAAGGATACGCTGGAAGCAGTGGCGTGTGAAAGGCAGAGCTGGACTGCTGCAGGGTTGACCCTTGGTGCTTCCTGTACACACAGCTTTTTCCACTTCCTGCTGCACTGCAGGCCTAGAACTGAAAACACATCAGTCAGATGTGTCAGTCTTGGTGTGCAACTGCTTGTAAAACACTTGAAGCAATCTATGTCCCCATTAACCTCTCTCAATCCTATTGATTAGGACCGCATGACATCCTGGCAGCTAATGTAATATTTACAGAAAAGTAATTACTATTATCATTCAGTTTTTAAATTAAGGTTGATTATACCTATAACTCACTACATCACAGACAGAACATCAGTTCAGTTAAATTCAAGAGGGGAACGTCACGGTATGTGTAAGCCAAACCATGTCTACTGTTCATGCTAGATATTCCACATAAACTATAAAAATACATATCCTGTCAGTACCTGATATTTGATGACGTTTTGCTCAGCTGCTGGATAAGTTCCCCAGTACAGTCAGGGTCCTTGCTGGCTGCGTGCAGAAGAGCTTTCCTGAAGATGTATCTGCATCTCTTCTGACGCATGACAGCTCTCTCCTCCCTGCAGAGGTGCTTGTAGCGCCCCTGCAAGTACGTACACAGCCGAGCCAGCCGAGACCGCCGTGGCTCCACATCTTTGGAAAGGGAACTGATAAAAACAGAGAGAACTAACATGAAAACTGGCAGAGAAAGACAGAATATACTGTCAGTCTGTGTCTGGTTGAATTACAAGTTTTTCAGACAGCTACTGCTGTTAAATTAATGAATTTGGAAGCTGTCTTGGCTATCAGTTTTACAGCCAGGTATGTTACTATGTCTTTCAAGCATAACTCAACCTAACACTTAGAAGACAATATCATTTTAATGAATTCCTTACTAATAGTGAGGACTTCCTTCCTGTAATCTCCAGGTTTGAGGTGACAAAGGAATTCTTTCTTCTACATCTTCATCCTCATCAGCACTGTCTTCAGACCAATCCAGCCCTGTGAACACAGTTAAAAGTGCTAATTTGATGAACAGCCCAATGAAAAAGACTGACTCACTGCCATCAAAACACACATCTAGAACTTTCTCACACAAGTTCAGTGCACATTTATGCATTGTAAATGGTTTGAACTAATCTTGACATGATTCACTTGAACACAAGACTGGCACTCGTGTTCGAGTATTTTAACAGGACTGTCAAATGAGGCTCTAAAGCCAAAGCTGTCCAATATTATAATTATTACATCACAATGTTCTCAATATGCCTTTCTAAACATCTCAATATGCCTTTCTTATGTTCTGATAGGTCCAGTCAGAACATTATTAATCATGTTTGACTGGATTTAATGCAGTGCAGGGTGCAAAACACTGAACAAAAATCATTTCAATTTAAATGTTTATATGGTATTTCATAAATGTGACCTTACTGTCTGCTCCAGCTTATCAGATGACAGAAGAAAAACACATCAGGCTGAAGTATCATAATATTGTATATTTGCCAACCTCTAGGTGTACAATCATTTAATTAAATTGTGTTGCCTGTATCCATTTATTGCAAAACCAGACAGCAATTATTATCTCTACACAAATATTATCTCTCTCATCAACTTACGAAAAACTGCAATTTTTATCTGACATATGATAACATCCAAGGTGGCTTTCATAAGTTGAGATGAAAGAGATGAAGAGATGAGAGAGATGAAGTTGTGTAGAGGTAGTAATTGCTCTCTCTCTTATGAAGCTTATTAAAAGCTGCAATTTCTTTTTTTTAAATATCATGACATCCAAGGCAGCAGTATTTCATGGCTGCATTTAGCTGCCTAACTTGTATTTGGCTGATGATCTTGATTATCTATTACAGGGAAAGAATTTATCATCCTGTGTACTTGTACATTACAACCTTACCGAGATGAGGGAAGAGGTCTCTATGCTCTCTGTGTCTCTGGGCAAAGAGCTGCACCAGATGTTGCAGCCTAAGTAGGCAGGTAGGAGGCGCTGTGAAGGCAGTGGGTCTCATTGCCACAGGGCGGAGCTGTGGACAGTCCTGGGTAGGAGGTGGTTGACCAGAGGGAGAAGGGAGGACTTTCCGGGCGAGAGGCTGGGTTTGTTGGCCCACTGAGGGGGGCATGCTGGGCACCAAAGAGGCTCCAGTCTGAGGTGGGGCTGGCTTGCATAGCAGACCCTGTGGTGCCCCCTGCTGGATGTAGGAAGATAAGATAGCGTGCTGGGGAGCTGTGAGAAGCCCTGGTGGCTGTGGTGGAGGAGGAGGAGGCAGTGGTGGCGGTGGTGGTTGTGGTGGCGGTGGCGGTGGGGGTGGTAGGCGTGGAGATGTGGGCAGTGTGCAGGCTACCGTAACTGGTGTGAAACGTTCTGAGGTGGGGGAAGAAAGGTCAGTGCTATGGGGTGGCCCATGATGACTGAGCACTAGTCGACTAGGTGGTTTTCTCTTAACAAAAGTATTTTTCTGCACAGTGCTATCCCCTCCATCCGTGTCCTCCTCATAGAAGGCAAAGGGGTCAAGCAAGTCTGTGTCAGGGATGGTGAGGGGGGGCAGGCGGGTAAAGGTGGGTGATGGAGGCAAGCCATCCAGCCCATTGGAGGCTTTGAGAGCCAGAGAGGGCACGGTGATGTTCAAGGCTACAGACTCCAATGCATCATGCTTCTTCTTGCGCTCCTTCTTGGGGATGAAGCCCAGTACTTGCAGATGGCTGTTACAGTATCTATATGATTCAATAAAAAAGTTTGTCAGAATACAGTAACAAAGGAATGGTGGAATGGAGTGCTTCATAAACCAATTTTAGGAAAAAAAATTATTATTTTTGCTAACGGTGACATTATAAATAAATCATAGACTACAAGCAGCATCCAACAGTTGTGTATGTACTTGTTAATACACAAGGCAACTTTATTAGCTGACTTAAGGGTACAAATTCTGCTTTTCATTTGACATCAGACAGCTGTAGCTTTCCATGCATAACCACACTGAGAACTGACCCTCGGATACATCTGTAAACATTGTGCGATAATATGACACATATGTGTGGGAGGGGGAATGTAGTTGAAACATCAGCCGCCAAAATAAGAAGAACCATTCTAAACAGAATAAGCAAACTCAACCCTACACACAGAACTCCACAAGCTGAGCATAACATTCCTGGAGCATTATTTATCAATATAAAGCCTTCATCAGTGATGGCAATGGATGTATATCTTCAGCCTCAAACGGATAACCTTAAAGTCAGAGCATCTTCAAAGCGTAGATATAAGGCAAGTGATTGCTAAATAAAACAACTCACCTACGGTCCTCAGCTTTGGGGATAGGGTTGGTGCAACGTTGGCTATTGTACTTGGCCACATATTCACATTGTTTGAAGGGAGCTGTCTTGTCTTCTAAAACATGCCTTATGCAGAAGGCATATCCGTTGAGCCTGCGCTGCTTGCAGAGCTTGGGGCTGTATGAGCACAAAGGCTTATTGTCCACCTCCGAGAAGTGTATGTGTTTCCCCTCATACATCACGTGACTCTGGTCCTTGAAAACATCAGCTGACGAGAAAAAGCCGGAAAGAAAGTGTAAGCTTAACATCAAACTATGTACTTGACACCACAGCGCAACTCTCACACCACAGACAGCTGACATACACAACAGCACACAGCAGAAGTGTAGTGAAAATAGAGACATTCCTCTTTAGTAATATCACTACCTATCAAATATTTTTTCTATTGGCTGGCTTATTTCTGTTTTATGTCAAATAAAGGCTATTTAATTTAATTTATTCATCCTTATAGTCACGTGTGGACACACCACAGTACAGCACACAGTGTGAACAATGTGAAATTCTTTCTCTGCATTTAACCCATTCACCAAGTGAAGCAGAGGGCTACCACCAATGAGCTTGGGGTGTGTGTGGGGACGGTACCTTGCTCAAGAGTACCTCAGTGGTGACACTAGCAATTAGGATTCAAACCCACAACTTTCTGATTGCAGGGCAAATGCCCTAACCACTAGCCCATCCAGCTACCCCTATAATCTATTTGTTCTCTAAGGGTTTGTTTAATCTCAGGCAAATTACTTCAAATCAAAGTGAAGATACAGTCTATTCTCTGATTATTTATGTATTAACCTGGCTTAATGCTTTAGGAAAATGACAAACCTGAGCTGACTTTCACACGGTCACTACTGACCTTTGGGCTTACACCACCAAAATACTGCACTGATACTGAAAGCGCAACTTCAACATGAGTGATAAATAAATGAATGAAAATTAATGCCATGTTAATCCAACATTAAGTATTGTAGGCAGTGTAAAACACACTTAGACAACATAATGCATGCAAGCAGGTATCATAATAATGCATGTATCTTTGGGGTAAGAGGGAAAACTAACAATTACACAGACATAACTGGGCACTGGACATCTGTGACACAGAGTGGGCTGATGTTACCCCACTCAAATGCTGAAGCATACACACATTATATAGAATTTAGTAAATATTGCCTATGGCTACACAGACTCAATGACAGGTACACTACAGCTACATTAAAACAAGAGTATATATATATAATCAACGTAATATTTTTTAATCATAATATTGTGATGCTCAGTGTAAGTCATGGGTCTGAGCAGCCTATCCAATTCTGGCCACCTTTCACAGAAACAGCTGTTGAAACAATGAGAATTTCAAGTTCATAGCTTACTTCAGGTACAACAAAAGGTTTGAAATATCAGGGATACTAACTTAAGTGGGTAACCTAACCGTGTAGCAATAAGAGGAGACATATTTCGCTACCACTATACGCTTGAACTGTTGGAAATAAAATAATATGTACAGGTAGCACAGCTAAAACAGACACATTAAAGGTAACGATACATTTAAGTTAATTAACAAGCGTGCTGACAGGATTATAAATACTCTCAGGGTCAGTTACGTTTAAATAAGATGTCAGAAATAAAGCAGAAGACTGTTACGTCTCATTTTAGCATATGAAAAGTTAGCTGGTTTGCTAATCTATTTCTAAAGCTTTATAGCTAAAGATGCTAGCCGCGATATTTTAGCCACCAATGCTAAAAACAAAGTCGCGAGTCTCCAGGAAACGGATACACAGACTCAGCTCTGCTTTATTCTTTTATAGCTTCCAACAGCATTTCCATACGTTTATGCATCTACATATTTTTAACAGTGCATTAATTTTTTATACGGCAAATGTGTTCATTTATCTTAGTTATTTATCGTCATAGACAAAGGCCTCTTCACATAGGCCCCTAAAATGCTACTTAGTGTTTGTAGCATGTTAGCCACTTTCGATTTTGCTTTAATAAGGGCGTAAATCATCATCTTTTGATGGATATCGATGATTTAAATGAACTTTCCCCCCTAATGAGTGCTTCAGAACGTAACATAGGGTTACAGTGAGTAATTGGAATAGAATAGTATAAACAACGGCCTGGAGTAGCTCGCGAATCCTCAGTTGTCGAGTGGAAAACAGGCCGCGTTTAGAGCACTGAAAAACGGCCGCATGTTTAAGGGACAGTCCGGCTGCAGGATGGTTCAGCTTACCTTGAGTTAGTGTAGGCGCTACGGGCTGCTCGCTCCGGACAGACTGGAGATGAGCCTAATATAACCTGCAGTTAAGCATCGAGACTCGACATGCTAGTGGAAATACTCCTTTTTGAAGCCGTGTTCCATGGATTTCAAAGCAATAAGGCAATTAAATGTATTTTATCCTCGGCTAACATTGGAAGTACAGGCTGCTGGGGTTTTTATTTAGCTCAGTCCTCGATAGACTCCTCACAGCACCACTATCGGCACTGGGGGGACATGACAACAACCTACAGCCCGACAACAACCTCATCTACCATATTGGAAGTTCAACTAGGTATTTTAACAGCTGAAATCATGAACCACCGTATGCATCCACTTCACGAAATCTTGACTGTTTTGTGGGGGAGAGGATGCCCTGACAGTTCCGACAGGTACAGAGGTTGAGTGGGTGCTACAACGCATGTTTTTGTGTGACTTGATAATACACACGTCCTCTCCTCTTCTCTCAAATGTGTGGCTAACTTCTCCCTGACAGTATCTCCTTTCTTACAGACCACTCACTGTCAGCACGTCAAACGGGCCCAGTCACAGGGAGGAGACCTGAAAACTTACACAACTTTCCCATTCAAGCAACCACATAGTTTGTATAGCAAAATAATCGGTAAGTTTACAATCTCAACATAGCAACAGCAAACATCATGAAACATTTGTCTTACACATGAAAGTTTTCAGCATGTATATATTCAATATATAGCAGGTATCGACTTATTTATTTATA
>JBBJLS010000002.1:16158354-16193765 GCA_037577275.1 Bryconaethiops microstoma | reverse complement strand
GGAGGGGGAGGGGGAGGGGGGGAGAGAGAGAGAGAGAGAGACGACCGACCGACCGACCGACAGAGAGGGAGAAAGAGCGAGTGACGTCAGTGAGTCGTCAGTTCCTTTGCCAATCCCCGCCGACAGGGCCCGCGCATGCGTGGTCTACGCCCTCCTCCTCTCTCTCCTACCGTGTCCTCTTTGTGAGATATTTTTTTGAAGCTGCTGCGGTCCGCGATATCAGACACAAGCGAAAAACCTGGCGCAAAGCAAACAGCCAAGGGGGGGAAGAAAGCAGGCGTTTTAGCAACAAACTGCATTTTAGGACGAGGAACCGAGTCCGTGACAGATCGAGAGAATGTTCTAGAACTGGTCATGTGATGTGGGGAGACCAGTTATGTGGCACTTTTAAAAAAACACTCTGACGTACGTCTTTGTTTATATTTTAATGCATTATTTTCAGTATTAGGGCCCATTTTGGGGGATAAAAGACCCCTTATAGACTGAATGTTCTGGTCGTTATCGTAGTGTTTTTCCTTCGAGTGAAAAGAAAATGAGAGCACGTGAAGGCGTTTGACCAATCGGAGCCCGAACTCCGGGCAGGAGGGTATAAATAGCGGGCGGGCTGCAGCGTGAGCCGTTGGTCCGCCATTTGAAGAGTTCGCTTACGCTGCATATTTGTGGAAAAGATAGCTTTAAAATAATAATAAAAACGAAACGTTTGGTTTTAAGACTTTATTTTGAGACGTTGTAAACGTAGACGTCCTGTATCCCGGGCGTAGAAACGTCGAGACCCTTCTTTGACCATCTTTCAAGCAGAAGCTCCTCGGCACTGAACCGTCTGTCTCAGGGTCGGCAGTTTAAAACGCTCGTTGTTGTGCCCAGAGACGGAAAGGTAAAACATTTTCAGCTAGCTCCTGTTGTTCAGCTAGCGATGTAACACGGGTTGTGAGCGAGAGAGTCGGAGAGGCTGCAATCATGCGAGTTCACGCCTTGCTCACTATCTTACATGTGTTTGGGGGCGGGAGAGATCAGCTTAGCAAAGCAGGGCTAGAGTGAAGAGCTAGACTGAAACCTAGGGGCGCGTTCCAATCCGAGGTGTACCTCTCTAACTAGGGGCTCTAACTAGTGAGCTTTGGGTACGTTGCAAGTACTGTACTTGAGGGGTTACACGGTTTCATGTGCTTGGATACATATTTGAACACGCCGAAAACAAATTAATTGGTGCGTGCTTGTTTTTACAAATACAACAGGTGTACGTGAAAGGCTGCACGATTCCATTTGTTTAGATTTGGACACCTCAAAAATAAACACGTTTGTTTCCTACAATGCTAGTTTTATTTAGCAAGCAACTCTGCTCGCTTCTTCCACACTAGTGGACACTAGTACGAATCTACCGATTGGGATGTGACCATTTGTTTTGGCCGCGCAGCCGCCATTTTGTTGCCAAGTTTCATAAAGAACGTCAGTTTTGTTTTTACCCACCGTTTTGTCAACATTAAACAAAAAATGTAAAAATATTTGAATACTGTTCATCCACGTTTTTTAAAAAACACAAAGGGTGAGAAGTGCTGCTTTGTGGCTCTTTTTGACCTGTTTTTGGTTTGTAATCCATGTAGGGCGATTACATCATGCAGACAGATCACGAGGTTTATGTAACTACAGCGTGGTGTCCACAGGAGTCAGAGGACCTTAAACACGCACTCAATTACTCACGAAATTGGTTAGTTTTTCTAAACTAAACCCGACTCTGCTCATTTTGAGCATGTTATTAGTAACGATCTTATGTGCAAGAGGTTATTCAACGTGTTTTTTTTTCCCTCCAAGTTTTTGAAGCAGGTTTGTTCAGCTCTCTCAAAAAACGTGTTAAATCCTAACCATCTTTTTAAAACTATGTAGATCTCTGTAAATAAAATGTACAAGTATTGGCAAATAAACTGCAGTTTACCACTTCTGTTTCTTTTCTTTCGAGTCCCAATGGACTTTCAAGTGAAAATTCTCTAATTAGCAGAATTATCTGGCATTCTGTTGTATTTTATAAAGGTTTGTATATTTTTTCACCCTTTGTTCACTTCAGTGTAAAAACTAAACCATCGTCAGTTCGTATAGTTCTTCTGTTGAAATGTACTTGCTGAATAAAGTGCACAGAAAGCTCTGTATTTGTAATGTAACCTTTCTACTGGAGAGAAGACATGAAGTGTTTGGGGGTAAGTGCTGAAGAGTAGGTGCAGCATTGATTTATGCATCCAAGAAGTTAAAAAGTCGTTTAGGAACGTGGACAGCTGCTTGTTTCTAAACTAATGGCAGTGTGATCATGGTTTTATTTTAGCTGTGTAATGAGACTTAAAATTGCTGCTTTTGGCGTTTGCAAACAAAATATTTAGTCAACCGTAACTGCTGTAGAGTGCCACTAGAACTGAATCAGTTGTCTTGGTTACATTAAAAGTAGGATTTTGCTCGTTTTTTTTTTAATTGACGGTTAACTAAATTAGATCCGAGATCCTTGGAACTGGAGTTGGATGGTTTGAGTGCTGCACTGAACGGATCGAGTGTATGAGCTGGAAAACTCAGGTTTATGTAACTGCAGCGTGTCCACAGAAGTCCGAGGACCTTAAGTTTACAATTTCCATGTTTTTTGGGTTTTTTTCTTTATCGTTTTTCATGAGGCGTTGGTGGCTAAAGCAAGTGCTAGTTTACTTTGGCTGTTTTCAGCTTCAGGGTATTTTCACCCTTAACAGAAACGATTAAGGAGTCAGTGAAACCAGCAGGGCTGCTGTTCAGTTCAACAGGGGGCGGTGCAGACTCACGCTCTTCAGCATTCAGTACTACACAAACCTGGGGAAAATGGTGCGGTAGAAAACACAAGCAGTAGTTTTACAATGCTACGACTTGTATGTCATGTAGCTTTTATCAGTATGATCCAGACAAAGGCTTTTTGTTAAACGCGGAGAGGTAGTGTGGAGGTTGGCTTTTTTAGATTATAAAGGACGTATTTTCGCCTGGAAGTGCCCTAATTTCTTTTCTGTTCAACATCTGGTTCGTTTATACCATTTGCTTGCAGCTCCGTATGTTGTAATCTAATCACCAGCTTTTAAAAAACAAAAAGCATATTCGATATGTCCCCTTTTCTAATTTTAAGATCAGTGAACAGTTTTTGTAACCAAGTGGTCTTGCTCTGTCTGCTGTGCTGAAGAGATGTTTCCCTTTCCACAGTTTGGCTCAAGCAGAGGATGTGTAATGAGTGCTGAGCTGCCCAGACGGAGCTCTCGACGTCCTCTCTGCGTTTCTCGCTCTTTAGAGCCTACCCCACCATGTCGGCCACGACCCTTGCCCTGAAGGGGAACCCCCTTCCCCCCGAATACAAGAACCCCAAAAAGCAGGGCCGGCTCACTAATCAGCTGCAGTACCTCGAGAAGGTGGTGGTCCGAGTTCTCTGGAGGCATCAATTCTCCTGGCCCTTTAGACAGCCGGTGGATGCTGTTCAGCTCAACCTACCTGTGAGTCTAATGAAGCATTGGAGGACCAGGCCATAACAAACGGGCAAAAAAACAGCCTTCAGTACTAATACTCAGAGCCTAAAAAATATATAAATTTAAAGCAGTTTTGTACAGACAAGCATGTTGATATGAAAGTGATGCTGCACACGGTATCAATACTATTCATATACCTACAGTATATTAAACCTTAATGCAATCCAGGTTTACTGTATCTTTTGCAGGACAGCTGTGATCGGCTGCACTCCTGGATTCAACTCAAGGAAATGTTTAACTGATTTGTTGACATGTTAAAGCACAATAGCATATCTTGCATTGTTCTGCTCTGAGTAACACAATGCAACAATTTTATTGCCAAAATAGTGTGTAAGATGTCTTTAATAAGGTACTATCACAAGGTTTTGGAATTTTGATCAAATGTTTATTTAAAGAATATTTGGATTTTTTGTTTACTTATTTATTTTTGTATCTTATCAAATAATTTAAATAGCTTAATATACTTTTTACCATGACAACTATTGTTGCTGAAAACGTTAACTACTATTACTGCTAAAGCACAAAAGCATGAAATTTATCTTCTTTTGGCAACAGGGAGATGTTTAAGTAAATTGCTATGGGGGAAATCTACTTCTGTTTTTTCAAGTGTGAAAATAAGTGAAATCGTGTTTTGAGAGCTGTGAGTAATGTTGTTGACTTCAGTGTTTGGTTTTGATTTCAGGATTACTATACAATCATTAAAACCCCAATGGACATGAACACCATCAAAAAGCGTCTTGAGAACAATTACTATTGGAAGGCAATGGAATGTATTGAAGATTTCAACACAATGTTCACAAACTGCTATGTCTACAATCGAGTAAGAGCTCCATTGCTTTGAAATCTGATTTTTTAAGTGGGTTAAAATCTTTATTTTAAACAAAACCTTGTTTTGCTTTAGCCAGGAGACGATATAGTGTTGATGGCTCAAGCCCTTGAGAAGCTGTTTCTGGAGAAAGTGGCTGAGATGCCCCAGGATGAGTATGAGGTCACCGTAGTCACCAACAAGGCACCGCTGAAAGGAAGGAGGAAGTCATCCACAGGTATCGATTAAGGAATCAAAGGCAATGGTTTGTGAGAATATAAGAATGTACTAGATATATGCTGCACATACATGCTGTGACAGCAGTTTTAGTGTTTTAAATTTTATTGCCATTTAGTACAAGAAAATACTTAATCATTGCCTCAGAAACCAGACTTTTACTTGCAGTAAAAACAAAAGCTATCTCTGTGTCACCTTTTGTATGTGGCTATATTTATACATTTAGCAGGACTGGGGAAAATGAGGCCGCAGTCTCCTGTGTCTGAGGTGGTCTTCCAGCAAACTGTGACAGTCATCCCTTCTGAAGCCCTCGACAGCATGCCCTCAACTCCTCTGTCTGCTCATCTTGAAGCAAAAGTCAGTCCTTCTCAAAATATAATTACAATACACTGCAATGTAATAAAATGACAAAAAGCATAATGGAGATGGGTCATATGAACTGCATTCTGTCAAGTATGCCATATAGTGTAACAGTGTTGTTTGAAAGATGATCAAATCGCTCTTCACCAGCATGTTCAAAATTACTGTCAGTTCGTTAGTAGGCTCATTTGTCAAGTGCAACTGACACATTTTTCCCCTTTTCAAATTTTGTTCCCTCAGAATACTTGGAGAATATTGAATAATGAACCCAGTATCATTGATCAAATTTAAGTTATTTGAATGCATTGCTGTTGCACTGCAATACAAACGTACAATATTTCCGTAGGGATATATGGGAATCTCAACACATTTGACTCCATGCTTTTTCCAGCTGAAAAAAGGCGTGAAAAGAAAAGCAGACACCACAACCCCCACCACCTCCATAACCAGCAGCGAGTTGTCACCTTGTGTCACAGAGCCTAAGATTCTGAAGTTGTTCTCCCGACGAGGAAGCGGTAGACCTATCAAACCGCCACGCAAAGACCTGCCCGAGTCTCCCCTGCAGCACCAGGTGGGGCGGAAGGTGAAACTCTCAGAGAGACTTAAATACTGCAATGGCATCTTAAAGGAGATGTTTGCCAAGAAACATGCCCTCTATGCCTGGCCCTTCTACAAACCTGTGGACACAGAAGGTCTTGGTCTTCATGACTATCTTGACATCATACATGAGCCCATGGACTTGAGCACCATTAAAGTAAGAGACTTTTGACTTTAGATACTGGGAACGGTTTTACAGACATTAGGCCTAAGGGTTGTGTTTTTGTGTGGGTTTTTTGTGTGTAATTTGATAATTGGGCCGGTCTCTGGATATCAGTTCTGGATTTTTTCTAAAATGCACATGATTTGTAGCATTGTATAATAGGCTGATTGCTAATTTTTTTTTTTTTTCCCCCTCAGAAAAAGATGGAGAACCGTGAATACACAGATGCATTACAGTTTGCTGCAGACATGCGGCTTATGTTCTCCAACTGTTACAAGTACAACCCACCTACCCACGAGGTTGTGGCCATGGCCCGAAAACTCCAGGTGTGTGCTGGCCGTGTGCAGAAAATACAGCTCCTCTCATTCTTTCACATGGAAATATGAGTGTTAGGGCCAAGGTTTTAGGGTCATACCTCTTCCTGGTGTGCATGAAAGCAGTTTTCTGACTGTAAATGTCGGTCTTTCCTGCGCAGGACATTTTTGAGTCACGCTTTGCCAAGATCCCAGATGAGCCAAAGGCTTTGGGTCAAGGCCAGCCCCACATGCCCAAGAGAGGGAAAAAGAGAGCAGAAAGCCCACCCAGCTCTGACAGCAGTGACACAGAATCGTCTTTGTCAGAAAGCTCATCTGACTCAGAATCTGAAAATGAGGAGGAAAGAGCACAGCATTTGGCTAATCTAGAAGAGCAGGTATTGAACAGAAATGTACTTGTGTGTCACTATTGGCATCACTGATATTGTGTTGTCATTATTATTATTATTATTATTATTATTATTATTGTCACATTTGTGCCAACAGCTGAAAGCAGTGCGGGAACAGCTGCAGTTACTGACCCAAACACCTCTGCTCAAGCCAAAGAAAAAGGAGAAGTTGAAGAAGGAGAAAAAGAAGAAAAGCAAGAGAAAGGGTGGCGAAATGAAGAAAGCAGTTCCATCAAAACTGCAAAAGATGACCAGCAAGTCCTCAGGGTGGGTAAACACACACATTCACACACGGTCATGTTTTAGCCTGTGCGAACATTCTCAACTGTCTAAATGCAAACTGCTGTCATTAGGCGGAATAAAGATAGAGGGTATGAATCTGAAGAGGAAGAACCTTCTCTGCCCATGTCCTATGAGGAGAAGCGAAGATTGAGTCTGGACATCAACAAGCTCCCTGGAGACAAACTAGGCAAAGTAGTAAACATCATCAAGGCCAGAGAGCCCACACTCAAAGACACAGACCCTGAGGAGATTGAGATTGACTTTGAGATGCTCAAGCCCTCTACACTTCGAGCACTGGAGAGCTTTGTCATGACTTGCCTCAGGAAGAAGCCCAAAAAGCCTGATCGTGAGTAGAGTACACACTCTGATTTATTAGGATTTTGTGTGCAGATGTACACTCCCTGTCCATTTTATTGGAAATATAATCTTTGTGCTTACGCTCACTGGCTGCTGCAAAGGTGTATAGTTACAGACAGCAGCCCATCTGTCGTTAGCCTTCCTAAGTTACAGTTTGTCATTGCCCATCTTTCGCTGCAGTTCCACTGTCCAGATATTGTTTGGGTGGTGGACCATACACAGCCGAGTCAGTAACGTGGTAGTTGCATTATAAAGTGTGTGGCAGTGAATTGAGAAAATTGGGAACAGTGGTATTGTCATTAACATTGTCACTGTTAGTTGACATATATATAATTCTTTTTTTTTTTTTACTTTTTTTTTCATGTAATGTAAATGGTGGTTATATGCAGTTTGTATCATCTGTTAACACACATTTTTGTTGTAGAGAAAAAGCTCCAAAAAGTCAAACAGGAAAAGATAACTGAGAGTGAGAAACTGAATACCAATGAAGAGCAGAGTTCAGCTAAGAGGACCAAGGCCAAGAGTAAGAATTCTTTTTGTTTTCTACTTTCATTTTTTATTTATAACTAATAGAGAAGTTTATCTGAAAGCTTATTGGATGAGCCACTGCTGTCCAGCTCACCTGTTGGTGTCTTTCCTTCTTGCTGCAGGTGATGCAGCAGAGTTGAAGGATTTGGCACAGCCGTCCCGCCTCAGTGACAGCAGCAGCACCTCTGACTCCAGCTCAGACAGCAGTAGTACTGACTCTAGCTCTTCTGATAGCAGTGACTCTGATTCAGGTTAGCTGCTACACAAGCACTCTCTCCATTTTCTCCCCACTTTCCTACTTACTTAACCCTCTCTCGGGCAAGGCTGAAATCACCCCCCACCCCGCCAGCTGATAAACTGAAGGAAAGATAAGACAAACAGGAGACAAACCAAAAAGTGCTTTTCCTTGCTCTGTCATGCCATTAGTACAACCATGTCACCTTAACACCTACTGGAACGACCGATACTTAAGTTCAGTTTTTTGTTTGCAGATTGTTAAATGAGTGTAAGCTTTTTTTTTCCTTTGTATATTTTGTGCACTTTTCCTTTTTAAACAAGTGAACACAAGCACTCTCTCTCTCACGTTTTTGTCAGGTGCTATTTATTGTCCTTTTGTTGTTCTAGATGTTGATAATTCTGTTCACGTTTAATCATCACTTTATGTCCAGTCATTTTAAGACGGTGCTGTAGTTCGAAATGAGGCCAGTTAGTGCTCAGTGTTGGGACCCAGTTGCACACCTTTCACATTTACGGTTCAAACAAGCCCTGCCAAATTCAGCTTTGTTTCACCCATGGGTGAAACAAATTGTATATTAATTGTACGTAAATGTTTTAGCTTGTAAAATTTAGCAAGCAAAACACAACCAAAAAACAACATACAATACCATAATTTAGCAAGCTGTTTGCTAATTCCTTCATTTTTACTACTTGGCAAAAGTCAACTCAATAATACATCACTGAGCTGTGGAAGCCTAAACAGAGCTGTATCCAGCACTAACCCAAAGCGAGGACCCAAATGTCATTTGAAATAAATCGTTAATGGCTTCAGCTGTTGGGCAGGCACTGAGAGAATGGGTCCTCTTATTTAATTTTAGAAAGGAAATGGAGCATGTCTACATGTTTGTTCTGAAGACAAGGTTACAAAACTCTGCTCCTTGGATGTTTCAGAAATGTGTGAGGCAAGTTTGGCCATATTGAGTTGTAGCTGGTCCTCATTTGAAACTGCCACCCTAGCTCATTACTGTGTTATTCTCTTGTTGCATTGGTTTAGATTGTGATTTAACCTTTTTGTACATATTCGTTTTTTTTTTGTAAAGATATATATGTTAAAGAAAATCTTTAAACATAGATTGTATCAAAATACACCGTAATGTTGTATACATGGTACTGACCAGATTGTAAACTAAGTTGGCATGGGCATAGTAGGACCAAACAAAGCTTTGTCGTAGGAGGCAGCCATCTGTCCTGCTAAAATCCACTGCATTACTTTTGTAGCTTTGTGCAAATTTTATTTACCTAAACGGGTATAAAGCTTGATGATTGATCTTGGTGTTTGACACCCCAGGTTGAAATAAAACTCATTTTCCTAGACGACTGTTGTACATTTTAAGATTAGTGGTGTGTTTGGTTTTTTGTCTTTTATTTTTTTCCATCACATGTTACTTTGACTTTCACTCACCATCACATTTAAATATAGGGGCAGAAATCATGCACGTTTTACTCACATATGGCCAAGTTTGAAAAAGCATGTGTCTTCACTATAAAAGCAGAGCAATAGTTTAGGATACCCTGTTGGTTCAGAATGGTTTTTCCCATCTCAATTAAGTGTTTTAGCTCTGTGGTCTTGTAATTGGATTTAGCATGTTTCATTTGTACTGTTCTGTTCTGCTTATGTAGCACCTTGTATTTCTAAGTGCCCTATTCTGTATACATATGTTTTGTCATGCTCTGTTAGCTGGATTGTAATGTTAAAAATACTCAGTCCTGAAAGGAACACAATAGACTTTAGCAGTGCCTGAAGCTTGGGCTAGGCACTTACATCTGCTCTGGCTGAATAACGAGCATTATGCATGTCTTACAGAGCAAAAAGCTAAGAAGAAGCAAAACAAAGCTCCTGGTCATGGCAACAAAAGTAAAAACAAGGTAATGAAAAAACTTAACATACAAGGTTAAAACTTTTAGATAAAGTGACTTTTATCTTGTTGCCAATTTTTTTTTTTTTGTGCATGGAGCATTTCACTTCACACTGAGTAAATCTGGAGTGAAATACAGCCCATTGTTCCCCCTCCCCCCGTGATCAGGCGTCCAAGCGGAGCATTCCCCTTGAGCTGAAGGAAACTTGCCGGGCGCACCTTCCTTCTGGGCGGCCGGCAGAAGACTCCAAAGAGCCGTCTGTGCAGACAGAATTGGAGCAGGTTGCCAAGCCACCCACTGAGGAGGCTGTCCCATCACCACCAGGTTAGGCCACTGCATCTGCTTACCCTCAGTGTAGTGTGGTCAACAACCTTTCTCCTAAAGATCTGTATTCTTGCAGTTATATCACCTGCACTTATCACTAACTAGAATGTCTCAGTAAGCTGAATAACTAGGCAAAATTCAGGATTGTACTGTAGAAATGCCCCTCATCTCTTCATATTTTAGATTAGTTAAATATTTTCAGGAGTGGGGCTGGTGACCACAGTGCAAATATCCACAAATACTACATGTGTTTGTGTGCAGGTGTGGCCAAACTGTGCTGAAAAATCTATTTATCCTGAAAATTGTTGAAAATGTTTGGGTCTTTTCTTTCCTTAAAGAAACTTGTTTTTGTTTTATTTTTTCCTGAGACAGTGGAAAGCTCATTGGCCAAGGGCGGTTTTCACGGCAGAATTTTGCGCTATACCGGATGTCTAAACTCCTAAATAGAGTAGGAATGTGTGCCTTGTCTTGTTGGATATGCTTGAACTTGGGTTTGAGTTATGTGGATGACTAGGAAGTCCTGATTGGAATGACCCCTTCATTTTGTATAACAGAAGTTAATCTTTAATTTTGAATGTTTCTTCTGTTAAACCTCCTTTACCATGCCCCTCCTCTTCAGCTCTGCACTGCCAGCTGCCTCCTCAACCTTCAAGACCCACTGCAAAAGCAGATCCTCTGATTCGGAAAACCGGGAAGGCCCCCCTGCTGTCCTTTACTGTACCCCCAGAACAGGGTCTTCCCCCTCCCGCCCCATACCCCTGCAGCCTTATAACAGCCCCACCCAAAAATTCCCCACCCACAGCCTGCCAACATCCATATGCGTCTCCCCGTCAAACCCCGAGGGCAGTAGATCCCTCCTTCACACGTGATTCCCCAGGCCCCCCTCACTCAATACAGCAGGAGCCCCAGGCCGACTCCCCTGCTGCCTCAGAGAAGCCTCTGCTGACGGCTCAGCAGGAAGGTAAGAGGCTGCTCCGCATCGCCGTAATCGCCGCCCACTGCTGTCCCTTGTCTTATTCTCCTGTGGCCCTCAAACGTTATCCCTTTGGGACTGATTAGCTTTGCACGCATTGTCTGCCTTCCATTGTGGTAGCTAGGCATTGTTTCGTCATGTTTATGGATTTAGTACCTTTTTTTTTTTTTTGTCATCTAGGGGGTTGTATTTATTTTCCTTAAACACCTTGGCTACCCTGCATTGCTTTGTCTTGCCGAGTGATGTGTTCCCACATCACATGCTCGATCATGCTTGTTCATACGACTCGTCCATTCAAAATAAATGTTCATTTATCTTGTTTTTCTGTTTGTTTGTTTGTTTTTTAAATCAGGTTTTCCTGCTCTTCTTTCTCCACTCACTTCTCCCCCTGGGCTGTCCTCCACAAACCCAGCCCCATCTGCAAGACCATGGCCCAACAGCAAGACTGAGGTAAATCCAATTTCCCTTTTCTAGTTTCGCAAGATGCACTGGCCAGCCACAAAGTCTTTGGTGAAGACAAAGTCGAAGGCTTTAAGTGTTTGTTATGCTGCAACTGGACTCAGCTGTGAAGCTGCAACCCCCCACCATCCTTTCCCCTCTCACTCTCACTCACTCTCTCTGCAGCAGTGTCCAGTACTGCCCCCCCTGGCCTATGTAAGGGAGGAGCGAGGAGATTCAGGTGCGTTGAGAGAACCCTCTGCTCAACTGCATAAAACCCCTGGTCAGCAACCCCCCCCCCCCAAGAGTTTTCCTCCTACTCCTCATTTTTAACAAATGTTTCTCAATAGACCACTCTTTCATCTCACACACTTTATACAGGGCCTAAACCTGCTGAAGGAGGTGATCAATGCAAGTCCAACCAAGATGTCAAGCCCCTTGCTCCTAAAACGGTATCTCTCATTTATCTTATTGTTCTGTATATAAGCAAGTCTGAGAGATCTTAACAGTTCATCATAGCTGGCATGTGTGGTTTAAGTGTGCAGGCCTATCTTGTGGTTGTGAACTGTGGTATTAAAACAGGTGGTTATTGCTACTCTTAAAAGCAAGCCTTCAGTTATTTTTATTGTGTTGAATGTCATGTGTACTTTACATTGCTCTGTAGAAATGTTCAGAGATGGAATTTCTGGGCTGATAACAATATTCAATAATTAACCTCTTGATTAAAATAGTGGTGATCTATTGATTAAACATCATGAACCTTTGATAAAACAGGCCAGTTTTCGTTAAATCAAACATGCCATTAAAAAAAAAAGTACCATTTTTAGAAACTGCACATTAGTGCATGCGCAAGCAAAAATTGTATGCCAAGTTGTCAGTTGTAATCAGTGTCTGTAATTTCAGTATCCCAATGATTCAGTTTTTCTATGCATTTAAAAATTGTCTATTTGCCATGGATGTATTTTGCATCCTTAATAGAATAGATTAGAATAGAAAGCCTTTGTCATTATACACAGTATAACGAAATGTGACATAGCATATTATAGTAAATTTTAAGAAACTATACAATAAAATGGAATACCTAAAAAAAAAAAAAAAAAAAAAAAGTACTAGTATTAAGTACTAGTGGAAAAAAAAAAAAGTATTAAGTACTAGTGCTTGTATTGTAGTGTTAGTACTGCTGAAAATTCAGCTCCACACACAAATGTTTGCATTTTCCTCCTGCAGGAAATCGTTCTGAAGAATGCAGACTCGTGGGCAAGCCTGGGCAAGATGGCCACTGTCACTCCCTCCACCATCCGGTCATCTAAGGAGAGTTTCCAGCAATTCCGCAAGGTTGCCATGGAGAAGGAAGAGCGAGAGCGTGCGCGTAAACTCCAGTTGGGGTCCGGCCAAGAGAAGAGTACCTCAGACAAGAGCAGGTGAGGAGCAATGGGGAACCTACTGTAGCCTTTAACAAGAACCTTGCAGGCTAACCTGGCCAAATCTCTAAAGTGACCAGATTCATGGGATTTTTCTGAAAAGTCAACCTTGACTTTTGGTATCTTCTGTATTGCACTGGTAGAAGTCTAATGTAGCTAAAAAGTAATGAAGGCTTATAAACCACCAATTAGCACTATGCATATGGCATGCCAGAATCATCGCCCACTTGAATGTTGTTGTCAAATTTGAGGTTTGATTTGTGTTTGTCCGTTATATTACACAGTTTAGCAGGTACACTGTGCACATTTTTAAAAAACTCTTAAAATTGAGAGGTTTCATATTGGAGTTAAAGACAAATACTGTTGACTGATTTGATGACCATTGATTTCAGTGTTCAACAATTTTGTCCTGTTGGTCAGTTCCTACAATGTCTTATATTTATTCTGAATTCTGAGTTATTGTAAATAGCTTTGAGTGTAATTAAACTCTGTTACTGTTTTTACTATGTTAAAGTGCCCTTCTTTGATGGGAAAAGCAGAATTCAATAATAGTCTGCGAATGTAGACCGCTTTCCTCAACTGTTTCTTACTTTTATGACACACATGCCCTTAACATTTGAATGATTCCCAAGAAATTACTTTTGATCTTATGAAAATGCTGAAATGAAAAATAGTTTCTTTTTTAAATGTATTTATGGTTTACATGTTCTGTATAGGGCAGTCAAGCTGAACACAAATCCTGTTATTCTAATTTATACAGGCATGAATGAGTATTCATTTATTAAATTTTTGAACAAACTAGCACCATGTCCTACAGGTAACAGGGTGTGAATAGACGCAGAGGGACAAAGAGAATAAACATTGCAGAGAAAAGGTTGTCGTAGAGCAAAATACGCCTGGCTGTTTAGCCTGCGGTCTTGCGCTGTGGCTGCTTTTTACTCCCTTCAGCGCTGATGTGACGTCAGTGTTTGAACATTCTCCCATGAGTCTCTCTCTCCTCTCTCCGTACTTGACTTGCCCACAACAATTCAAATTTCAACTAATCAGTACAATCATTCAATTGAAAAGTTGCATACACTGGATCATGATGCACATGTCAAAGTTGGAACAGTGCCAATGTCTCAAACAGTCTTGGCGGGGAAGCGGTGCCAAAAACATATGGAATAAAAATAATGAAACCTAGGAAAAGTAGTATTGCCATCTTCTAAGGAGGAGTTAGCCTATCACACATTATTATAATGTGCTCCTTGGCTCAGCTCAAGACAAAGGATTGATTTCAGTTCTGCTGCTGCTCATGTTAGTAATTCACCTCCTCACTCCGGGTCCCTCTGGCTCCTACACTAAACGACTGTGTAATATCAAGTTCAGCAGTGCTGTGTGAATGTACTGACAGACTTTTTAATGACTCAGCCTGACGCAGCAGCATGCTAAGCCCAAGCTGGAGAGCCAGGCTTCAAGGCCGGAGGTGGAGTCTGCGGAGCTACCTCTGATGGCAGCGATCTTAGGCTCTCCAGCAGCCCCCGCACCTCTGACTCCTGCACACAGCTCTGTGGACCGGGACAGAGAAATGGCCCGCAAGAGAGAGCAGGAGAGACGCAGACGAGAGGCCGTAAGTTACTCATTTTCGCTGGATTTTAATTCTTACCACATGATCTGTTTGGTTGTGCCTGAGTTGGTGTATAACACAATGTTTTTTTGTTTTTTTTTACCATACCTGTATTATTACTTTGATCAATGGTTGCTAAGTAGAAACAGTGGTTTCTCCAAGCTGGCCTAAGTATGTGTCCCTATTAAAGGTATTGTTTGTACATTTTTCAAAGAATTGCCTTGCTTTCCATGTTCCACCTTTTGTTTAAAAAGCCATCGAAGATTTTAAGGTTGTCATGAACAAAAAATAAATTTTGTGACAGCCTATGATCACAACATTTGGAAAGTATGGAAAAAGTTAGGCCAGCATTGTTCATTATTACAGGCACTTTCTACTACCAAGCAAAGAGGTTTCTCCAGTTTAGAGTAAAGTGCCTGTTGTTGCTTTACCTGACTCTTTTTCCATATTCCTTCTCCTTAGATGTCTGGAATTATTGACATGACCATGCAGAGTGACATCATGGCGACCTTTGAGAAGAACCTGGACTGAGATTGCTATAAAATAAATCATTTTTGTGTGTTAAAAAAAAAATGCTACTGTTCAGTGAACAAAAAAGCCTGTTTCCTTCCCCCCCACTGACCAGTACAAGAAGTCCTGGCGACTGAAACGGGTTAATAGCACTTCACCAGGAGCAAAATCATACAATATGGTAACCTCATTTTACTTAAGCACGTTTATGTTGAAAAGGATCTTGTACAATTAAGAAAAGAAAGATAGTACTGTATAGTGTAGGATGTAAATGGAGTTAGGCACACTTTGTTTTTGTTTTGTTCTGGTTTTTTTGTTTGTTTGTTTTTTGATTGGGTTCCGGTTCTGAGATACCTGCACTAAGTTTGCTGCTTAATTTGTGAAGGGCAGTTTGTTTGTAACAGGCAAAAATGTAAGGAAATGGCAGTTGCACATCACTTCATATGTTTTGCTTCCATATTTTACATTTTGTCACTGTTTTTCTACTTTTTGTATGGAGTATTATTTTGTCATCTTTGTCATTTGACACATTCCACAGGTATGTCTTCAGTTGTAATTGGTCTTCTTGCACTAGCTGTTGGCAGAACTGTAACAGCTAATTCTTTTTTTTTTTTTCCAGACTTTAGTACCTGTTTACCGTATTAGCCCTCATGTAGTGACTGTCCAGTTTACTGATTTATATTTGTCTTATTTGTGTTATCAAAGTTTTGTTCTTTTTTTACCCTGTAGTAGTTGGTAATGTGTATATGAAAGTATTTGCATTTATGTTCGAGTAATAAGTATTTGTTATTCACAGGACAGATGTTCTAGTTTTGCCAGATGTCAATTTTCAGTGAATGACAATTATTTACTTGCATTCTCTCGAAAGAACAGTGCCATTACATTGTGAATCTCTCTGTGATACTGGGCACACCGCAGTGCCCGAAGTTTGCAGCTTCTCTTGGCCATAACTGAGTTTTAGTCAGGCCCGGTGTTTGGGCTTGGAGGACATAGTGCAGCGCTGGACGTGTCATGGTCTATTCTACAGCGCATGCGCGCACACGCACTTCACCACGCAAGCACTTTACTATCCCACGGAACCAAGGGAAACAAGACTAATATATTATTTAAAAGTTAAGCTAAATCAATAAAATATTTTCATTTAAATTGTTGTGTTTTTGCTATTACGAGGCTGCAGTTTTCTTTTGACACTCCAATGACCTGTGGCTCATGGTATGTTTCATACACTAATTTTCATTTCTGGTGCATAATGCTCAGAATAATTTGGCCAAAAATTAAGTATTGACAAGCTGTAATAGGTTTGTAAAATAAACCACATAGCCTGTAGATAAACAATGGCAGTAGAATGGGTCATACTGAACAGTTCAGAGAATTTGAATGTGGCGCTACCATAGCAGCCAAACCTTTTACGCAAGTCAGTTTGTAAACTTTCTTCCCTGGTAAATTAAGCTACTGTGAAATTGAAGCGTCTAGGAGCGTCAACAGCTCTACCACAAAGTGGCAGACAGCGCAAACTCGGTGTTGAAGAATGAAATGAATGAACATCACATTAATTCAGTTTCATGAATCACTACAGAGTTTCAAACCGCCTCTTGAGGAAACATCAGCACAAGAACTGTGGGTCTGGAACTTAATGAAATTGGTTGGCATGGCCAAACAGCTGCACACCAACCTAATATCGCTACGGACAAGTCGGCTGGAGCGGTGTAAAGCAACCCCACGTTTTCTCAAGAGTGGTGAATCACACTTTATCTGGCTGTCTGACTGATGAATCTGGAGAAGGCTGCCTAATAATATGCACTATGCCAACAGTTAAGTTTGGCGGAGGGGGATAATGGTCTGGGCTCAGCTCCTTATATCCAGTGAAGGTTAATTTTAGACAACTACATGCTTTCAACTTTGGAGCAACAGTTTGGGAAAGGCACTTTCCTCAATCCAGCAGTTTTGGGATGAGCTAGAATGTCATTTGCGAGCCACACCAGGCCTTTATATCAGTGTCTCTCCTCATCAATGCTCTTTTGACTAAATAGGCACAACGTTTCTCAGAAACACTCAAAAATCTAGAAGAAAGCTTTCTCAAAAAAGTTGGGGATTGTTGCTGTTTTTATGTATAGCAATAATCTATTAGATTTCACCCTATTTGGTAATGTTTTTTGCAGTCTAATCAGGCATTTGTGGGATGTGTTGGACAAAGTAGTCTGATCTATGGATGCCTCACCTCATGACTTACAGGACTTAAAAGATGTGCTACTATCTTGGTATATATATATATATAGATCAGTCATACATACTGAATGTATGTGTGTGAGACTGATATTACTATTATTATTATTAGTAGTAGTAGTAAATATGTTTAAATCACGATTTGCTAGTAGGTGTTCATGAGTCGTGTGTGTGTGTGTGTGTGTGTGTGTGTGTGTGTGTTTCATGCTTTTTAACCAAATGGTTCAGACTTGAGGTGCAGCATCACCTCGTGGTCTGAGCTTTCATCCTTGTGTCCCGCATTGAGCCTCGCCTAGGCTGCTGTGCACCTCCACACACACGCACACAGTGAGAGAGGGAGAGAGGGATCCTCCCAGCACTCACAGGAGAGAGTACAGCATAGATCCTCCATCAGTGCAGCATCAGTACAATGTAGGCTCGCGTTTATCGAGTCACGCGCGAGACGGCAGGAGGGCGCGCGGCGGGGGAGAGGACTCGGTGGACCCTCGCGCTCGCGCAGTAATGTAAAGATGGCGAGGCTGCTGCACAACTTGCTGCTGCTGTCTCTGTGGCTGGCTCTGAAGCTCCGGCTGTTGAGTTACTGGGCTCTGGTGTATGGATACTGCGCCCTGTGCACGACCACCGCTCTGCTCAGACTCTGGTGGAACATTCTGCTCAGACCCTCCGCCACCTTCCAGTGGTCGGTCCGAGAGACCCCTCCTCCCTGTCTTAGCGACACGTCCTTGGGAACGCACTGCTACGTCCGGATAAAGGTGAGGAGCCTTTAACTCAGACCTGCCTGCAGCTCGACAGCAGGTTCAGACTGAGAGAAAAGGGCCTGGAATTCCTGAGGGGTGATGAGACAGTTTGTTTGCATGCAGCAAAAATAAGTGCCAGATTTGGGTTTGCCTGCAGCCTTATTGCCTCGTTAGAAACTGCTTTGTTATATACACAGAGAAGGTGTATAGTATATCAAAGTATAAAAGAATGTGTGCAGAAGTGTATAGAAGGTGTATATAATAAAGCATACGTGTATAATAAAGTATAGAAGAAGGTGCACAGAAGGTGTATATGATAAAGTGTATAAGAAAATGTATAGAATGTTTAGATAACAACGTATATAAGAAGGTGTACAGAAGATGCATATTATAAAGTATATAAGGTGTATAGAAGGTGTGTATAATAACGCATACATATATACAATAAAGTATATAAGAAGGTGTATAGCTGGTGTATATAATTCCTTTCTGCCTAAATCGAAGAGATTAATTGAAAGTTTGTATCCTTTTGCTGTAGTAACAGCCTCTGCTTTTATGGGAAGTTTGTACACTAAGTGTTGGAACATTGCTGTGAGAATTGGATTGCAGTCAGGCACAAGACTATTAGTGAGGTCAGGTACTGGTTGGACCTCCATCACTCCAGATTACACAGTTCCAGTTGTTCACAGAACAGTGCTGGAGGGTGATTTATACCCCTCATGCCAACACGACATTGGACATAGAGATTTTAGGTTCGTGCGTGGCTGCTGTAGAGCATCCCACTCTGTTAGCAGTGCTTTTCTGTCGACATTATACAAACTGTGTGCAACTAAACACCTGCATCAGGATGCACCATCGTATTATATATGTGTGTGTGTGTGTGTGTGTGTGTGTGTGTGTGTGTGTGTGTTTGTGTGTGTGTGTGTGTTTGTGTATGTATGTGTGTGTCTGTGTGTGTCAGTGTGTGTCTGTGTGTGTTTACTAGCTTGCCGAGTCAGATTCAGAGGTTTGTGAGGGAGTGTTAGAGGACATAAGAGTGAAGGTGAATCCAGCAAAGAGCACCAATGTTAATAACATCTTTTACTCTCATGCAGACACACACGCATGCACGCACGCACACACACACACACACACACACACACACATTCAGGCAGTACATTCAACTGATATCATCCTCATATCTGTTATCAACATTATTGTGTTACTGCCATTTCTGGAGCTTCCAGACAGTCTGTACCCGGCTGAATCAATGTACAGTACACATTGTGGTGCTGTAGTGCAATAAGTGTTCATTAAGCTGCTAGCTTGTGCATTAGTTAGGTTTAGGGATTTAGATATAGTGATCAGTTGTTAAAGAACATGATAACAGTGGGCAGGTATTTGATGTTTTTCATGTTCGTATCTGCTGATTTTGATACCATTGCATAAACATGTATAACATGAAGAAACTGTGACTACTGGTTACAGAGAAATACAATAATTATTTTGGAGAGGTTTACAAATGTAGTTAACTAAGTAAAATAAAGGCACTTTAGCGCACTGGCCCAGCTTCAGTTAAACACTCTGCTCTTCTGGAGTACAGTAAATATATATCATTCAAGTAAATATCTGTCGATAATGGTATAATTCTGATATCATTTAGCAGGGAATGGTTTTCTTGTTAAGTCATGTAATGATGTGTACGGCAATGTGCTACTGATAGCTGTGATATGAAATACTGATCTGAGTGAAAAGATCTCTAAAAAAAAGACTTATAGGCAATATAAGGATCAAGTTTACACTATTCAGAGTGGTTTATTATTAACTCCTAAGACATGAATGCATTTCCATATTTGCTACATAAGAAGACCAGACTAGAAATATTTTTGATTTCACTGTGTCATACTTTCAGTCCTTTTTTTATTATCCGATCAGTAAAAATCCTGTCAAATTATTGTAATCTCTAATCTAAATTCAAGATGGCTTTTGTAGTCAGACATTTATGAGATTATGACATAATTAAAGTTTCACATGGTCCTGACATACTGTAACACATGAACAGTGGACATAGACACTCAGAAACAGATTGTGGACATCCAATGGACATCCAGTTCTCCCCATGAAATATGCATCCTAAATGTTCTGTGTGTGTTTGTGTGAGTGAATAGTCGGATGCTTTAGGCTGTTGTATTCGCATTACGCCATATTTGCGCTCTTGGCTGTTTACCACGATTAACATCACCCACAGTAGATCAGAACTGGAAATGGTAGTGCATTACATGGATTATTACAGTATTTACTTCTAGTGTGTGTGAGAATGAAATCTAGAGTTGTAATAACAGCAATAGGCAGAATTATTTGAGGCAATATTCTTGAAGTTTCTGCAATACATTCCTGCCTTATGTCTTGGACTGGAGCCAACATTCCTGACGTTCACCAGAGGCAGCCAACAGCTGGAGGAAGTCATAGTTTTGTTTGACTGTGTTACAGTGACCTACTGTCCTCCGATTATGTGGAGATTCATTATGAAGACGGAAAACCCATCCTGTCAAAGGTACCCAATTCTACTTTATTCCCACAGCCTAATGCTCTGGTTACACTCCAGCAGACATTAGCTCACCCACCAGCGTTTATTTTTGTCTGAAACAACACAGTCTTGAATGTGTCAAGGTATTAATTACTCTTTTACAGTGTGGAGCATGATGGATTTACAATTCTGCAAATAATAATTTTCAGATGAGCGACCAGGACATTACTAAAAGTGTAGTATGTTCATGAGCTGCTGATTATTATCTGTGTTATTGCAGCGAGATGCAGCAGATTTGAAGCAGGAGGCAGGAAGAGCTGTATGTATGAGAAAGGCAGTGTATTGAAAAAAGCAAGATTTGATGAATGATTTAATGAGAGGGAACTGAGTGCGTGAGAGAAAGAGGATGGGAGAGAGAGAGCTGAGTGCTGCTGAATAAGAAAATGGGCTGCTGGATTTGTCAGTGCTGACTCAGCAAAGCTCCGGTCACGTGACTATCTGGCATTACTCTGCAGTAGGAATGCAGTGTGGGAAACCTGGCAGAGTGAGAGAGATGCTTCAAAGATGGGATAGAAAAAAGAAAGACAGACAAAGAGAGACAAAATTAGAGAAAAAAAGAATGAGGCAGAAGTGAGAAGGAGTGGGTCAGAGACAGACAGAGAGAGAGAGAGAGAGAGTATGTGAGAGAGAGAATAAGTGAAGGAGCAAATGAAGCAGGTTGTGAGAGAGAGTGTAAGAGAAAGTGAGAGTGTGTGTCCTCTTCTCACCCTGAGACTACACGCTGAGTCACTGTAGTATCAGATAAACACACCAAACAGAGCCACACCACAGGCCGCATGCAAGACGCGACCACCAATCTTAAAAACAGAAATGAAAAAAAATGCTATTCCTATTTTCCCATTCCCATTTGATTAATGACATATTAAATTTTATATGATAACATCCATTATTGAGATTTATGTGATCCATATTGGAGCTCAGTGTCTACACTTTGCCCATGAGCTGACATAACAAAATTGGCTGTTAGTGTTCTGCTCGGACCGTCCAGTAGCGTTGCATTAGCTGCAGTTTCCAAAGATTCAGTGCAGATTTATTTGACTTGGAAGCATGTGCAGTCCTTCACCCTCCCAGTATTGGTGGTATTGTGTGACTCGGGGAGTCTTAGCTAGTGAGTGGAACTGGACACAACTAAATCTGAAAATAAAAAAATGAGAAAATTTGGAAAAATAAAAAAGGGACTTGTAAGAGGTGCAATGATAAAATGACATTTTTCTACTGTTATTATGGATATTTATCTACTGTTATACCTGCAGCTACTAAAAACACTTGTAACTGTCTTGGTGTAGCATGCACTACTCAAATAGTAACGACACAATTCAGTTTGAAAGAACCCTTTGTCTCTGTTCTGTTTCGTAGTTAAAGTGTGCTCTTTTGTTTTATTCTGAATTTTATTCCTTTGCCCTTTTCCCGTGACTTTGCTTCATTACTTTTGTTTGTATGTCTGGAGGCCCTGTTGGCTACAACCTGGCTCATAAATCTGTCCTATAGAACAAAAGTCCTGCTCTTCTTTCTGTGCTGCACGTTCACTACCCACTGTTTTCTTCTATATTAACAATTTACTAACAATATATGCTACCACTTGCTGAAGTAGAAACAGAATTTTCAGCAGCTTGATGAATGATTTGTTGTAAGATTTCTGCTCATAGTTTTGTTTGTGTATGTGTGTTCTCAGGGTGGTGAACATTGTTATTACCGGGGCCAAGTGAGAGGAATCAAGGCCTCTCGCGTTGCCCTGTCAACCTGCAATGGCTTGCAGTAAGTATGAAAACCCAACCTTTCTTTTACTGAGGCCTTATCTAATGTAGGCGACAGTAAAAGAATCAGCTAATCAAATCTATGTGGATGTTTTTTTCCTTCTCTTCTTTTCTTCTGCCAGTGGTATGTTTGATGATGGAATTCATGTGTACCTGATTGAGCCTTTGAAACAGACTCACACTATTGTAAGTGCTCTGCATCTCTTAAGTCACACTTTCAAAGAATGGCAGAGGAGCATGGGCACAACCTAACAAGAAAAAAAATATAGCAGATTTTTCATGTAGTAATACAGAGTCAAATAGAACAAGATTTTTGTCACTTTTGCATACTCCTATAGCAACGCAGTCTGCACATTTAGGTTGCTAGGTTACGGGGACGCAGGCGAGACTGACGCTGCTTCGTCTGGCATGTTTTTGTTTGGTATTTTTAAAACTTTTATGCTTTAATATAAATATTCATCAGATCAATACATAGTATTGTGTAGTCTCTATATTTTACTATTATTTTCGCTATTTTTGTCTTGTGGAAAACACCATCTCTCCCTTCGCATGTATGGCAAGAACAAAGCAGACCTCCCGCAAATCCACCGGTAGTAAGGGGCCCAGGAAGCTGGTCGCAAAGGATCGTAAGAGCACTCCGGCCAAGAAACCTCACCGTTACAGGCCCGGCGCCGTGGCTCTGAGAGAGATTCGCCTTTACCAAAAATCCCTGGAGCTGCTGATCCGCAAGCTGCCCTTTCAGCGGCTGGTGCGTGAAATAGCTCAGGATTTCAAGACCGACCTCCGCTTCCAGAGCTCCGCTGTCATGGGCCTGCAGGAAGCAAGCGAGGCTTACTTGGTGGGTCTATTCGAGGACACGAACCTGTGCGCCATCCACGCCAAGAGAGTCACCATCATGCCTAAAGATGTTCAGCTGGCCCGCCGCACCCGCGGAGAGTGCGCTTAAACTAACTGCGCTTAAGGTCCCCAATGTGGAACGCCCGCCCTGAACAATCCACTGACTGCCTTAAAAAAGGACTTAAACATTTCTTTTTAATAGAATTTACCCTTAAAAAGGATTATAAAGTCTTCTTAATTTAATTGATCTATTCTTTGATTTTTATATCTGGATAACTTGGTTTTAATTGATTAATTAATTAATTTGGGTTTACATGATTTGTAAAGTAATTTATTCACTTTGTAGCACTTTGCGATTTGTGTCAAATGAAAAGTGTGTATCAAATAAAATTTATTATTATTATTATTATTATTATTATTATTATTATTATTTTCACAGCAGTATACACTTTAAAGGTCCTTTCCATTTCCAGGAGCTTCTAAGTGTGAAGCATCAGCACCAACCATTGTACTGCCATGCTGCCCTAATTACAGCTATTAAATACATATTAAATACGTTATTTGTCATTTAATAGCTTTTTTTAAACAATCAGTAAAACTCCTTAAAGCTTTTAGTGTCTAACTGTTCACAAACAGTAGCTTCTCAAAACAAATATGTTATATGTAGCGAATTTGTGGTCTGCTTGTTTAAAAATTATTTAAAAATTAATGTGTTTAGCAAAATTCAAAATGAGTTAGGTTGTGCCCTGCAGTCTTTTAGTGGAGCAGCACTGCTGTTTCTGTTCATGCATTTAAGTGTAATACTTGTGCAGTATCTTTAGTATTTAACAAAACAAACATGGAGGTCTTCATAGCAAGCATTTGCATTATTTCTTTCCTTTGTGGTGTGTGTACTTTAGGAGGGAGCTGCTAGACCCCACACCCTGCACAGGACACCCAGCTTGCTGCTATCGGATGATGCAGAGATCAGAGGTATACTCGTAACACCTTTCTTTCAATAGAAACACAGCCCTACTTTTCCTCTGCATGATCAAGTACTACAACTTCTTAAATTAGCCCATTTAGGGTACTTGCAGGATTCAGTAGTTTAATCTTACCAAACACAAGAAGATGCCTCATGCAGTTTTTACAGAGCTCCAGTTGCATAACTCTTTTCATACACATACCAAAAACTTTCCAGTCAGTGTGTCCTTAGGCACTTACCCCTTGAGAAGGTTTATGAGAAATCTGAACCAACTTTGGAGAAATGTCATTAAAACAATCATAATAAGCGTTCCTAAGTCAGAACAATATGGAATACATGTGTGGTGGTGGCCTAGTGGTAGGGTACTTGCCTCTGGACCAAGAGGTCTTGGGTTCGAATCCTACCTTTAGCACCTCCACTGGGTTCCTGAGCAAGACCCTTAACCCCAAGTTGCTCCAGGGAGACTGTCCCCTATAATTAGGGAATGGAAGTCGCTTTGGATAAAAGCGTCTGCTAAGGGCCGTGAATGTAAATAATATGGTGTTTTTTTCTCAGTTTCTCTGACAATGAGCTAACCTAGTTAATTAATTCCCTACTTCATTCAGTCATTCATTCATTCACTATTCAAGCCGCTTATCCTAACCAGGGTGGCTAGGAGGAAGTTAGAGCTCCTGGCGGAAACACATGCAGACACAGGGAGAATGTGCAAACTTCACACAAAAAGGACCCTGAGCCTCCCAGCCAGGAACAAAACCCGGGATCCCCTAAGCCCTAGTTTAGCCCAGTGGATATCCCTGGTATATCCCTTAGTAAAAATGGCAATTCTTTGTTTCGACTGAATGCAAATTTGCTTTGCTGGTCCTAAATGAACTTATCTCATACCAGTTGCTCTACGGTTCTGCTTAATTGGTCTGGATTATTTGCGTTTGCCTGTCAGACTGAGCTACACTTTCCAGTTGAAATCAGATTTAATATGTAATGGTGCATGTTATCTCCTTTCCGTTCTGTATCTGTTGTTTGGACTCACACAGTTAGAGAATAAACAAGCAAAACCATACTCCGCTGAGTTTATATATAAACAATTCTTCTTAACCAAGGTCATAAAAAACAAGCCAGTGAGATGTTTTCATGTTGTTTTCAGGGACTCTGATCCCTCAGCAAAATGCTACAGTTAAAAAGTAAGACTGAAACAAAGGTAGGAACATCTTGTCCTTGGTGATTCTTCGTGTTACAGTTTATGCTTGTTTGTCTGTGTGCATGTGTGTAGGAGAGGAGGAGGAGCAGCTGCTTTCCAAACTGGATGACATATCTTGGCTGCGGCGCAGGAAAAAGCGTGCTGTAAGCATGTGAGGGGGCCTCCTCCCCATTAACCAGATGCAGGCCACATCATGGGCTTGCACGCGGCACATCTCAGCCAGTGGCCAAAATATAGTCACATACTGTTACATTGCACTCCTACAAGGGCTGCACAAAAATATTGTTTTTATATTGCAAAAAGCCTCAGTATGCAAATAATCCATTGAACGCCATCTGGTGAGCTGTGAGCATCACAATATTTATCTTTTCTGATGTCTGATAAGTTGGAATGGAGACCTAAGTGTATTTCTGATCAGTGGATTGAACACAGTTCATTGGTTTAAACTACATTATTTTAAGCAGGACTAATTAAGCTTTCTTTGTAATGAAACATGACGTTGATTAGTGTTTTTTAAGTACTGATGTTCACAATATGCTAATTTATTATGATAAATATCATAAAGTTGCCCAGCTATAATCTAGACCATCACAGATGTTCCCGACAAGTGTTTTTTGGTGTTTTAATTAATCAAGGTGTCAGCATGATTCAACAAATGTAAATCATTTTTACACTACGTTAATGTCAAATAATTTTTAATATCACCAAAATACTATTTTTTCCTCTCTGATTCCAATATGATATCAATACCAGTCAGGTGTCCATTTGTAATTAAAGGATGAGCATCTAAAAGTAGGCTATAATGCTGTAATTACTTAAACACTTTACTGCCAGAAGGGAAGAAATACCCAGCTAAAAACATCTCACAAGGTGAGTGTATGCTACTCCAGGCTCGCCTTTTTACAGTATTATACTGGAGTCATACTTTTTTTCCTCTGATATCTGATTCAGCATTTTGTCCTGATATCAGTCTGATACCTGATACCCAGGGATTCTGAAATGCCATCTCTAATAATCACAGTAAGGCATTTTGTCCATACTACGTGCGGCCCTACCCTCCACACTCTTTTACTGCTTTTTACCATTTAAACAGAAATGGTTCTATAAAACAGTTTTTAAACAGGCAAAGAAGTGTTTATGCTTTCTAATGGTTCTTAGAGTGTCCATGGTTCTATACAGAAAGAAAACTTGGAAGAACCAGTTTTGGGGTGAAGAGTTCTCTAGTAAATGCGCTGGTTAACTGTAGAACCATGAGACCTCAAAAACTATTTGAATCTTTAAATCTTTGCGTGATTAACTGGTTCTTCACCATAACTATTATATAAGCTTTTTAAAGAACCTTCTGAAGAATGGTTCTATGGAACACCAAAACAATAAAAAACTATTTTGGTACTTTATAGAAGCCTTTTTATTTCTAGTGCTGTGGATGCACTTTTATTACATCAGGCAACAAAAATTCTTCATTACATGCTTCATTACATTTTGTAGTGTTTCTTATACAATCTCGGGTCTCTGATTTCGGTGGTAACATTTCTTTTTTTGTAGCTTCAAGGGTTTAGTTAGAAACGTCATTTTTAGAAAAAACTAAACTTGGCGGCTCGGCTGACATGGTCTTTTGTTATACTTATAACTTTTTGCATATTAATATGTTGTTTGCATCACGCAGAGAGACAAGAAACGCATGTGCGTGTGACAGTTTGTTTGTTGTACATGTAGATAACAGGGGTGCCAACTCTCACGCATTGAGCGTGAGACACACGGATCAGTGAGCCTAATATGAAAATGATAACAACCTTATAATGAAAAATATATATACAATTTAGTTTATCTCTAGAACCATTGAAGGTTGGAAAAAAACGATGTGATTTTCTGAATCAGCGTGCCAAACTTGACTAAGACACATGAAAAAATTGCAATGGAACAGACCTTTCATAAAAATTTGTTACGCAGTGTTATCAGCGGGTGCGCCATGTAATCAGCGGTGCTTTTACCACCACTGACTGGAACAGGTCTTTTTGTCCTAAAGTACAGACTGTTTGTTTAGAAGCATGTTGTTATCACATACCAGGCACTATAAACACTGGCCTTAAGAAGAATTCATGTTGGCACAAACAGTCATTTCACAACAACTGGGCTGGTTTAAGGCTGGAAATGTGGTTTGCTTACAGTGGTTGCTTACATAATTACTGTTTCTTTTCCAGAAGCCAAGAAATGTGTTTGAAGAGATGAAATACATCGAACTCATGATTGTCAGTGACCACAACATGGTGCGTGTGTGTTTGTTAGTGTGTCTGATTGGCGTTTATCTTTGTAGGGTAACTATGTTATGTGTTTATACTTGTTGAATAGTGAAGTCAGGCTAGCCGTGTGCGTAAGTGAGAAAAGTCACAGATCCCACTGGGCCAGAAGCGTGAGTCAGTATTGAGAAACCTCAGTCATAAATCCGGGTTTCCTTCAATAACAGAAAAGCTTCTAGGATACCGTTTCGATGGACACAGTCACAAATATGTGATTCATGTTACTGGTGTGCACAGAGAGAGCGTTGGCCACAGGAGGGTGCTCTTACTTTGTCAGAAACCTCTCTCATTTAGTGTTTTTTAAGGCAGAAGGGATGAGGATTCTTTTCTTTTTCTCCCATTTAGACAAGGCAGGGTAAAATCGCCTACAACCATACTGTAGTAAAAGTACTGTCTCTGCAATGGTACAACAATTAAAGTAAATGTCATTCCACAAAGTGTAGAAGTACCAGATAAAACTACTGAATTACTGAGTTACCTGTAGAACTCTAGTGGAATATCGTAGTATAGCCAGCATCTGTCATCGCAGGATCTGAAGTGTGTCTCTTTTTAATGTGATCTAAGTGTTGAATGAACGGATAATGCTTAAATGTCAAAGATGTGACCAATCACAAAGCAGTACAGACACTGCCACCAACAGTACGTAATAAAATGAAGCATGAAAAAGGATTCACTCACTAATATTAATGACTAAATCTGAGTAAAAACATGAAGTGCGTTCTGTTTCTCACAAATATGAGAAAAGTGATGAAATTGTCTTCCAAAAAATGTCTTTAGAATTTGTGGTCATTCATTATTAAATGACTGGTTACTAACCACTTTGTTTACATGCTCATGCACATTCGAGTGACTGATTTTCCTTTTTCCCACCTGATGTTTGTGATTCAGTTTAAGAGGCAGAAAACGAAGCAGCAGACTCGGAACTTTGCCAAATCTGTGGTCAACCTGGTGGATGCCGTGAGTTACCTTTACTCATCCTAAACACAAATACAGTTATCAGGTTTTTCTTTGTTTTTACACTTAGGCCTTAGACGCTGGTTACACATTACGATGCTTATTATGTTTTACGCATTATGTAACCTCTGAACAGAAATTCTTTAGATTTTTTTTTCTCCATTCATTTGAGTTTGAGTCTGAGTGAAGGTCTGTGAAGCAAAACATGATTTTTTCTGGTTCGTGTAGTGAATAATTTTGTGTATCTTGCTATATGTACTAGATCTGTGTTGTATTTCCGATCTTTTTCTTTTAGCTTGAACAAGCAGAGTGAACAGCAAATGCCCTTTATTCATTTTTACATTGTCTGTCTAGGACATGACCGAAATGAAGAATTGGTGGCCAATACCAATCCTGATTATGAGGGGCTAAATATTCTGATAAGCAATAAAATTGGCTTTTTATATACTTATATATTCTGCATTTCATCACTGGCCTTTTATCATCAGTTTATCTCCAAAATGACCGCTTTACAGGACATATAAGCTATATAAAAGTTAATGAAGAGGATTAATGTAGAGAATGTATGCTTATTTTCACTTATAAAATATGTAAAATATGTAATAAAATAAAATATGTATTTACATACAACCATATTAGAGGTCATTTTACTAAAGCATATCAATTTGTAGTTTACGTTATCGGGCAACCGACACACTGGTTGGGTCCCGCTGTCTGTCTGTGCCTATATCTTTCTGTCTGTCTGTCTTATTTATATAGCTTATCTAACAGTTGTGTTTTCCTCTGCCCCCTTTACTCTGCCCAGTGTGTTGTGCTTAGAGCATTTGGACCAACTCAGGCCTTCTCCAGTTCACACCTAGTGTTCTTCGCCTATCACTGTATTGTCCTCTCTCACTCTCTTCACCTTTCTTACTCCATTTACCTCTTCTGGGCTATCTTTCTCGTCATCCCTCTCTTTCTTGCTTTCATGCTCCCTCTCTACCCTCCCCTTCCATTTTCTATTTGTCCTCACCCTGTTTTCCCTTTCTCCCTGTCTTCCTCTCTCTCTCTGATGGAAGATCTTTAAAGAACACTTGAACACACGTGTGGTCCTGGTTGCTATGGAGATCTGGACAGATAAGGACCACATTCCAATCAGTGTGATGCCACTGGATATGCTGCGAGATTTTTCCAAGTATCGTCAACAGCACATAAAACAGCATGCAGACGCAGTTCATCTGTTCTCGTGAGTGTGCCTCTTCTCCACTCTTCTGTTTGACTACATTGAACGGCCTCTTTAGTATAAACTGTCTGTGTATACACACGTTGTCATGGTCTAAGGGGATTCTCCTTCTCCACGTCTGCAGTAACGTGACCTTTCACTACCGTCTGAGCAGCGCTGCGTTCTTCGGAGGGATATGTTCAGTTAGCCGTGGTGTTGGAGTGAACGAGGTTAGAAAATTAAACAGGCCTCTTGCGTCACATTTAAAGTTATTATTCTTGTTCTTGTATGTGGTATTATTACACTGTGTGTCAAAAAAGAATTGCCTGAGTCTCAGTGAGCAGTGCAAACCAAAAATTAATGCAACTTTAAAATGATTATCAGTATCTGTAGGTCCTCATCTAGACCTGATGAATGCCTTCTCATCCAACATTCTTCCAGTCTATAGTATTAACAGAGAATTTGTCCCCCAGTAACAGCCTCTAATCTTCTATGACACGGTGACACCTCTACTCTTTGATGCCCAATGTTTATACCCACAGATGCTTGATACATGGTATGGTGACCAAAGACCTCGGTTCTATTGGCAGTGCTTCTTTATGGACATTATACAGGCCATATTAGCAACTGAAGAGTCAGCAAAGGGTGCATTTTGAAGTCGCTAAATTCGTTAATTGGAAGGGGTGTCTGAATACTATTGGAAATATTATACTTTCATATTGATTTGAAAAATCTAAAAGAACTGCATCCTATGTATTTTATCACTGCTCCCCACAGACCATCCACAAAGGATGGATCTTTCTTCTCCACATATTACCCAAGATAGCCCCACACTGACCATGTAAATACCTAAAGTTCTTCATTCCCAAACCGCTGCTTCAATTAATGAGTGGCATTTTGCATGGTCATGTTGCGATAGCCTGTTATTGTTTGTTTCTCTTCCTTTAAATGAGCAGAATTCTTTCTAAACAACAGAGTAGGACATATGCAATTCTTTTCGACTGCCAACGTGTATTACAGTAACATAATTATTAATAGCTAACAAGACAGCACAGCATGCTTTATAATAAATGCCTGTATCACTGGCTGGGTGGCTATGGTTTGCGAATGACTGTAGTTGTGGCACAAGCGTTGTAATCTGAATTGTAAATGGTTTCTGTGCAGTACGGGTCTACGTGGACAATGGCTGTGTCGCTATCACAAAGCCTGGCACAGAACCTAGGCATTCGGTGGGATCCAGCACCCAGCAAGAGCAGTATGTACGCATATGCATATATATGGAGGCTTTTAACTTAAAGGAATACGCCAACCTTTTTTCGACTCTGTCTATATCTGCTATGTATGTAGCACACTGTTATTACCACACACTTCATACTTCTATTATGAATGTGTTTTGAGTCAACGGTTTTGTTGTTATTGTATGTACAGGGACACGTGTTGAAATGATCGTCCTCGGTAATCAGTGGTTCCATTCATATGCAGATAGAGATCAGAGTGAAAAACACTAGAGCATTCCTTTAACAGTTACTAGATCTTGTTTTGTCCCTGTTCTTTATTTGGTTGCATTTAGCACTAATGTTTTGTCACTGTGTGTATTTTCAGAGGAGTGTGGATGTGTGGACTCTTGGGTGGGCTGCATCATGGAGGACACCGGGTGAGCTATTATATTCTACCACAGCGCACACATATGCACACACACACACACACACACACACACACACACACACACACACACACCTGCACAGCTGCGATTATAATGACAGGGTGCGTTGTCAGAGAGGGTTCATAAAGTCTGTAGCTGTTATTATTATTATTATTTATTTAGATATGGCATAGTTAGCATGAGTGCCACAACATGTTTGTCCCTTTCCGATATTGCGTTATTTGTGTGCTTTCCTCAGTCCTTAATGGCCTGTGTGTGTCCTCTGATGACAGGGTGTGATCATTTAGCCTGCTAGTTCTGAGACCATTAACCTGTTTAGCATCAGAAAGTAGCTATCATGATGTGATAAATATGACTGCACGGCTTTAACAGCACCTGTAATGCTGTGGCGCACCGAATAATACATAATACCTTTCAGCATACAATACCTGTAGGCCTATTGATTTTACACCATTCTGGCTTTTATTTCGCTCTCTTTCTCTCTCTCTCTCTCTCTCTCTCTCTCTCTCTCTCTCTCTCTTTCTCTCCCTATCTCTCTTTCGCTCTCTCTCTCCTTTTCTCTCTCCTCTGCTGTAGAGTGCAACACCCTCGAAAGTTCTCAAAGTGCAGTATTTCCGACTATGAAGAGTTCCTGTACAAGGGAGGAGGATCCTGTATTTTCAACAGACCCACCAAGGTGAGGTATTGTTAGTGATCAGATTTATATGTATCTTTAGTTCAGTTCAACTATGAGTGTCCGAATGAAAAAATCTTTACCCCATAAACATTGTTAGTCACATTTCACAGGCAAAACGTGGAGAAACACTGTAGACAGGTCGTCAATCCATCACAGGGCAAACACACAGACAAACACACTCATGCACACACTCACACCTAGGAGCAGTTTAGCATCTCCAATTCACCTGATATGCATGTCTTTGGACTATGGGTGGAAACCATAGGAAACTCCGCACACAAACATGCAAGCTCCACACAGAAAGGACTCCCAGTCTTGCCAAAAGAGTTGGCCTTAACCTCCCAAACCACAAACAAAGACTGGTTGTGAACCTAAACATACACTGACTTCTCAGAGAGACCAACTTAGTAACACAATACTGCTTACCAGCTTAGTCAGAACCACCAACACGGGGCAAGGTGGACGTTGGTACTGTCAGTCACAGGTGGAGATAACTAATGAGTGGCAGTTCTCTGCCTCCCTCTGATGTTGGGCCTTGGCTGTGTCAGTTGTACCCTTATGCTGGAATTCAGATCATTCAAAAGGTTTGCAAACATTCTAAGTCAATTCTTGAAATCTTGTTTGTTTTTATAATTTTTGTTGTTATAACCTTCAACCCAGCACAAACATGTTGTGGCATTTTCACCAACAAAATTGTGGAGTGCTTAAGACAATTGCCAGGCTAGTTTACAATCATCTTAAGGGAAGAACTACAGCATCCCAAGCAAGACCACAGAACATTATGAAACAATGCAAAACAGAGATGACCCTCCAAGGCATATGGCCTTAGACTTCACTGGGTTTTCCTATTACCAACTGAGTGAACAACAACTCTGTTCAGCCTTTTACCACTAAATACATCGTATTCAGTTTAAAGAAACACTGATTTATGTTGTGTTCCTGCTTTGCAGCTTTTTGAACCAACTGAGTGTGGCAATGGCTATGTGGAGGTTGGAGAGGAGTGTGACTGTGGAGTGAGAGCTGTGAGTTAGCACGCCATCCTGCAGCAATGTTTATTCATTCCTCATTCCTACTATCTTACTGTACCATGTCTCTGTCTTACATTCATTGCGGTGCTTTACATTCATTACCTGAATTATTTCACAAGAACACTGTCTTGATGATAATCCTGTGCTCACTGCTTTTTCTTCTGTGTATTTCCATTACAGGAATGCTACAAGGAATGCTGCAAGAAATGTTCTTTGTCTAATGGAGCACACTGCAGTGATGGGCCCTGCTGCAATAACACCTGTTTGGTGAGTGCTTATCTCTGAGACATTCAGTTTGAATCCTCCTTCTCTCCGTTTGATGAATATGAGGAATTGAAGATAAACTCTTTCTTTTTCTCTCCCTCTCTCTCTCTCTCTCACTCTATCAATTCATTCTTCCCCCGTCCTCTTTTTGCGCAGTTTTATCCACGAGGCTTCACCTGCCGCTTTGCAGTGAATTACTGTGATATTTCAGAGACTTGCTCAGGAGATTCTGGACAGGTCAGTGACAGCATGACTAACCCTGATAAGCACATAGCAAGAGTGCACAGATTTCATGTAGAAGTATAATTTTGTTCACAGTTCTTTGTTAAATGGCCATGGACTGAACTTACAAAAAATGTTTTCAGTAGCTGACGCATCCTTCTCTTTTCAGTGCCCACCAAACCTCCACAAACAGGATGGGTACTTCTGCAATCTCAACCAGGTAGGAAAGGCATTGAAAAGTGTCCTTTTATATTTAGGTTTTCTATAAATAACCATATCCAGGTATGTTTATTATGATTATTTCTTGAAGCACGCTCACACATCCGGTGAGAAATCCCAGAAAGATGAATCGATACAACCGGACACCAGAGTTTTAGTGGGAGAAACGTTTCATCACTTATCCAAGTGACTTCTTCGGTCTTAGCTGACTGCCTTCATCCCCAACCTTAAATACAGCACCGGTGCATAACAACCAAAACTAGCACATTTGCATAACATTCAACCTGATGATTGGTTACATATGCAAATAGTGATTAATTACAGTGGCCATGTGTACCATTCAGAGAATCACAGCATTGTAAGATCATGAGAGCTGTCGTAAAACACCATCTAGTCAGTGGTTCGGTATGTGGACAACGCCTGGATTGAAATGAAATCTCAGGACATTTCACTGATCACATCAACACATATCGAGTTCATCAGGGAGGATGTGAAACATGACAGGCCAGCCTTCGCAGACTGTGAAACTGCAGTTGGTAATGAGGACTTTTAAAAGGTTGATAAGTATTTAAGGTCCGACTCTCATTATCTTTTAGAGCACATACTAGGATGGGTCAGGATGCTGTACCAATTATCTGAATCATCCCCACTGACACAGTGGCCATTGAAAGCGAGAAATCCCACATCAAGCACACTCTTGGTAAATATAATTATCCCAACTGGACATTTGTCATACTGTCTATACAGTAGTCCAGCTGATCAAAGAGAAGAGAAAGACATGTGCTGCCTATGCATCCTCAATAGGGAGGAACTGGTTTGAATGGAGAATAAAAAAAAAAGAAGTTCAACTCTTGCCATGCTGTGATTGCAGTTATTCCCCTGTCTTCTCTGAATAGTACAATGGAAACACATTTTTCATGTGAAACTGATCATCGGCTTCATTGTTTTGTCATGGTTTGGGTTTTGATCGTTATGTAACTCTACTGTGCGGTTGGGGTATGGGCAGTCAACTGCGAGTGTTTAAATGTTTCTCCAATTAAAACTTTGGTGCCCAGCTACAGCTTTTTCAGTTTTTGCTGGAATAATTATTGTCAGTGACCATTACTGATTATGACAAGAGATGATTATTTCAAAGTCTCTTTAAAATGTGATTTTGCTTTACAACCAGGGACGCTGTTATGCTGGAGAATGTAAAACCAGAGAAAGCCAGTGCCAGCACGTGTGGGGGCCAAGTAAGTACAGCGCTTCAAATGTGTTTAAATCACCATCAGTTAATTTATTTGGAAGAGTGTTGGAGAGTTGGTTTCTGCATGTTACTGGAATGAGCCACAAGACAGATATGCATTTATTTGTCCTGATGAAAACAAAGCATGCATAATCCTTTGCACTTTTTAACCCTTTCTTTTCTTCTGGCCAGAGTCTGGGAGCTCAGAGAAGTTCTGCTATGAGAAGCTGAATACTGAGGGATCTGAGAAAGGGAACTGTGGTGAAAACGGAGATAAATGGATCCAGTGCAGCAAGCAGTGGGTTTGAATACACAGGCCTACTCCCTGCATTACTTCTTAAAGACACATACAATTGTAATCTGCAACTACTTACATCAGACACAGTCAGTCATCAGACACAAGATGTTAAAACACTATACATAGCTTAAAACATTCCAGA